>OZ026558.1:781336-841336 GCA_964020155.1 Chondrilla cf. caribensis | reverse complement strand
AATTCCGCTCATAACTGTCCATCGCACTTTAAACAAGAAGTTTGCATTGGTAAGCGGCTGTGTGTGAAGAAGGTGACAACCGGCTGTTCCTCTCAAACCTATTCCATCGGTGGTGTACCATATGCTGAAGTGTGTGGGAAAGCAATTGGATATGCATACGGCTCACCAGATGCTGCACCATATCCTGTGGGTACTTATCGCAGTATGGAAGAGGCTTACATGGACGGCATATCGATTACTCATGGATCAACACCTCGCAAGCACATCTGGACGTACATGGGAGGATTCACAGAAGAAGTAGCTCAACCATATAAGCCACTTACCTGCCCCTGTGCTGCTAAGGGAGTACCCCTCTCTTACAACAACTTTGTTGGCAATCACTTCTATTGTGAGTCTGGAAACCCCAGCAAATACTGGCAAAGTAAATGGTACTTGAACGATACACTATGGGATGGAGCAGGATGTCCCGAAGGAAACAGCTGCTGTGCCAATAGTGGACTGCCCTACTTCTACAGGACCCTCCCACGTGTCACTACTGACAACATTGAGGTTCGTCTCTGTGCCGATCAGCCCCGCCCAGATGAGGATATAGGACTTGAAGAACTGGAGTTGTATGTTCGATAGGCAGGAACCACTAACAGCTCAGTAGAGGACATTAGTATGCATTAACATTAGCAATATACCACACATTTAGTACACTAATGTATGTGTGTGATACATATACAGTACAGACATTCACACATGGTAGATGTTGTGAACACTTCAAACTATACTGTATTCTCTTTAGTTTTGTACTGCTGAGGAATTATTTAATATTACATGATTTTCAATTTCAAGTTACATTGTTGTTATTACAATATCAGAGGACCATATTGTAGCGTGGAACATTACATGGGAATATTATATCAGACATTTCCACACCCACTTCACGACGGACATTGGTTGACATAAAATTAGCTACAGCTGCTAAGTCATGCAGACTACTTGTCTTGTAGAGAGTGAAACATCGATTACATGCACGTTTTGATACTGCTACAGTGCTAGCTTGCATACAATACAACCCAGCTAGCCAATGACAGACGTCACTGTGGAAAATTACCATGTCCCTACTTCTGATCAATACATTGACCAGGGAGAAGAGTTGGCTACACTTCCAGACTAGTACATACATGACGAAATTAAAGTAAAACAACTTCATAATATTTTTATACTTCAATATGTCTAGCTCGCATAGTTGTCTTGTGACATCAGTTTTTTCAAGGTAGAGGCAGTGGAAAGTTATAACCGAGATAAACAATGGTGATGGAAGACCACTTTAGAGCACATATATGGATAGTAGGGATATATCAATGGTGGGGATAGGTTCGTGAACCAGCTGTAGGGAGAATCACAGAGGATGAGGTATATTATCTAAGCCTTATGAAATTTATCTAAGAGTTTTTCAGCCATTTATTGTACAAATTGCACACCCTCTCACCTCTTGATGTAAGAACACATTTTCACCAACTGAAAACAGCTGGAAATGTCTTGAAGTTTGTAAACAGCTGGATTTAATTTGTAAGGTTTCAATCAGAACACATTGTATATTATGCCCCTTGACTGGCGTCTATGGGAACCAACCAGTCTCAAAAACAGGCAGTGTGTTCACTGCTACCATCCTCCTAGCAAGGAAGGACAGGAAGAGATACCATACAAATACTCCACACATGATAATCATTCTAGTAGGTCATGATGACTTAGAGGTTACCCACAAACACCACAGGGAAATTCCCTCATCAACATGCATTCATCTTAAACCAGTAACTGAAGTACTGCATACGTATACAGATGGTTATACATATTACTATTGTTCACATGGGTGAC
Organism: Chondrilla cf. caribensis; assembly: GCA_964020155.1. NCBI lineage: Eukaryota > Metazoa > Porifera > Demospongiae > Chondrillida > Chondrillidae > Chondrilla > Chondrilla cf. caribensis. The sequence continues at coordinate 839,473 of OZ026558.1, read as the reverse complement.
CAGATATCAGGTATCAGGTAATCATACTTCACCTTGGGAACGGTTAGCGCCTTCCCGCCTGTAGGAGGAATGGTTCAGAGGAAGGTTGAGTTGGGAAGATGAAGCAGAGCAGTTGTAGTGGGATAAAGGCAAATAGAAAAGCTCAGATAGATAAGGAGGGGACTTGGAAGACCTATATTTGAACATGGTAAGTGAAGGTGAAGCTTTCTCCTGGAAGCCAGACCTAGTTCCCTATGAGCAGCCAATGCAGAGGGTCCTTTATGCCTACGGAGGACAGTGCAACAGGCATAGTTGAGGAGAGTCTCCAACCTGTAAGCTTCAGACTTGGAGCACCCAGACCAGACAACATCACAATAATCGAAAGGAGGGAGAATGTAAGATTGAAGGAAGAGATTCTGAAGAGAAGAGGTTGTGGAAGACATAGGGTAATGTACACCACAGATACCCCGTTCCTGCTTTTGAATTTATCATGGAAAGAGGTTGGCTACATTTCCAGACCTCCATAAGACTTAGTATTGATTGGATGTGAAGAACAGTTCAGAGTCTACAGAGAGAGGACATATCTGGATTGATTCCCCGGGTTAGGACAGGTTTGAGAACCAATTAGGGAGAATCCCAGAGAATGACTGTCAACATAATAGTACAATAGAACCCAGGCCTGATTTGGTATGTGACTAACTTCTTGATAAACAATTACAGGATCAATGGTATAATCCCCATAAGAATAGATTGAATACACAAGAATACCATACAAAAACCTCTCACAATTCAATCCCGCAAATACACCCCTAGCGCAGATGATTTCGGGAGTGTTAACATAATCTGGTTCAGCTACTGAGGGTATATAAAGGACAGATCTGAATCAGCTCTCACAAGTTAAAACATTCATCATTAACTTCAAGATCTTTGAACCAAGTTGCAGAGATGAGATTTGCTATTTTCACCATTTTTGTAGCTGTTTCTGTTTTACAGCAAAAAGTGGTAGCAAACTGTGCAGATGGTACCACTCCTGGTCGAGCTGCCAAGTCGTGCTTCGATATCCACAACTGCAATCCTCATTCTCCTTCTGGATTTTACTATGTGAGGACCAAGAACCAGTATGGCACTCACAGCCCCACTAGAGTGTATTGTGATATGGAGACTCGTCGCTGTGGAGTGAAGGGAGGATGGATGCTCGTCACTTCACTGGATATGAAGAATTCTGCTCATAACTGTCCATCAGCCTTTAAACAAGAAGTGAGTGGGAGTAAGCGATTCTGCGTGAAGAAGGTGACAACCGGCTGTTCCTCTCAAACCTATTCCATTGATGGTGTACCCTATGCTGAAGTGTGCGGGAAAGCAATTGGGTATCAGTACGGCTCACCAGACACTGCACAGTATCCCCTGGAAACCAATCATGGCATTGAAGCGGCTTACACGGACGGCATATCAATTACTCATGGATCAACACCTCGCAAGCACATCTGGACGTACATGGGAGGAGTTCATGAAAAACCTATAGGAATAATCGCAAACAGTTGTCCTTGCATTTCAAAAGGCGTGCCACTTCTACATAATAACTTTATTGGGAATCACTTCTATTGTGAGTCTGGAAACCCTAGCTTAAAGTGGCAAAGTAGATGGTACTTGAATGATCCACTATGGGATGGAAAGGGATGTCCCACAGGAAACAGCTGCTGTGCCAATAGTGGACTGCCCTACTTCTACAGGACCCTCCCATATGTCACTACTGACAACATTGAGGTCCGCTTATGTGCAAATCAGCCCCGCCCAGATGAGGATGTAGGACTTGAAGAACTGGAGTTGTATGTTCGATAGACAGGAACCACTAACAGCTCAGCAGAGGATATTAGTATGCATTATCATTAGCATTATACTCCATGCTTAGTATACTAATAGATTTGTGTGATACATACACAGCACAGACATTCACACATGGTAGATGTTGTGAACACTTCAAACTACACTGTATTCTCTTTAGTTTTGTACTGCTGAGGAATTTATTCAATATTATATGAGTTACATGGTTGATATTACAATATCAGAGGACCGTATTGTAGTGTGTAACAGTACATAAGAATATTACGCTAGACATTCCATCGACTACTTTATGACGGACATCAGATGACATAGAATTAGCTACACCGGCTAAGTCATGCAGACTACTTATCCTGTAGAGAGTGGAACATTGATTGCATGCACGTTTTGATACTGCTACAGAGCTAGCTTGCATACAATACAACCCAGCTAGCCAATGTCCTTTCCCAATCACACCTTGCCAACATATCTAGACGTATACATATGCGATAATTAACAGAAGATGCTTCAATATCTCATACTAATGCTCTTATGCTGCTAAGGGGATACCACTCTCCTTTAACAACTTCGTTGGTAATCACTTGGTCACAGTCTGGAACCCCTACGCTACAGGACCCTCTCATGTGTCATTACTGACAACATCGAGGTTTGTCTCTCGTCATCTTGTACAACTGAGGAATCTATTCAATGTTACGTGAGCTACAAAGTTGTTATTGGAATAGCAGTTGGCACGGACTGCCCTACTTTCACAGGACCATCCCATCTATTACAACCAACGACATTAAGGTTTAATTGTCTCTGTGCTGATCAACCCCAGTAAGATGAAGATATAGGACTTTCACAGAAATACAAAATGCTGTGGCCACTTCAAACTACATCGAACCTATCAAATTCATTCAACAATACATGAGTTTCGATGTTGCTAAATGAAGGTCGACGAGGAGATAACATGCAGTACAGGACATTGCATGGTATGCATGTAAACATGGATAGTGTCATTACACACAATTCCACAACAGTGGATCCTTTGCAGAGAGAGACCAACTGTCTCCGAGGACAATTGGTTTTTGAACCAAGGGGGAGTAACCTTTCAATCCACATACATCATACTAAAATGGTAACACAGCCCTGTAATGTGAGGTGAACTTATCACATACACACACAGACCAACTGTCTCCGAGGACAATTGGTTTTTGAACCAAGGGAGAATCTCAAGGGGATTGAGTGCTTCAATTCACAACATACTTATAAGTGGCAACACAGCCTTGTAATGTGAGGTGGACTAATCACATACACAACCAGGTAGGAGAGGCACTAGTACCATATTCTATTGGATTAAGTGTACAGTGATATTATACACCCCCCCACCCCCCCCCACACACATTAGCAATTTACTATTGGCAATATATATTAGCTAGTTTACCTCTGGTAAGACCTGCTGTATCAGTTACAATCCCACTAGAGACATATACAAATGTGATTCACAGTTTATCCTTCAGTGGTCTCAAGAATGGCATTCGGGGGCAGGTCATTTAATAATTTTTATCTTTGAGGTAGGTTATCCATTATTGGAAACGTGCACAAGGAGTAAAGGTCCACAAAGCAATCTGATGGGTCTGACTAGTCTCCTGTAGCACAGACCTGCTTCTCTCCTCCATTTTTAATTATTATGACATCATAAGGTTGATGACTGCAGTCTGGGAATTGATTTCGCTTGGCCTTAGCTATTATGTGGTATTAAATTGAATATAAAAAATTAATTACAATTGCATGCTAACTCCAATGCAGCATTTTTATCATAGTTAAAGAATGACTTGCTAGAAAATTGATTGACACATTATAACAATTACAAGTAATAATACTATGTAATAGTGAGGGAAGTGTACAAATAGTGCAGGTATTTATTCACAAATAGTGCATGTATTCACAAATAATGCTGGTATGTATTCACAAATAGTGCAGGTATTCACAAATAGTGCATGTATTCACAAATAATGCTGGTATGTATTCACAAATAGTGCAGGTATTCACAAATAGTGCGGGTATTCACAAATAGTGCAGGTATTCACAAATAGTGCGGGTATTCACAAATAGTGCAGGTATTCACAAATAGTGCAGGTATTCACAAATAGTGCGGGTATTCACAAATAGTGCGGGTATTCACAAATAGTGCGGGTATTCACAAATAGTGCAGGGAATAGAACATCTTGTTTTGCCCATGCAACATGCCACACACACTATTACAATACATACTCATTACAGACAGACACTACAGACATTCTCAACTACACTGTATGCACAGCTGTGCTGAAACAGTTGGAATAGTTAGTTTTGATAGTCTACTGTGTGTAAAATGACGTGGTGTAGCCCTCAAACTCGTTTCCATGGGAACTAACCACTCTCACAAACGGATAGGGTGCTCACTACTCCCATAAAAGATACACCTCCAATAAGGATAGCCATTTTGATTTGACTATTGCTTACATAGGAGTAATATACACCACAGTTGGCTAATGACCTCATCCATCACTTCCTAAGCCAGGAGTCAGTGTGACAGTAGAACAATGTCATTTACACCACTTCTTAGAGCTTGTCCAGTAAAGGGTTGGCTACATTCTGAACTTTTCACAATGGAAGTTACACAAAAAGGGCAATTACAACACAGTTAGCCATACCCTTCCTTCATCACTTCCTAAGCCAGGAGTCACTGTTACAGTAGAACAATATCATTTATACCACTTCTTGGAGCTTGACCAGTAAAGGGTTGGCTACATTTCTAGACATTTCACAATGGAAGTTACACAAAGGTTTCCTAAAGTACTCACATGTGGGATGAATATCATATCCAGTTCAGCTACCAAGAGTATATAAAGGACAGAACTGGATCAGCTCTCACAAGTCAAACAGTTTATCAAGAAATTGAAGAAGAATCGTTGTACTCAACTCCCATGATGATGAGATTTGCTATTTTCACCATTTTTGTAGCTGTTTCGATTTTACAGCAAAATGTGGTAGCAAACTGTGCAGATGGTACCACTCTTGGTCGAGCTGCTGAGTCCTGCTTTGCCATCTACGACTACAATCCCGCTCTCCCTCTGGATTGTACTATGTCAACGTCAGGAATGTGTCTGGAGCCCACAGCCCCACTAGAGTGTACTGTGATATGGAGACTCGTCGCTGTGGAGTGAAGGGAGGATGGATGCTCGTCACTTCACTGGATATGAAGAATTCTGCACATAACTGTCCACCAGCCCCCAAACAAGAAGTTAGTGGTAGTAAGCGATTCTGTGTGAAGAAGGTGAGAACCGGCTGTTCCTCTCAAACCTATTCCATCGGTGGTGTACCATATGCTGAAGTGTGTGGGAAAGCAATCGGGTATCAGTATGGCTCACCAGATGCCGCACCATATCCTGTGGGTACTTATCGCAGTATTGAAGAGGCTTACATGGACGGCATATCGATTACTCATGGATCGACACCTCGCAAGCACATCTGGACGTACATGGGAGGATTCACAGAAAATGCTTCAATATCCCACATACACAAATGTCCTTGTGCTGCTAAGGGAATACCCCTTTCTAATAACAGCTTTATTGGCAATCACTTCAATTGTGAGTCTGGAAACCCTAGCAAACACTGGCAAACGAGATGGTACTTGGATGACCCACTATGGGATGGAGCAGGATGTCCCACAGGAAACAGCTGCTGTGCCAATAGCGGACTGCCCTACTTCTACAGGACCCTCCCACGTGTTACTAATGACAACATTGAGGTTCGTCTCTGTGCCGATCAGCCCCGCCCAGATGAGGATGTAGGACTTGAAGAACTGGAGTTGTATGTTCGATAGACAGGAACCACTAACAGCTCAGCAGAGGATATTAGTATGCATTACCATTAGCAATGTACTGCACATTTAGTACACTAATGTATGTGCGGATACATACACAGTACAGACATTCACACATGGTAGATGTTGTAAACACTTCAAACTACACTGTATTCTTTTTAGTTTTGTACTGCTGAGGAATTTATTCAATATTATATGAGTTACATGGTTGATATTACAATATCAGAGGACCATATTAGTGAGGAACATGGGTTTATTATATCAGACATAGGAAACCAACAAATCCATAATGAACCCTTCAAATCAATAATATTCAACACACACACACACACACACACACACACACACACACACAGACCTTTCACTAGCTTCACTTCAGACTGCACTAGTCTGGGTACATTGAGGAAGATGAGTCTCCTGGACTGGGTACCAGACTTCTTATCAAACACATCTTCCACCACAAACTGTCCCGAGAACTCAGAGTATCCCTGATACTGTACTGTCCTCCTACCTAGGTCGTCTCCAAGTGATAGCACAGGCCACTACACACAGGAAGTGAGAATACTGGCTAATGCACAGGAAACAGGAAGTGCACGTTTGTGACCGGAAAATATATTCAAAAATTACACAAACGTGAACAGAAAAGAGTACAAACTGTCGGTACACACACACACACACACACACACACACACACACACACACACACACATGCACACACACCTGTTTCTTTGTTCCATCCGCTCTGCTTTGCAGGAACTCCATAACAGTGCTGGATACTTCTTCTTTGACTTCATCTAGTGAACCATATTTGTGCAGCCTGTGGAGGGTGACCACTACAAGTCTCTCATAACCTAAGATATACAAAGTAATACAAGGGTATACGAAGTAAGATACAGAGATATACAAATTAATACTAGAGTATACAAAGTAAGATACAGAGATATACAAAGTAATACAGAAATATACAATATATATGCTCAGATAGGGAGACTGGAGTACAGACTATGCACAACACATAGGCATCACATGAAAATTCATGCATACACACAGTTGGAGAATAATGACAATGTTAAGTGCTGGGTGTATCACCTGCTGATTCAGCCAACTGACGAAGACCATCATCAGCTGTGAACAGCCAATTGGATTCCCTAAGTAGCATAGAGACCAAAGAAATTGTGTGTGTGTGCGCACGTGTGCATGTGTGTGTGCGCACGTGTGCATGTGTGTGTGCGTGTGTGTGCATGTGTGTGTGCGTGTGCATGTGTGTGTGTGTGTGTGTGTGTGTGTGTGTGTGTGTGTGTGTGTGTGTGTGTGTACATGCGCACGTGTGTGTGCTGTACGTACATGAGTGCATATGTGCATGTGTAAACATAATTACACATCTGGAAGCATGCATGCAGTGCACCCACTGTTGATGTACACACACTCACTGTCCATGTGGCACTAAAAAGATTGCAAAAGGTCCATTAGCGCTCTTCTTGTGAGTGCTGTCAACGATGCTGACGGTGTATCTCGGCTCTTCTGGCACGTCAGGGTGCCACAGGTCCACACTGCACACCTCCTCAGGGTGGAGCCTGGACAAACGAGATGGGATGAACAGGAGGATTGACGCCATTGAGCCTGCACAGTGGACCAGTTCTGGCTAAATTACTATGATACGGACGTAAAAAGATAACAATAATAACGTTCAGGCTTTATCGTTTCTGTTTCGTGTTAATTTTGACAGATATGTTACATTTACCCGATACCAGAATTGTCAATTAGCACTTAGCGTTTGACGGTTTCCGGGTTAGCGTTAGGTTGTTTCCATTTAACGATTCATAAGTACATAAACATATTACAAAATACCTTGCTGACCAATTTTGGTACCAACCTTGTTCGATCTACCATACATGCAGTGCTAAATTTTCACAGAGTAATCAGTGTATGTGTCCAGTGAGACTACCCAATGGACGGAGTAGCATAATGAATGTAACAGGACCAACTGTACAGACCTCACTGGGACCAACACTTTCGACAACACCTCAAAATGCTGCTAGTGTGGAAGACTACAGGTGACCTAGTCAGCAGTCTACAATACTCAACTGTGAGACGGTCCTTTAATGTGGGACAGAGGAGCTAACCTATGGCTGGTAGGCTACTGTACAGTAAACCGTGGAGATTTGGTACTATGAAGTACTGTCCATAGTGAGGAAAAAATTGTATATAGACAATTCAGCTGGAAGAAAAAAACACTTTTGGTTCAACTATTCAAATTTACGAGTCACACATAATGTGTGTCCATGTGTGCTTAGTATAACAAAAACACAGAGTTAAACCAAATGCTTCTCACCCTGAAGTGCTACATACAGCTAACCTGACCAATAGCCTACAATGCATGTATGTTTGCAGTGATTTGGTCCACAAACCTCTTGAAATAGTGTCTAATCATGGCGAACTGCTGGAGAGACTTGATGGTGTCTCTGATCCCCTCGATGCTGTTGAGCCGTGTCAGCTGTTCATCTCCGTCAGCAACCTCAAACACCTGTGAAGTTGAGGAGGAGATGAAAGGTTGAAAGACAGTCAAGGTACACCCATGTACAGAGTCTGATGCAGAAACTGTCTAACATAAAGCATTGCTGTAACATACAGTTCATTATCTATGGAAGCGCTAATATCGTCATGCAACGTCAACTGATTTACTTACTTATTTACTGATTTAACGATGGTTTTAAAGACATTCTCTAATCATATTATGGCTTTCTCATAAACCCATGCGACTGGAAGCCTCTTCATTGTGAGAATTACAGACCGAATCGATCGCTATCGTCTTCAGGAGTCATCGGGCGTTTGCCGCACGGCATTGGAATAAAACGCCCATTAGCGCTTATATAACTCGTAAGCGCACATCTGTACGCAACTCATCCATCGATCGATCGAATATCCTACGAATCCCTTTGTCTTTCGTGACGGTGTCTGACTTGGAGTGGGTTCCAAATGGCTTCGTAAGTTGCAAGCAGGATAGGTGCTCATACTGTATCTATAACTCGGGTGATTCGTGGTATAAAAGGGCAGATTTTTAACAACACTAGACACTGAGTTGGACATGGGACTATGTACAGTCGGTCACAGTCAATGGTGGACTGAGATCAGAGAATACAATTGCTTTAAGGTGGTCAGTATTCCACTTTTGGTCAATGTTTATAACACGTGTTAAGGTGTTGATGCTATTGATGTCCTAACTGTGTCAACTACACAAGACATATTGTTAATGGCAAACTTAGAGTACATAGGGCCTAAGGCTTTGAAGGTTGTCAGTAGTCCATTGGTCCACTGATTTGCTATTTGAGGTTTTACTGTGGCAAAAACTTTATGTATTTGATAGCTCATTGCCCTGTCTGTCTTAACCAAGTGGATACAACTTTATTCCTCCGAAGGAGATTGGTATTGATATTATACAAGGCTACAGAAATAATATTTGATGATAAGTTAATGTTAACTTAATTATTAAGTGATATCGATATCATTTTTAAGAGAGGTGTTTGGCCAGGTGACATCTCATTAGTACGTTTCATCGAATTCGCTAGCCATAGGATTTTATCACACCAAATGTTTCAGCAGCTGACTGCTACCTTTGTCAGTGGTATGCTACTGACCACTACTACTACTACTACTAATAAAAGTAACAGTACGTCAGCTGCTGAAACATTTGGTGTAATAAATCCTATGCATGGCTAGTGAATTCCATTAAATCTATATCAATATCTGATTCACCACAATCCTTCAAATAATCCACCTTCAGGGACAGTTTCCCTAACTTTGAACAGTGGAAGAATGTGATTGAGGAATATCAAGAAAGTGCTCAGAAGAAGGAGAAAGAAATGGAAGAGAGAACCAAGCAGCTTGATGAGAAAGAAGCTGAGATGAAGAAATATTTAGAAGAGCAAGAAAAGGAAATGAAAGAAAGGCTTGAAAAGGAGATTGAAGAGGAGAAAACAACCTTAGCTGAAGAAAAACGAGAATGGGAAGAAGAGAAAGAAAGAATAAAGAAGACAAAAACATTTGAGAAGATAGTAAATGTAAACGTTGGAGGTAGCAGGTACACCACAACTCTCTCCACTCTCACTAAATATCCAGATTCAATGTTAGGAGCAATGTTTAGCGGACGACACGCACTTGTGCAACAAGAAGACGGGTCCTACTTTATCGACGTCGATGGAGAGCCATTTAGGTACATCCTGTCCTTTCTGAGGAACAGAGAACATGGAATATACACGCTATCATTACTGGGGGCGGACGATTGGGGTCATGTTAGGTATCTCAGCAAGTACTTTCAACTGCAAGAACTGGAAACACTTGCATTAGTGCACGAGAACCAGAAAAAAGGTCAAGGGGCTCAGAGCCTTCATGTGCCAAACATTCAAGAAGACTATAGATATGATCCATATAGAGGATACCATATATATGCCACAACCTCTCACACACATGATGTTGAGTACAGTGTTGATAAAGAGAAGAACACTCTGACGTGTACCAAAGTCTGTACCCAAAGTTTAAACGGAGCACAGATTTCAGTGGGAAAATATGAATGTACTGATTTTACAGGGAGTTTCAAACAATGCAACATGAGTGATTTCCAGTTTGTCAACTGCCACTTTGGGGAAGGTTTTAGTTTTGAAGGGACTATTCTCCACAACACTGTCTTCCAGAACTGCAGTGGACTTGTGAGCAACAAGGTACACTTTGCTCCCTGGCAGGTAGCACAGGCCCGGTTCCAGCCTGAACTGTTGGAAGCACTCAAGAGCAACGGCTGTGTGTATTAGAACATGCCAACAGGAGCATTGTACGCACGTGTGCACCCACTAATACATACATCAGCACAAAGAAACACACATACACGCTTTTGTGCATGTATACCAAAACTTGTATGAGTATGTCCAATAATGTCTACTGCCAATGCACACAATCACTATCTAATAGTTGTGAATCCTTAGCAGTTCTATTTTGTTTACATTTTGTATAACTATACATTATTACACAAGTTGAGCTTATTTTGTAGTGGTGGCTGAATAATTGAATTGTGAATTTAATGACGTGTAGAGATTATCTTGATATGTACATTCGCACATGTACATGCGGTCTGTCCATTGAGAAACATCAACCTCAGTTTTCTAGTGATATACACACATGAACTGAAAAAACTAACACACCAAACTACAAAACTCTGATTTATACAAGAGATATTGTAGTTCCAAACAAACTAGTAATTGCAGTTAAAACAAGGAATTTGAGTTCAAAAACTCGATCGTTGGGCTGCCACCCCCACACTCAAATTACTAGGGTGTCTTTCTTAGGTTCAGAAGAACCTTCATTGAAGTTGATATGTTCGGCGAAGTTTCAGCGCGCGAATTCTAGCCAATTTCTAAATTGTTGGTGTTTGAAATCGGCCATCTTTCTTCACGCAATATAAATTATAATATAAAGTCATTGTTGCGGTTACACGTAGGAGCACATAAAATGTACATATATATACCTATCTATCTATATAAATATATTATATTATAGCATCCGTTACCATAGAAACAGTACTATTATACAGCAATTTTATAATGTATAAAGTGTTAACAATGGATGCTATACTGGTTAAGACATGGACACTCGGGCAGTATGACATAAAATACACTCGCCCTTGGGACTCGGTATTATATATGTCACTACCAGGTGAGGAAATATCACAGGGCTGAAAGGTCTTTGTGTGAACAATTATTCACAGTACACACTGCAGAGTGTGAACGTTCCATGTAGTTGTGTACTTTGTCCTCCACTTTTATGAGAAACAACAACATGTACTTAGGTATGTAGTACCATGTACCTATGTTTATACAAATGAGTAAACAACATACGTGTTGTTGTGTGTGTGTGTGTGTGTGTGCGTGCGTGCGTGCGTGCGTGTGTGTGTGTGTGTGTGTGTGTGTGTGTGTGTGTGTGTGTGTGTGTGTGTGTGTTGTGTTTTGTGTGTGTGTGTGTAGTAGTAGTAGTAGTAGTAGTAGTAGTAGTAGCCAGAAAATAGCAGCTGTTCTGTTTCCACGGATGCAGGCACATAATACTGGCAAGAATATGCGTACTACGATGAACTACATACAATAGGATGACCTCATATCCAGGGACTTCCCCGGAAGTCGTTTAAAACATGGACAGGTTAGTCTTCATGAATCGAACGAAAATGATTGAGGGTCTTTTCCTTGAAAATTACACTTAGCGCCTACCTCTTAAACTTTTTAGGTTGGAAAAAGATGAAAATTTGCCAAATTTCGGCGAAATCAAGAGAGTAATTGATAAATATGAAGAGAAAATGAAGAAAGATTTGGACCAACTAGAGGAACGAAAACTGCTCGTCGCACAAGAGGAGAAAGCGAGTAGAAAAAGAATTCACGAAGAAAAGGAAAAGCAAGAGGAGTTCCTTCGAAAGGAGCGGGATAGTGCAATGTTGACGGTGGAGAAGAAGGCCAAAATCGTCGAGGAAGAGAAAAGAGATTGGGAGATCGAGAAGACACGCGTGAAGGCCACGAAGACCTTTGAGAGGATAGTAACTCTGAACGTAGGAGGTAGCAAGTACACCACAACTCTCTCCACTCTCACTAAATATCCAGATTCAATGTTAGGAGCAATGTTTAGCGGACGACACGCTCTTGTGCCGCAAGAAGACGGGTCCTACTTTATCGACAGAGATGGGGAGGTGTTCAGTCACGTTCTATCCTACCTCAGGGACAGTAACATCATCCTAGCTCTCGTTCCAACTTTCACACGAGATCTGAGGTTGCGTTTGGAGTACGAAGCCCGTTTCTATCAGCTCCAAGAACTGGAGGCAACCTTAGGTCTGATGGACCTTGAGAAAGATTTCATAATTCCAGCAGCTCAAAGAAAAAGCCATTATGGGCAGCAGATGTATGTTCTAGACTATAAGTCAACATTGCCGACTGGAGTGAAGGGAAAGGCAAATCTCCCAATTCATCACTACATAGATGATGTCATCAAAGTTGAGAGAGCTAATGTGCAATTGACCCCACCCTGTAACACATGCTTCCTGAAAACAGTCACCTTTCTGGGATGCAACCTAGCTGGAGTTTCCTTCAAGAATTTCTATTTTAAAGAGCCGGTCAGTTTCGAAGGGTGTTTGATGCAAGGAACCATCTTCAGAAATGTGGGTGGGCTGGTGACCCACAAGGTCCACTTCACTCCGTGGCAGGTCAGCCAGGCTGTATTTGACCCTGAACTGCTGGAGGCATTGGAAGCTAAAGACTGCATCTACTAAATAACTGTACACACACTGATAGAGGTAACAGTATACATATGTACAGGAACTGTCAACAGATGTTGGATATTAAGAAACTTTGTAGTTTTATATAGTTTATATGTGTAAAATACACTTAAATTGATGTAAGTGAATGATTTCTGCCATTACATGTGATTATGAGTGGATTACAAGAATAATTTAGCGATGCATGGTGGTGGGTGGGGTTCTTACACACAAATATTAGCCTAAGACTATCAGTTGTTTTGTGTGGACATAGTTACAATAATGAGGTATGCATTACAGTGTACTCCTATATGCACTGTGGGACATACAGTATACAGAGGGAAAACATTATTATACGTTAATACATACATATTATAATTGAATGTCACCATCTGGAGTTAAAAGATGTCAGTGATTGAATGAACGTGATAGAACTGCCCCGTCTCACAGGATGGCTTCAACTGCTGATGAGACAAAGATAATAGGCATTGGAGTGGGATAGGAGCTCTTGTTCTACTGATGAACACGTTTTTTTGTGCAAACAGTTAGAACTTGATAAACAAGACTCTTCCGTACCCTGTAGGGAGACTAACGAATGTGTCCCTACTGCGAAGCAATTTGGTAATAGCATTTAGTTGCTCGTCCTTCGAGTTTGGATATACAATTGAGCTCGAATGCTGCCGTGATATGGTGGTGAATCTATACTCTACTTTTTGCTTGAAATTAAGAGTGAAGAGCTCTCACGATAGACACCATTGATCGCTCTTCCAACAGGTGAACCTGGGGTGTTTATGGGAATAATAAACAGCATCATTGCATGAGCAATAGACGAGTCCGGGGTGTTTATTGTAATATTATTGCACGAGGCGTCTCCTGGATTTCTGAGGGCAGCGATCAGTTTGGTCGAAACGAGGTGTTAAAAGTACGATAGTTGCTGGACCCTACTCTACTTCGCCCACACGAAGGGTAAAAGTAGGGGTTAGCAGTTGGACTATGATCTGACTGAACATTAGGGTGAGCGCTAAGTTAGCATCTACAGTAATGATGCAGTACTTTCCTGAGTGCCTAGAAGGGATATGGACGACATTCCATTGAGTCATAGAAGTAAACACATTGCTGGAAACATTGCAGTCCCAAATCCCTATTCGAAAGTAAACACATTCTTATAATATCCAGTAAAAGGACACCTCTGAAACTGGCTGGTGTTGAAATTATTGGAACATTTCAAATTTTGTGTAGTGTTTTAGGTATGATGGGCTGGAACGTGTAGAGCATGCTGTGACTTGTTGTTGTGTATTTGGTTGCTGGTTACATGTTTTGTGGATTGGATTGGACAGCTTATTCAGGGGAAGCCTTTAGCCAATGGCTACTATATACACTAGGCACCCAGTATGGTGGGCTACATGTTTGTTACATGTTGGCCACATGTTGGTTACATGTTGGCTACATGTTGGGTACATGTTGGGTACATGTTGGGTACATGTTGGGTACATGTTGGCTACATGTTGGCTACATGTTGGTTACATGTTGGTTACATGTTGGCTACATGCTGGCTACATGCTGGCTACATGTTGGCTACATGTTGGCTACATGTTGGCTACATGTTGGTTACATGTTGGCTACATGCTGGCTACATGCTGGTTACATGTTGGTTACATGTTGGTTGCATGTTGGTTACATGTGGCTACATGTTGGCTACATGTTGGCTACATGTTGGCTACATGTTGGTTACACAAGTTGTGTGTACATTAGACTGGTTGCTAACACAACATTTACACATTTTCCGTACGTGAACAAGGGAGAAGGTTTCATCACGATGACACTTAACCCATCATCATCACGACGATAAATATCAAGAACGACAATTCAGTTATTGCTATTATTGTACAGTCCTAATGTACATAGTTTGGAACAGGTGCACAACCCATTAATCTACAATAAGACACAACATCACAGCTGGTGCACTTGGCTTTGAATGCTGAGTACTTCCAGTTGCAAAATGCAGCATGCAGACCCTTTGGCAGATGCCCATTTTTTACCGCCCCCTGGCCAAAGGCTTTAGGTATGAGACTATACATGGCATTTCAAGTGATGTCCACTCAAACTGGAAAAACCTACTCAATCCAGAGCAACACACTCAGTCTGGAAGAACACACATACAGTCACTATATAACAGTGATACTTTATGGACAGCAGTTTCAATTAGTTCCATGTTCACAATTACATACATGTACATCGTTAGTAGGTTGAGCCAATTTCTGTGGGTAGTTGGTTGAGTGATTGGACCTTAACTTGAGGAAAGTGTTCGTAACAGAATGTACGGATTGCATTCACACGCAGGGTGTGTACATGTACTTGCATATATGCCTGCATGTGGTACATATGTATTAGTTTGTGTGTGTGCGTGTGCATGTGTGTGTGTGTGTGTGTGTGTGTGTGTGTGTGTGTGTGTGTGTGTGTGTGTGTATGTGTGTGTGTGTGTGTGATAGTGATGACTGTAATGTCACACGTAAACATAAACATTCACTAACTACAACAATAATCATATTATGATACAAACAATTCCAATCTGGCTATGGACTTGAGGGACAAGTTAGGCTGTAAAATGATACAATATTATACCGTATGTGTAAATGGCTGCAATTATTTCTATGGTTCAAAGCAGATGGATGTACACACTATGATTGGCTGGCTTCAACTTCCAAGTTGGAAATAGCGCATCAAAAAGATACTTCAGGCCAACAGAGAACGCAACCGTAGGTCGACAATTCGCTGCAGTTGAGAAACGATCAGTAAACGCGTACAAGACTTCAACGAAAACCTCGCCCAGGGGCGCTACCGCGTTAGTAAACCATAATGGCAATACAGATATATACAAAGATGAAATCTTATATAAAACCAAATGTCGCCGAGCTTTAATCACTCGTAAAATTCTCTTAATAAGTCCTAACCGCTTCAGTGTCTACAAATTTGCCCGCGGAACACTTCTCTCGTCATCCAAGGAGAGACCGAAAACCTACTAGCTAATAAAGACTCGCATGCAAACGGTAAACTGAAGAACAGGCTCCAGATAGGCTGAATTACCATGTTGAAGGGAGAGAAGGCGTCTGAAAGAGTAGTTTCAGACGTCGAACATGATTTACTGGCGAAAAGTTCACTCGACAACAACAAGATGGCGGTGAAAACAGCGCGCGAACACCTGGAAGCCGAAAAGAACGCACGGATAGAAGAGGAAATTAGACTCTGTAAGGTAAAGACATCCGGAAAAATAGTAAATCTGAACGTAGGAGGTAGCAAGTACACCACAACTCTCTCCACTCTCACTAAATATCCAGATTCAATGTTAGGAGCAATGTTTAGCGGACGACACGCTCTTGTGCCGCAAGAAGACGGGTCCTACTTTATCGACAGAGACGGGGAGACGTTTAGGTACATTCTGATGTACTTACGAGATGACAGATTAGCACGAGCCATCATTCCACAATTGGACACAAAATTACAGCTGCACTTGGCCTACGATGCTGAATATTTCCAAGTACAAGAACTGGAAACCATTGCCAGATTGAACCAGACAAAGACCAACCAACAAAGGTCCAAACTGCAACAAATGAGCACTTCTAATGATCTCGAGGGAGTATTTAGACCCCTAGAAGCAGTCACGTGTAAACTAGACTACAAGGACCATGAGATTGTGTTGAGGAACAGGGCAAAGCGTATACAGCGGGAACTGACCACCCACTGCAACCTTCGCTGTGAAAACGTGGCATTTTTGAACAAAGTATCGTTCGAAAGGTGCAACATGAGCAGATCCGTATTTCAGAATTGCTATTTCAAAGAAACGGTCGGTTTTGAGGGATCGATTCTTTTGGATGTCATCTTTGAGAACATCGGAGGTCTTCAGGCTCATTTCTCCCCATGGCAGGTGGCCCAGGCCAAGTTTGAGCCAACTCTACTAAACTCCCTTAAAACCAAAGGATTAATCTACTAATACTTAGTTTTGAAACATAATATGTATACTTCGTAAGCTTTTATTACATCCTTTTCCTGCACTTTTACATGAAGTGGATAATTTAACCATTCCAGTTAGTGGAATTCCAGCAATTTAATACTTTTTGCATCTAGCAAACAGCTAACATTATATTTTAACACACATGCACTTATTATAACACATAATTCCAACTTTAGCCTCTTTTCCACCTTATTTTATTACATAAAGTTAATATTTTAACCATTCCAGTTTGTGTATTTCAGCAATTTATTGATTGCATGCATCTAGCAGACAGCCAACATTCTATTGTAATACACACTTTGTATCATTTTCTATCTTATACATGTATCTCTTTTAAGGTGTTGTGGATATGGTTAACCTGTCAATTTTGTAGAATGTCAGTAAGGCAATGATTGCATGGATGTGTGTTGGTATACCAACATAATATCATGGTCAAAATGGCTTCTGCCTCCCTGGGAAGTGTCTGGCTCTGTAAGACTAATGCATCCTAGTGTTTCCAATACACACTTGATGATCATCACTTGATCAAATTGATTGCTATACAGATCACCACACTCCGTTGATCACCACATACACAGGTCAGTAGGAAATATCAAAGGGGTCAAAGGTCTTTATGTGAACAATTCCCACAGTACACACTGCAGAGTGTGAACGTTCCATGTAGTTGTGTACTTTGTCCTCTACTTTTATGAGAAACAACATGTACTTAGGTATGTAGTACCATGTACCTATGTTTATAGAAACAATGTAAACAATGTGTGTGTGTGTGTGTGTGTGTGTGTGTGTGTGTGTGTGTGTGTGTGTGTGTGTGTGTGTGTGTGTGTCTGTTAATACATACAAGTATCCAGAAAATAGCAGCTGTTCTTTTTCCATGGATGTAGGCACATAATACTGGCAAGAATATGCGTACTACGATGAACTACATATAACAGGATGGCCTCATATCCAGGGACTTCCTTGGAAGCCATTTAAAACATGGACAGGTTAGTCGTCAATCGAACGAAAATGATTGAAGAAATTTTCCTTGAAATTTGTACTTAGCGCCTACCTTTTAAACTTTTTAGGTTGGAAAAAGATAAGAATTTGCCAAATTTTGGCGAAATCAAGAGACAAATCGATAAATGTGAAGAGAAAATGAAGAAAGATTTGGACCAACTAGAGGAACGAAAACTGCTCGTCGCACAAGAGGAGAAAGCGAGTAGAAAAAGAATTCACGAAGAACAAGAAAAACAAAAGGAGATACTTCGAAAGGAGCGAGATAGTGCAATGTTGGCGGTGGAGAAGAAGGCCAAAATCGTCGAGGAAGAGAAAAGAGATTGGGAGATCGAGAAGACCCGCGTAAAGGCCACGAAGACCTTTGAGAAGATAGTAACTCTGAACGTCGGAGGTAGCAGGTACACCACAACTCTCTCCACGCTCACTAAATATCCTGATTCAATGTTAGGAGCAATGTTTAGCGGACGACACGCTCTTGTGCAGCAAGAAGACGGGTCCTACTTTATCGACAGAGACGGGGAGGCGTTCAGTCATATTCTATCCTACCTCAGGAACAGTAACATCATCCTAGCTCTCGTTCCAACCTTCGCGAGGGAACTGAGGTTGCGTTTGAAGTACGAAGCCCAGTTCTACCAGTTCCGAGAACTGGAGACAACCTTAGGTCTCATGGACCTTGACAAAGATTTCATAATTCCAACACATCAAAGAGAACAATTTCTTGTGCGGAAGATGTATGTTCTAGACTATAAGTCAACATTGTCGACTGGAGTGAAGGTAAAGACAAATCTCCCAATTGATCACTACATAGATGATGTCATCGAAGTTGAGAGAGCTAATGTGCAATTGAGCCCACCCTGTAACACATGCTTTACTAAAACAGCCACCTTTCTGAGATGCAACCTAGCTGGAGTTTCCTTTGAGAATTCCTATTTTGAAGAGCCGGTCAGTTTTGAAGGGTGTTTGATGCAAGGAACCATCTTCAGAAATGTGTGTGGGTTGGTGACCCACAAGGTCCACTTCACTCCGTGGCAGGTCAGCCAGGCTGTATTTGACCCTGAACTGCTGGAGGCATTGGAAGCTGAAGGCTGTATCTACTAAGATAACTGTACACACACTGATAGAGGTAACAGTATACATATGTACAAGAACTGTCAACAGATGTTAGATATTAAGAAAATATTGTAGTTTTACATATATGTGCCAAATACACTTGAATTGATGTAAGTGAATGATTTCTGCCATTACATGCGATTATGAGTGGATCACAAGAATAATTTAGCGATGCACAGTGATGGGTAGGGTTGTTACACATAAAAAATAGCCTAAGACTATCAGTTGTTTGTGTGGATGTACATAGTTACAATAATGAGGTACGCATTACAGTGTACTCTTACATGTACTGTGGGACATTATGGTATACGTGCATAGGGAAAACATTATTATACAGTAAATTCTTGTTAATCCACCACTGCTTTATCTGCCAAACCTTTTAATCCACCACAATATGTAATTTAAGATCAGCTTGAATGAGGTTAATGTCGTAATCGATAGCTCGCTTGCGACAATACGTATAGTACAGCCCGCCAAAGCCTTCGTGTGACGTCATGAGTGAGCATGCGCAGTCACCCGCCACGTGTGAATCCGCTCTGGCAAGGACGAGAAGTGCTCCACAGCGCAATTTTTTTCCTTTTTGTCGCTACTCGCTACTGCTTCGAACCTCCCCTCTCCATTACGTCTCTCGTAGTCGTTTGTGTTCCCCGATTATGGCAGAGGAGTCATCTCTAAACGACACCTACCCCCAACCCTCTCAAGGTTTGTCCTGGTGTACTCTCACACTCTCTACACCCGGACCCGCCCTAGCTGACGGCGCCCCGAACGGACGACCAACCCGCTTCGCCGACAGCATACACGGCTAACAGCATTTTTGGTTAACTCGCATGCATACACGGCGAACAGCTAATCGATGTATGGCATACACGGCCAACAGCGGTTTTCGCTAACACGCGTGCACACACGGCGAACAGCATATCGTTGTACGGCATACACGACGAACAGTACATATCCATATACGGCATACACGGCTAACACGGCACATGCCCCCTACCTCATACACGGCACACCCCCCTTTACAACATAAATAGCTAGCATGACACACAAGACTCTAGGAATAGGCCCCGCCCAGTGCCGTTTTACCATCCCACACACAAGCATCAACCTATACCCATGCCAAGGGGCACGTTGCACACTAACAGTCACACGGCTCATTTCGACAAGGCCATATATCCATGGCTCACCCACTGTTGTACCAAATCCCCTCTACATACCATCAGCGAAGACACACATGCAGCCAACCACCCACATACATGCTTGAGCACAGCATGGTGTACACATAAACGCGAGTACATGCACTTTTATACAGGCAGTTAAGGCCGGGCCCACATGACATATTCATATACTGCTGCCCACCCCCCAGGGCACACAGGCACACTGAGCGGCACAGCAGTTGCAGCCCCAAGCTTCCTCCAACCGCAACCACTGGCACCACCCACTACAGGCGAGGGGAATTCCCCCACCCCCACAGCCTCAACCCTCGGACAACCGGCTGCAACTACAGGGCATGTCCCAGTTCAGACACCCAGCACCAGCAAAGACAAGGAGGATCTCACGCTCCCAATCTCGGGCCTGCCACCTATACCAGCACACATGGTGGAGGCCATTAAAGCTCGCCAATTCGTGGCACTTGGAGACCTGCTCCCTGAGGCCTTACGAGATGCTGCATTTGATCGCCAGAGTAAGGACCTCAAAGAAGAGAAACGAAAGCGTTCTCCCCCCCTGTCCAACCCAACTGATTGGATGTGTGCCTACGCCACATACATGGCAGTTACCGTACACTTCCACCCAGAGCGTGCCTTTGAGATGGCCGCATACGGCCATATAATAGCTGGATTGGCTCGGGACATTGGTGGTCAGGCCTGGTCAAGATACGACCGTACCTTTCGCCAAGCAGCCGCCGTAAACCACCAGTTACCGTGGTCCAAGCGGGAGCAGGACATCTGGCTTCAAGCAGCTTGCGAACCTTCCCACGGGGTGCCTCTGGCAACCACTATCCGCTCTCCATCAGTCCAGACCACCTTGCTACCAGCAACCCGCCCACCTTTGCAAGCAGGTGCACCCCAACCTCGCCGCCTACCAAGCCCTGAACCATGCCGCCTGTGGAACAATGGGCGTTGTACATTCCTAGCATGCAGATATCGGCATGCATGCTGGTACTGCTCGGCACCCACACACGTGGGCCCACAGTGCCCCCTCCAGCAGCAAAAAGGCACATGGGCTTCCAATCGCCATCTTTTGGCGAAACCTTAGGCCACAGTACGGGCATAAACTCCCCGCATATTGAGGGTGAACTCAGTGATTGGGTTAACCACGCAGCAGCAGGCATTTACACGTTTGATGATCATTAGTACTAGGACTCTCACTTTTAGTCATCCATTCACTTGTTATCCATCTATATCTTGTTCCTGTTCTGTTTGTTATCCTTGGTGT
Organism: Chondrilla cf. caribensis; assembly: GCA_964020155.1. Classification (NCBI taxonomy): domain Eukaryota; kingdom Metazoa; phylum Porifera; class Demospongiae; order Chondrillida; family Chondrillidae; genus Chondrilla; species Chondrilla cf. caribensis. Next base: position 817,984 of record OZ026558.1, on the reverse strand, counting down.
AACAGATCAATTAATACGTAGTTTTATCAATGTCGCTTTCCAACACGGGGCGTTCATACCGATATCGCCGGGGGTCCAGCCAGCTCCAAACTTATGCACCAGGTGCCTCAGCACCTCCGAACTACATAGCTTCGCAAAGAGCTGCAAGCACACCAATGTAAAATGGCTTTAGAGCACACATATTAATACACTCTATATAATACTCTCACATAGGTGATAACCATCCCCCATGGCCTGCAGTCACAGCCATAGCACCCATCCTAAGGCGTCAGTTCTGTAAACTGCAGCAGTCACAGCTGGACCCTCCTCCGCTGCTAGGCCTCCCACCTGAGGTCACCACACGCCCTATCGCCACTCCCCTCAAAGTCGAGGCCTGGCAGACCGCACTGGCCTCCCACCCGGACAAACAATGGACAGCAGCCCTAATCTCAGGCCTACAGTCAGGGTTCCGCATCGGCCTTGCCACCAGCCACACATGCCACTCTACCCTAGTCAATACTCCCTCAGCACAGCAGCATTCACCAGTGGTGGACACCTTTCTTTCTGCCCAGTTGGAGCAAGGATATCTCCTGGGCCCTTTCCCCCCTCAGGAATGTCCTGCTGTCATCACCAGTAGCTTAGCTGTCATCCCAAAAAAGACATTCGGCAAATGGCGAGTCTTTGTGGACCTTTCGCGTCCAAAGGGCCATAGCGTCAATGACTCCCTGCTGCGTCAGCACACACACTTGGCATACGCATCGGTCGAGGATGCAGCTCACATAATGCACCACCTGGGACAGGGAGCTCTCTTAGCCAAACTGGACATAAAGGATGCATATAGAATTGTACCCATCCACCCCTACGACCGCAGGTTCCTGGGAATTCAGTGGAAAAATAATGTGTATGTGGACTGCCAACTACCCTTTGGACTAGCCTCTGCACCCGCCATTTTTTGTGCCCTCAGCCAAGCGTTAGAATGGATCCTCAGACAACGAGGTGTCGGCTCAGTGCTCCACTACATTGATGATTTCTTACTGCTTGGCCCTCCCAACTCACCCCGCTGTGCACACGACTTAGCCCTTACTCTCAGCACTTGTGCAGAACTTGGCATACCTTTGGCACAGGAGAAGATAGAGGGACCCGTCACTGCACTTTCATTTCTCGGGATCCAATTAAGCTCCCAGCACATGTCCTTGACGTTACCAGCAGACAAGCTCCAACAGCTGCGCAGCCTCCTACGGGAATTCATCCAGACACCACGCGTATATAACCACAGTCGTTTCGATTCACTAGTCGGCCATTTAGTACATGCCACAAAGGTGTGCCCATTAGCTAAGGCATACTTCAATGCACTATTCGACTTTAAGGCTTGCCTGAAACCTGGTCAGCCTCGGCGCCTGAACAAGGAGGCTCTGACTGAGATTGCTTGGTGGGACACCCACCTCAGCCAATGGCAAGGCACGTCTGTACAGCAATTCCTCCTCCTGAGACACCCGGACCATCATCTATTCACTGATGCATCGGGTTCATGGGGCTGTGGGGCTTGGTGCGGGACCCAATGGCTGCAAGTTCCGTGGTCTTCCACCTCACCCCTGACTTCCATCGCTCTCAAGGAGCTGTTTCCTGTAGTCCTTGCTGCAGCTGTCTGGGGCCCCAGCTGGCAGGGGCGCCTCATCATATGCCACTCTGACAACATGGCAGTGGTGTGTCAGGTTAACAAATTACATGCTCGAGACCCACTCGCTGCTCACATGCTCCGGTGCCTCGCTATGTTTCAGGCTCTATATGATTGTCGAATAAGAGCGGTACACATCCCAGGTCGGGCAAACTACGGGGCTGACGACCTATCTAGAAATCGTAGCAAGTCCTTTCTGACTGCTCATCCCACTGTCTCTCCTCAGCCCACTCAGGTCCCACAGATCGCCCTCAATCGCCTCACACAGGTGGACCCCAGTTGGACCTCGCAAGCCTGGAGAGAGAGCTCCAACGATTTGTGGATGCTGGCTTGGCACCATCCTCCCGGAAAGTGTATGCCACTGCTTGGAAGCGATACACACACTTTGCTACAGAGTTTCACCTCCCCCCCCTGCCCATCACAGACGAAAAGGCCATCTTGTTTGTTGCCTTTCTAGGGACCCAGGGCCTCTCCCCGTCCACCATTGAATCTTATTTGGCAGGACTCCGTCATGCCCGCCTCCTCACTGATCCCTCCCACATGTTTCCCTCCTTCCATACCCCATATGTTAAACTTCTCTTGCGAGGTATCGCACGATCATCTGCACACCCAACCCGCACTCGACTCCCTATCACCCAGTCCATAATGAACCGCATCAAGTCCATACTTGCCCAAGAACCCCAAGTCTTCGCAAATCTCATGCTGTGGGCAGCATGCTGTGTCGGATTCTTCGGTTTTCTGAGATGCAGCGAGTTTCTCGTCCCCGATGGTATCACATTCGACCCGGAGGTACATCTGACTGTAAATGACCTCACCTATGTCACGTCAGCAGATCCCCCTCATGTGGAGCTACGAATTAAAGCCTCGAAGACCGACCAGCTGCGCAGGGGTACTACAATCTCCCTGGGCTCCACAGGAGGGGAATTATGCCCAGTGGCAGCATTGTTTGATTATCTCAATGCTCGTGGAGGAACCCCAGGACCCCTTTTCATATTGCAGACAGGCCACCCCCTCACTCGGGCTCCTTTTGTAGCTCAGTTGCAACACGTTCTCTGCCAGGCTGGACTCCCTGGTAACCACTTTAATGGACACAGCTTTCGAATCGGGGCGGCCACCACTGCAAGCCAGGTCGGCATACCTGAAACCACCATAAAAATTTTGGGCCGATGGAATAGCCTTGCATATCAGACATACATCCGCCCTTCTCCGGCACAGCTTGCTCAGGTTACAGGTATCATGGCACGCGGTGTCAACACACCCTCGACTCATCAGCAGCAAGACACTCCAACAGATCTCGTAGGCCCACACCCGCGTAACTGACACCACCCTGGACACCCGTGTCACCATCTGCAACATGCTTACATAACCCACTCATTTTAGATTATAATAGAGCCTGTGCAAGTATGAAAATTGTTATCATGTTGGCCAATTTGCGGATATAAGTGCATGCGACCTCAAACCCCCACAAATTAGAGGGACGCCAGTACATGTACATTTGCCATGTATGTCACACATGCAGCAGTGGTGAACGGATTACCTCAGACTGTATTCTCATGACTAGGAAATAAAGGATACCTATATACACTCACCTGGGGACCCTGGATTCCAGGACTTGGGCCTGCCCCCAGGTGTGACCTTAGAAATAGGACCAGGACAATATATCCCTACGTCAGGCCATAGTTACACTAGGGAAATTACCTAACAAAGCCGCTACCTCAAGCTAAGGGCAAAGGCCTTAGGTCAAAGTCTGCGTAGGTCAAAACCCACATGCTGGTCACGTGCGCCTGGGGGCGGGTCCCTTTGGACCCGAACCTCCAAGGACAAACATGCTCGGGTTCTAAGGGCCCGTTCGTTCCCATATACCATGGCATTCTTTGCATTCATAGTATAATATGGTTGGATAGCACATGCACCTTGAAATTATCCCCTGCCTCAAGTCAGCAATACTAGCCTGCCACATTTGCGTTAGATGAAGACATTAAATGTAATTTAAGATCAGCTTGAATGAGGTTAATGTCGTAATCGATAGCTCGCTTGCGACAATACGTATAGTACAGCCCGCCAAAGCCTTCGTGTGACGTCATGAGTGAGCATGCGAAGTCACCCGCCACGTGTGAATCCGCTCTGGCAAGGACGAGAAGTGCTCCACAGCGCAATTTTTTTTTTTAATTTTTTTTAATTTTTTTTTTATTTTTATTTTTATTTTTTTTCCCACTTTCAAAGTGGGCCGGGCTCCATTGGGCCTGCCCCCAGGTGTGACCTTAGAAATAGGACCAGGACAATATATCCCTACGTCAGGCCATAGTTACACTAGGGAAATTACCTAACAAAGCCGCTACCTCAAGCTAAGGGCAAAGGCCTTAGGTCAAAGTCTGCGTAGGTCAAAACCCACATGCTGGTCACGTGCGCCTGGGGGCGGGTCCCTTTGGACCCGAACCTCCAAGGACAAACACGCTCGGGTTCTAAGGGCCCGTTCGTTCCCATATACCATGGCATTCTTTGCATTCATAGTATAATATGGTTGGATAGCACATGCACCTTGAAATTATCCCCTGCCTCAAGTCAGCAATACTAGCCTGCCACATTTGCGTTAGATGAAGACATTAATTCCCTGTATCAATGTAATGTACAAGTACCAATGAATATCCAGTTAATCTGCCAAACTCGTTAATCCACCATATTCTTTGAAAACAAATTGCGGTAGATTAACGAGTATTCACTGTATACATACTTATTATAATTGAATGTCACCATCTGGAGTTAAAAGATGTCAGTGATTGAATGAATGTAATAGAACTGCCCGGTCTCACAGGACGGCTTCAACTGCTGATGAGACAAAAGATAATGGGCATTGGAGTGGGATAAGAGCTCTTGTTCTAATGATGAACACGTTTTTTGCGTAAACAGTTAAAACTTGATGAACAAGACTCTTTCCTTACCCTGTAGGGAGACTAACAAATCTGTCCCTACTGCAAAGCAATTTGGTAATAGCATTTAGTTGCTCGTCCTCCAAGTTTGGATATCCAATTGAGCTTGACGCAGCCGTGATATGGTGGTGAATCTATTCTCTACGTTTCGGTTGAAAGAAAGAGTGAAGTGCTTGATAGCTCTTCCAATAGACAAGTCTGGGGCATTCATTGTAATATTATTACACGAGGCGGCTCCTGGATTCGGGGGGGCAGCGATCTGATTAGTCGAAACGAGGTGTTAAAAGTGCAATAGTTGCTAGACCCTACTTTACTTCGCTCACACGAAGGGTAAAAGTAGGGGTTAGCAGCTGGACTATGATCTGACTGAACATTAGGGTGAGCGCTAAGTCAGCATCTACAATAATGATGTGGTACTTTCTCAAATGCCTAGGAGTGATATGGACGACATTCTATTGAGTCATAGAAGTAAACACATTGCTGGAAACATTGCAGTCTGAAATCCCTATTCGAAAGTAAGCACATTCTTAGAATATCCAGTAAAAAGCTACCTCTGAAACTGGCTGGTGTTGAAATTATTGGAACATTTCAAATTTTGTGTAGTATTTGAGGCATGATTGGAACGTGGAGAGCATGCTGTGACTTGTTTTTGTATATTTGGTTGCGGTTACATGTTTTTTGGATTGGATTGGACAGCTTATTTATTCAGGGGAAGCCTTTAGCCAATGGCTACTACACTAGGCACCCAGTATGGTGGGCTACATGTTTGTTACATGTTGGCCACATGTTGGTTACATGTTGGCTACATGTTGGGTACATGTTGGCTACATGTTGGCTACATGTTGGGTACATGTTGGCTACATGTTGGGTTCATGTTGGGTACATGTTGGCTACATGTTGGCTACATGTTGGTTACATGTTGGTTACATGTTGGCCACATGCTGGCTACATGCTGGCTACATGTTGGTTACATGTTGGTTGCATGTTGGTTACATGTTGGCTACATGCTGGCTACATGTTGGTTACATGTTGGCTACATGTTGGTTACATGTGGCTACATGTTGGTTACATGTTGGCTACATGTTGGCTACATGTTGGCTACATGTTGGTTACACAAGTTGTGTGTACATTAGACTGGTTGCTAACACAACATTTACACATTTTCCGTACATGAACAAGGGAGAAGGTTTCATCACGATGACACTTAACCCATCATCATCACGACGATAAATATCAAGAACGACAATTCAGTTATTGGTATTATAGTACAGTCCTAATGTACATAGTTTGGAACAGGTGCACAACCCATTAACCTACAATAATAGACACAACATCACAGCTGGTGCACTTGGCTTGCAATGCTGAGTACTTCCAGTTGCAAAATGCAGCACGCAGACCCTTTGGCAGATGCCCATTTTTACCGCCCCCTGGCCAAAGGCTTTAGGTATGAGACTATGCATGGCATTTCAAGTGATGTCCACTAAAACTGGAAAAACCTACTCAATCCAGAGCAACACACTCAGTCTGGAAAAACACACTACAGTTGCTATATAACAGTGATACTTTATGGACAGCAGTTTCAATTAGTTCCATGTTCACAATTACATACATGTACATCGTTAGTAGGTTGAGCCAATTTCTGTGGGTAGTTGGCTGAGTGATTGGACCTTAACTTGAGGAAAGTGTTTGTAACAGAATGTAGGGATTGCATTCACACACAGGGTGTGTACATGTAGTTGCATGTATGCCTACATGTGGTACATATGTGTTAGTGTGTGTGTGTGTGTGTGTGTGTGTGTGTTTAGTGTGTGTGTGTGTGTGTGTGTGTGTGTGTGTGTGTGTGTGTGTGTGTGTGTGTGTGTGTGTGTGATGACTACAATGTCACACATCCCTGGTTAATACACATATTAACATAACCATTCACTAACTATAACAATAATCATATGATACAAACAAGTGTAATCTGGCTATGGACTTTAGGGACAAGTTAGGCTGTAAAATGATACAATATTATACCGTATGTGTAAATGGCTGCAATTATTGCTATGGTTCAAAGCAGATGAATGTACACAATATGATTGGTTGGCTGTTAGTCCAAGTTGGAAATAGCGCATTAAACAGACACTTCAGGACAAGAGAGAACGCAAACGTAGGTCGACAATTCGCTGCAGTTGAGAAACGATCAGTAAACGCGTACAAGACTTCAACGAAAACCTCGCCCAGGGGCGCTACCGCATTATTAAACCATAATGGCAATACAGATATATACAAAGATGAAATCTTATATAAAACCAAGTCGCCGAGCTTCAATCACTCGTAAAATTCTCTTAATAAGTTCTAACCGCTTCAGTGTCTACAAATTTGCCCGCGGAACACTTCTCTCGTCATTCAAGGAGAGACCGAAAACCTACTAGCTAATAAAAACTCGCATGCAAACGGTAAACCGAAGAACAGGCTCCAGATAGACAGAATTGCCATGTTGAAGGGAGAGAAGGCATCTGAAAGAGTAGTTTCAGACGTCGAACATGATTTACTGGCGAAAAGCGGTCCACTCGACAACAACAAGATGGCGGTGAAATCAGCGCGCGAACAGCTGGAAGCCGAAAAGAACGCACGGATAGAAGAGGAAATTAGAGTCTGTAAGGTAAAAACATCCGGAAAGATAGTAACTCTGAACGTTGGAGGTAGCAGGTACACCACAACTCTCTCCACTCTCACTAAATATCCAGATTCAATGTTAGGAGCAATGTTTAGCGGACGACACGCTCTTGTGCAGCAAGAAGACGGGTCCTACTTTATCGACAGAGACGGGGAGACGTTTAGGTACATTCTGATGTACCTACGAGATGACAGATTAGCACGAGCCATCATCCCACAATTGGACACAAAATTACAGCTGCACTTGGCCTACGATGCTGAATATTTCCAAGTACAAGAACTGGAAACCATTGCCAGATTGAACCAGACAAAGACCAACCAACAAAGGTCCAAACTGCAACAAAAGAGCACTTTTAGTGACCTTGAGGGAGTATTTAGACCCCTAGAAGCAGTCACGTGTAAACTAGACTACAAGGACCATGAGATTGTGCTGCGGAACAGGGCAAAGCGTATACAGCAGGAACTGACAACCCACTGCAACCTTCACTGTGAAAATGTGGCATTTTTGAACACAGTGTCTTTCAAGAGTTGTGATATGAGCGGATCTGTGTTTCAAAATTGCTATTTCAAAGGAACAGTCAGTTTTGAGGGGTCGATTCTTTTGGATGTCATCTTTGAGAACGTCCGAGGTCTTCAAGCTCACTTCTCCCCATGGCAGGTAGCCCAAGCCAAGTTCGAGCCAACACTACTGAACTCCCTTAAAACCAAAGGATTAATTTACTAGCAACTCACTTTTGAAACATAGTTATACTTCGTAAGCTTTTATTACCTCCTTTCCCTGCACTTTTACATGAAGTGGATAATTTAACCTTTCCAGTTAGTGGAATTCCGGCAATTTAATACTTTTGCATCTAGCAAACAGCTAACATTATATTTTAACACACACATTGCATCAATTTTAATCTCATATCTGTTTTTGAGACATTATGGATATGTCTACCTGGTCAAAATTGTACAATATCAGCAATGTGATGATTGCACGAGTGTGCCTTGGTTTACCAGGGTAATATTATCTCTCTAGAAAGGGTCTGGCTGTGTAAAACTAATGCATCCCAGTGTCACCATCTGATCAAATTCATTGCTACACAAATCACCACACTAGTTGGTTATCACTTGATCAAATTCATAGCTGTACAGATCACCACACTTGGTTGATCACCACGTACACAGGTCGGTAGTAGGAAATATCAAAGGGCTGCGATGTCTTTGTGTGAACATAGACACTCTAAACTACTTATGTAGTTTAGAGTGTCTATGTTGTGAACAATTCCTACACTACACATATTGCAGAGTGCTAACATTTCTTGTAGTTGTGTTCTGTGTTCTACTATGAGAAACAGCATGTACTCAGGTATGTAGTACCTACGTATGTATGTTCATACAAATGAGTAAACATTGTGTGCGTTTGTGCATGGGCGAGTGTGTGCGTGTGTGCATGTGTGTGCATGTGTGTGTGTGTGTGTGTGTGTGTGTGTGTGTGTATGTGTGTGCGTGTGTGTTTATACCATATATATAGCTTTTCAGGCTCTAAAAAACAAAATATTGCCGGAGTGTCTTTCAAGTGGTGTGATATGAGTGGGACAGTGCTACAGATGTGCCTTGGTTTACCAACCTAATATCATGGTCAATATGGCTTCCAACTCCCTAGAAAGGGTCTGGCTCTGTAAGACTAATACATCCTAGTGTTTCCGATACACACTTGATGATCATCACCTGATCAAATTGATTGCTATACAGATCACCACACTCCATTGATCACCACATACACAGGTCAGTAGGAAATATCAAAGGGCTGAAAGGTCTTTGTGTGAACAATTCTCACAGTACACACTGCAGAGTGTGAACGTTCCATGTAGTTGTGTACTTTGTCCTCCACTTTTATGAGAAACAACAACATGTACTTAGGTATGTAGTACCATGTACCTATGTTTATACAAATGAGTAAACAAAGTGTGTGTGTGCATGTGTGTGTGTGTGTGTGTGTGTTTGTGTGTGTTTGTGTGTGTGTGTGTGTGTGTGTGTGTGTGTGTGTGTGTGTGTGTGTGTGTGTGTGTGTGTGTGTGTGTGTGTGTGTGTGCACTCATTATACATAAAAGTATTACATAGCCATAAAAAATATTGCAGTTGATCTAAGTTAATGGATGTAGAGGCATATTATATTTGGCAAGAAAACGTGTACTACGATGAACAATCACATATTATGAATAATGCATTAGGATAACCTAATATCCAGGGACTTCCCCGGAAGCCATTTTCAACGTACATGGACAGAATGGACAGGTTGGTCTTCTGTCAATCGAAACAATAGAAGGAATTTCCTTGCTGTCGATCTGCGCCTATACCTTTCCACTTTATAGGTTTAAAAATGACGGAGAGTTGCCAGATTTTGGCGAAATCAAGAGAGTAATCGATAAATACGAAGAGAAAATGAAGAAAGATTTGGACCAAATAGAGGAACGAAAACTGCTCGTAGCACAAGAGGAGAAAGCGAGTAGAAAAAGAATTCACGAAGAAAAAGAAACGCAAAAGGAAATCCTTCGAAAGGAACGGGATAGTGCAATGTTGACGGTGGAGAAGAAGGCCAAAATCGTCGAGGAAGAGAAAAGAGATTGGGAGATCGAGAAGACACGCGTGAAGGCCACGAAGACCTTTGAGAAGATAGTAACTCTGAACGTCGGAGGTAGCAGGTACACCACAACTCTCTCCACTCTCACTAAATATCCAGATTCAATGTTAGGAGCAATGTTTAGCGGACGACACGCACTTGTGCAGCAAGAAGACGGGTCCTACTTTATCGACAGAGATGGGGAGGCGTTCAGTTATATTCTGTCCTACCTGAGGGACAGTAACATCGTCCTAGCTCTCGTTCCAACCTTCATGATGGGACTGAGGTTGCGTTTGGAGTATGAAGCCCGTTTCTATCAGCTCCAAGAACTGTATGCAATTTTAGGTCTGATGGACCTCCACAAATACTATAAAATTAGAGCAACAGTTACTCCTATTAATTCAAACACATCGTATTACAGTCAGATTTCGAGGAACACTCTGGACTATGAGATAACATCTCCAACCGGAGTGAAGCAAAGTGCAAATTCACGTCAATCCTACTATGTAGATGAAGAAATCAGAGTTGAAGGAGCTAAAATAGAATGGCACGAAAACACACTCTTCATGAAAACTGTCACTTTTATCAGATGTAACCTGGATAATGTTTCCTTCAAGAATTGCCATTTTAAGGAGCCAGTTGTCTTTGAAGAATGCTTGATGCGAGGGACAAAATTTCAAGATGTGGGTGGTTTGGTGACCCACAAGGTCCACTTCACTCCGTGGCAGGTCAGCCAGGCTGAATTCGACCCTGAACTGCTGGAGGCATTGGAAGCTGAAGGCTGCATCTACTAAGATGACTGCACACACACTGGTTGAGGTGATAATATAACCATACACAAGAACTTGTAAAAATATTGTAGTTTTACATATTGTGGTTTATACAGAAAATATTCCGTCGTAATTCATTGTCGAGAAATATGGTGTAGTGATCCAATGGATTGACTGGATGTGCATTGTCTAGTGTAGATTATACTGATACTGGGAAATTGTGGCAGATTGAAAGGTTTGGCAGAAATCAGTGGCAGATAAACACGAATTCACTACGTGTGTCAAATGCACTATAGTCGATGTAAGAGAATGTCTGAAACGTGTCCTGCTCAAATATTCCTGGTGTAGCAGTTCACTTTGTGAGGTTAACAGGTCCTTTAATCCATTAATCATCAGCTGATGACGATGAATGGATCAAAACTGGATCTATGTCATATAAAACTGTGATTGGACTACAATGAAGACTTCCATAAACAAAGACTTCATCTGGGCAGAAGGCAGCTAGTTTCACTGGCAAGGACATATGGAGAGCTCCGCCACCATCAGCTAAAGAAGCACAGTCACTCAATGTATTCTCCAATCTCGCTCGGAATGCCATGTTACAATGAACTGGCATTATTCTTGTTATTTGGTCTTTGATTCTGCATGCATGATTATCATTACTGCATGTACATGAACCATTTGCATGCCAACTCCATTGAATATCATCTTTAATCTTTTCATTTTACTTCATAATTTTTACTCTATGCATTGTGTTTTACTGGGTGCCTAGAATTATAGTAGACTCTTGCTAAAGGCCTCCCCAGAATAAATAAGCTTTCCTATCCTACAACAATGGTGGAGGTGCATGGTTGTTCTGAAGGGAGTGTGTTGTACATATTCCATAAGTGTTGGTGGAGTACACCCCAACCCATATAGTATTGATCCTGTTTGACACGACCTGATCATGTATGTGTTGAGCTAGGCAGGTGTGCAAACACATGCATGTGTGTGACAATTAGTATTGTAGAATGTGCACACACACAATTACACACACAGACACACATACGCATGCACACACACACACACACACACACACACACACACACATCCACATTCACGTGTCTACTGGATTCAATTTCAGTGCAAATCTCTGGTAATTCATTCATTCATGTATTTATTTTCGTCATCTTAATCAGTCTATCCCGAACCTCATCAGACATCCAGGAATGTGTACTTCAGCGTAGAATTGTGTGTTGTATTGTACTTCTTATTGTACATATAAGCGTATATGTTAACACATACATCACACAGCCGAGGGACGACTACGTATTATGACCGTAATCTGCGCTTTGATCCGCGCCAGGCACCACGTGAACAGTATGACGTCAGGATAAGGGACTATCCATAAAGACATTCGCTAACATGGAGGAGCACCTTCCTCAACAGCACGTAAGGTAGATTAGTCGGTGATTCTGCTACACTAGGCTTCATGGAAGCTGGAATTGACAGTCAAAATGTTTCTTTCCTATCCGCCTGTACTGTTAGGTCCAAGGAAGATGGAGAATTCCCCGATTTTAGTGAAATCAAGCGAGTGATCGATAAATACGAACGAAAGATGAAGAACGAGGAAGAAGAGCTGAAGAAGCGGAAGGATCGCATCGGAGAAGAGGAGGAAGCGAGTCGAAAGAAAATCGAAGAGGAGAAGAGGAAATGGGACGTCGAGAAGAAGAGGGTACAGACTACTAAGACGTTTGATAAAGTGATTTATCTGAACGTAGGAGGTAGCAGGTACACCACAACTCTCTCCACTCTCACTAAATATCCGGATTCAATGTTAGGAGCAATGTTTAGCAGACGACACGCTCTTGTGCAGCAAGAAGACGGGTCCTACTTTGTCGACAGAGACGGGGAGGCGTTCAGTTATATTCTGTCCTACCTCAGGGACAGTAACATCGTCCTAGCTCTCGTTCCAACCTTCATGATGGAACTGAGGTTACGTTTGGAGTACGAAGCCCGGTTCTATCAGCTCCGAGAACTGGAGGATACTTTAAGTCTGATGCACCTTCAGTATGACTATGTTATTTCAAGACCTGCTTCTCGTCAAACACGGGGCGTGTTCTCAAAATCTGGAGACATTACTATTGCCCCTGTTTCTCATCAAATAATTGGCGTGGCCAATCCTTCGGTCACTACAGGTCAACTCATAGTTTTCGATTACGTGAAACAAAAGCAACAAAAAGTTGATGCTGTTAATGGTTTGGGAGGATCTTCGGACATAAATGTTGAAATCAACGTGGAAAGAGCAAATGTGAAGGTAATAAATAACAGCAACAAAATGCATTTTCACAAGAAAGTCACATTCTATCGGTGCAACCTCTCTCAAGTTTCATTTTGCAACTGTTACTTTGAACAACCAGTTAGTTTCGAAGGCTGTTTGATGCAAGGGACAAAATTTCAAGATGTGTGTGGGTTGGTGACCCACAAGGTCCACTTCACTCCATGGCAGGTCAGCCAGGCTGTATTTGACCCTGAACTGCTGGAAGCATTGAAGACTAAAGGCTGCATCTACTAAGATGACTTTACATGTGCATATGTATGTACATTTGTACTCGTAACACGGCTGTTGCAGTAGGTGTACTATACACCTGAACTCACACTATAATACGAACACATGTAGTGTCACAGTAGTGTGTAAACTGGTATAATGTACGTATGTAGACCCATTGTTGTGAACATTCTATTGCGGTAAGGTGCAAAGTATACATGTACAGGAGTGAGAGATTATACCATTTGGATGTCTGAAAGCTTGACGGCAGTGGACAACTGGCACACACAACATGATCACCATAACCAGCACACTACACCATCACCACAACCAGAACACATCACATTATCACTACCAGCACACACTACATGATCACTGAAAGCACACACTACATGATCACTGAAAGCACACACTACATGATCACTACCAGCACACACTACATGATCACTGAAAGCACACACTACATGATCACTACCAGCACACACTACATGATCACTACCAGCACACACTACATGATCACTGAAAGCACACACTACATGATCACTACCAGCATACCTTCACACCACACATCTCACACATAGACTACTGGATGTCTGGAGATGAGCAGCATGTGGGCAGTGGGGAGAAGTAGTTCAACACACAGGATATGGGGCAGTGGGGAGATGTAGTGCAGTACACAGGGTATGGGGCAGTGGGGAGATGTAGTGCAGTACACAGGGTATGGGGCAGTTGGGAGATGTAGTGCAGTACACAGGACATGGGGCAGTGGTGAAATGTAGTGCAGTACACAGGGTATGGGGCAGTGGGGAGATGTAGTGCAGTACACAGGGTATGGGGCAGTGGGGAGATGTAGTGCAGTACACAGGACATGGGGCAGTGGTGAAATGTAGTGCAGTACACAGGACATGGGGCAGTGGTGAAATGTAGTGCAGTACACAGGGTATGGGGCAGTGGGGAGATGTAGTGCAGTACACAGGGTATGGGGCAGTGGGGAGATGTAGTGCAGTACACAGGACACCTTGTACAGAGGAGTGAGGTGCATGCTTGTCAATTAAATAACAGAATTCAACTTCCCATCTCACTCCCCATCACATACTCCTCACCCACCACCTTTACTAACTGGATATTTGTACTGTTGTAACAACGCTCCTCTGAACACACCACAAGGCCTCCACTGTGACCTGGTGTGGTCCTAATACACACAAATGGTCTTGTTACATGAATTGTCGATTCATAGCATTAAATTTACTGACAGGACCCATATGTACACCTGTGTGTATGTACAGTGCTTATTTTGACACACATAAATACACACACACAAGCACATTCCAGTTATTAGTGTAGACATTAGTCATAGAATAGCAGCTGTTCCATGTTAATGTGTGTAGACGCATATTGGAAGGTAAAATGAACACAAACGCATAATAGATTACGTCGCCGTTATATCTAGGGGATTTCCCAGAAGCCATTTAAAAACATGGACAGGTTGGTCTTTTGTCGAACCATAGTATGTTTGCACGAATATACCTTGATATCAGCACTTAACACCTACCTCCTATCTTTTTAGATTGGAAAAGGTTGAAGATTTGCCAAATTTCGGCGAAATCAAGCGAGTAATTGATAAATACGAAGAGAAAATGAAGAAAGATTTGGACGAACTAGAGGAACGAAAACTGCTCATCGCGCAAGAGGAGAAAGCGAGTAAGAGAAGAATTCACGAAGAAAAAGAAAAACAAGAGGAGATCGTACGAAAGGAGCGGGATAGTGCAATGTTGAAGGTGGAGAAGAAGGCCAAAATCGTCGAGGAAGAGAAAAGAGATTGGGAGATCGAGAAGAATCGCGTAAAGGCCACGAAGACCTTTGAGAAGATAGTAACTCTGAACGTTGGAGGTAGCAAGTACACCACAACTCTCTCCACTCTCACTAAATATCCAGATTCAATGTTAGGAGCAATGTTTAGTGGACGACACGCTCTTGTGCAGCAAGAAGACGGGTCCTACTTTATCGACAGAGACGGGGAGACGTTCAGTTATATTCTGTCCTACCTCAGGGACAGTAACATCGTCCTAGCCCTCGTTCCAACCTTTGCGAGGGAACTGAGGTTACGTTTGGAGTACGAAGCCCGGTTCTACCAGCTTCAAGAACTGGAGGATACTTTAAGTCTGATGGACCTCCAGTATGACTACGTTATTTCAAACCCTGCTCGCACTTACGTCAAAAAATCGCACGTGGTGAGCAAGTACCCGGTCCCTACAGGTCAATTCATTGTTTTGGATTACGTGAAAAAAATGCAACAAAAAAGCGATACTGTTAATGGTTTTGGAGGATCTTTGGACGTAATCCATGAACCACACACCACAGACATAAACGTTGAAATCAACGTGGAAAGAACAAATGTGAAGCTTGAAAGCATGACACCAAATATCAGAATGCATTTTCACAAGAAAGTCACATTCTACCAGTGCAACCTCTCTCAAGCTTCATTTTACCACTGTTACTTTGAACAACCAGTTAGTTTCGAAGGCTGTTTGATGCAAGGGACAAAATTTCAAGATGTGGGTGGGCTGGTGACCCACAAGGTCCACTTCACTCCGTGGCAGGTCAGCCAGGCTGTATTCGACCCTGAACTGCTGGAGGCATTGAAGGCTAAAGGCTGCATCTACTAAGATGACTTTACATGTGCACAGGTATACACATTTGTACTTGTAACACGGCTGTTGCAGTAGGTGTACTATACACCTGAACTCACACTATAATACAAACACCTGTAGTGTCACAGTAGTGTGTAAACTGGTATAATGTACGTATGTAGACCCATTGTTGTGAACATTCTATTGCGGTAAAGTGCAAAGTATACATGTACAGGAGTGAGAGATTATACCATTTGCATGTCTGATAGCTTGATGGTGGTGGACAACTGGCACACACTACATGATTATCACAACCAGCACACACTGCACGATTACCACAACCAGCATACACTACATGATTATCACAACCAGCACACACTACATGATTATCACAACCAGCACACACTACACAATCACTACCAGCACACACTACATGATCACCACAACCAGCACACACTACACAATCACCATAACCAGCATACACTACATAATCACAACCAGCACATACTACACAATCACCACAACCAGCACACACTACACAATCACCATAACCAGTACACACTACACGATCACCACAACCAGAACACACTAAACGATCACCATAACCAGCACACACTACACAATCACTACCAGCACACACTACACAATCACCATAACCAGCACACACTACACAATCACTACCAGCACACACTACACAATCACCATAACCAGCACACACTACACAATCACTACCAGCACACACTACATGATCACCACAACCAGCACACACTACACAATCACCATAACCAGCATACACTACATAATCACAACCAGCACACACTACACAATCACCATAACCAGCACACACTACACAATCACCATAACCAGCATACACTACATAATCACCATAACCAGCACACACTACATAATCACAACCAGCACACACTACACAATCACCATAACCAGCATACACTACATAATCACAACCAGCACACACTACACAATCACCACAACCAGCACACACTACACAATCACTACCAGCACACACTACACAATCACCATAACCAGCACACACTACACAATCACTACCAGCACACACTACATAATCACAACCAGCACACACTACATGATCACCATAACCAGCACACACTACATAATCACTACCAGTACACACTACACAATCACCATAACCAGCACACACTACACAATCACCATAACCAGCACACACTACACAATCACCATAACCAGCACACACTACATAATCACAACCAGCACACACTACACGATCACCATAACCAGAACACACTACATAATCACCATAACCAGCACACACTACATATGTAATCACTACCAGCACACCTTCACACCACACGTCTCACCTTCACCACTGGACGTCCGGGGATGAGCAGCATTTTAGTCATCACAAACACAAACACGGGAAGATCCCCACCCATGTCGGCACCCGCCTTCTTCTCCATGGCAACCACGTGAACGCGTACGACCCATCCTTCCTCAAAGTTCTCCAGTATGGTGTCCAGCACGTGGTCCTGAGCCAGAGAAACACACATGTATCGTCCTCCCGCCTTCATCACCCTACAGGAGATACAGATATGGACATACGTAGTAATAGTATGGTACTGAAAATTATTTATAGTAACTTTCTTAATCCTGGTTAGTACACACTCCCAGCTAGTACATACTCCTGGTTAGTACACACTCCTGGTTGGTACACACTCCTGGTTAGTACACACTACCGGTTAGTACACACGCCTGGTTAGTACACACTCCTGGTTAGTACACACTCTTGGCTAGTACACACTCCTGGTTAGTGCACACTCCTGGTTAGTATACACTCCTGGTTAGTACACACTCCTGGTTAGTACACACTACCGGTTAGTACACCCTCCTGGTTGGTACACCCTCCTGGTTGGTACACACTCCCGGTTGGTACACACTACTGGTTAGTACACACTCCTGGATAGTATACACTCCTGGTTAGTACACACTCATGGTTAGTACACACTCCTGGTTAGTACACACTCATGGTTAGTACACACTCCTGGTTAGTACATACAAACACTTCTGAAACAAAGATATAAATTCCATTCATCAGTAATCCCACATAGCAGAGGTCAATATTGCTGTGGCCATTATACATACCAATTTGACACAGTATAGTAACTAAGAGCAAAGAATGTTTGACTTCAATTCTGTTCACTTTACCAACTGATATCATACATACCGTATAGCGAGAAATTCTCGCGGGACAAAATTTTCGCGGATGGCTCCAAAAATGAAAATTTGCGGATAAAATTTTCGTGGATGCTGGCCAGAGTCACGCGACAGAACAGCGAGAACGCCTAGTTCGTGGATAAAATTTTCACGGATGTTAGGCAAACTGCGAAATCCGCGAAAATTTTGTCCCACGAACATTTCCCGCTATACGGTATGATGTCAAATAAAGGTCGGTCACCACAGGTTTAGTCATGCTGCTGGAGTCATGTGGGAGGCATGCTCTGAGCTATCCTTCACCTTCTTATCTCCTCGAACATCTTCTTCATTCTCTCCTTGGTCTCCCTCTTGCTGTCAGTACAGAGAGCATCACAAGTTCCTTTGTCCACAACAACGTCGAATTGACCGTCATCGAACTCCATGGCTAGAATGTCCATCTTTGAAAAAACAAGCTCGGGACGTTGGGATTTGTTATGATCGGTCATTTGCTTGATTACAACATCTGTAGAGGAAGATAACACACAGCCATCACATAACACACCGACACAATATTTTAATACGTATGCACTAACATTTAACTTCACAATGTACTCAGCCATCACTCACAAGGTACCCGGATACCACCCACAATGTACCCAGCTACCACCCACAGGGTACCCAACTACCACCCACAGGGTACCCAACTACCACCCACAAGGTACCCAGCTACCACCCACAAAGTACCCAGCTACCACTCACAAGGTACCCAGCTACCACCCACAGGGTACCTGGATACCACCCACAATGTACCAAGCTACCACTCACAAGGTACCCAGCTACCACTCACAAGGTACCCAACTACCACCCACACTATAGTACCCAGCTACCACCCACACTATAGTACCTAGCTACCACCCACAAGGTACCCAGTTACCACCCACAAAGTACCCAGCTACCACTCACAAGGTACCCGGCTACCACCCACACTATAGTACCTAGCTGGCTACCCGGGGTACCTAGCTAGGTACTATAGTGTGGGTGGTAGCTGGGTAGACTACAACACAACGACTCTACCTTACTCCTACAAAGCTATGCAACACTTGGTGGGTTCATCGTACCTGAAATATCCACGCTGTGTATGTCCCTGTACCCCACGTCGTACAAATCCTCGGACAGGGTGGAATTGCCGCAGCCAGCGACCAGTACCTTGCTGGCCGCCTTGGAATACTTGTGGAGGAGACCACAAAGGTCGTGATAGGTACCGTACCATTCGAAGGAGTCGGTCTTTTTGCTAAAAAATGTGTCCCAGTAAGACTTTGAGGCAAATTCGGAGTGTGTTTTCGGCAATAGGTTCATGTTTCTCCTACTCTTTAGTCTACGCAGTCGACTGCCATTTTAAATCACGTGCACATCATGGTCTCATTCTAGTCTTGCGGACCCAGACCCTATGCTACACTGTACAAGATAGCGTCCGTCGCGGGACGGAGCAGAGCAGCTCATTCCGGGTTCGACCTAGGTGGGACATGTATGACATTGTGTAGGGGCATGCATGTGTATATTATACTAAATATTTGGTTGGAGGAGTAATGAGAATTTCATTCCTGGTAGTCACAATGTTGTAGCACCTCTACAGGTGTTGGAATGAATAATAGTTCAAACTATCAACTGATAACCACAAGTGAAGTAAAGCAGCATGTATTTGTGGAATCTCATAATTATACTGTGTATCTGAGTATTGGGTAGTGTACTTGTATGTGAGGTATATGTTCAGTGGGTGATTACAACTGGATACTTGCAGTTGAAACAAGTATCGACTTGATTTTTATGTATGAAATTGTATTAATTAATGTGATTACTGTATTGTATAGGAATAACACTCTATCTATACATACATCCGTGGTTACTAATATATAAAGTGTGGAGGTATATATTATATTATACATATTCCTTACGTCACACGAGGAGTAGGTATATATGCACACTCATCAGTACAGTGGAACCTCTATTAAAGGATTCTCCCAATAAAGGACACCATAAAAATTACCTCCCTACAAAGGACACTCTGTAAGGCACCAAAAATAGATTTTCCTATATTGCTAATACATTTTTACCTCTGAAGAGTGGACAACCTCTCTACAGTGGACAAATTACCTGGTCCCAATGTGTCCTTTATAGAGAGGTTCCACTGTACTATACTTACACACTTATAAGTATTATTATACTTATACTCACTATAAGTAATACCCATACATGCACATGTGTGTAGGTATATATACATTGTGTACCTACATAATATGTGTATGCATAGTACTTATACTTGTACATTAATTTTACAAACTGTATGTAATGTGTTATCTTCATGCAAGTTGTTGTTTGATTCAATGAACCTTGTAATCTAATTAGTTGGTTCATCTATCCAATACCACCAGCCTTGTTTGTGCTGAAGTTAGCCACAAATGGCTAACCTGTGGTATGTATATTTTATCCCTACGTTATGCGACTGGTTACTCATGGCATCTAATGCTATAATTATTGTTTCTACATGCGAATGTATGTACTTAATTCAATCTATCCATAATTGATTCTTTGAAATGCATTTAACTACAGATTAATTAAGTGCCACATGTATCCCTGTTGAATTTACAGAGTACAGGCACTAGATTATAGTGGATACATTGAATGGTGCTATACGTTTGGTTTGAGTTCCTTAAAACTACCTAAACTTCATTATTTTAGTTCATGTTTTTATGAATTACTTAGTGCAGACAGCACATGTGAGCTCCTTCTGAGGATCGTAGGGTGGACATGGTAGTCCATTGCAGGTGGACTCCACGTGGAAGAATATTGCTCCATTTGTGTTAGCTGCACTCCCAGGAATGGATTCAGGATCTTTGTCAACACATTCAAATGAATTGCGATAGTGATGCTTACGTTCTGACATGAGATATCCGGAGTACTCCAGTGTCCAGGTTGTTAGACATTCATCTCTTGCTGGTAACATGAAGAGTTTAGATCTGGAAGTACTGCAAACTGCACAGGGTACATTGTGGCTGTATACATTCGGTAGTGGAGATCCTCCACGTAATTCGTATTCAGCTCCATGGAGTGGACTGTTCCCTTGTACCCCGGGATGATAGTTAGAATACTTGGGGTCTTGAGGTAGACAAAGGTACTGTGAACCACCTCCTTTTTGGCTATACCAGCTCCCGGCAGCAATCCCCTGGTAGACTAGTTCTGTTCCTGGTATGTTAGGACAGGTTGTTCTTCCCCATCTAATGTAGACAGTTCCTCCAGTGGGTGGACCTTGAGGTCCAGGAGGACCCATGGGACCCACATCTCCCTTTATTCCTTTATCCCCATCATGTCCATCTTTCCCGGTAGCTCCAGGTGCCCCTGTTATTCCATCTCTCCCATCCCTCCCTCTGATGACATCAAGGTTGGGACAAGATGGACTAGTATCATCATTGTCATCTTGTCTCTTTACAATCCCACCAGCTCCTGAAGGGAGTGAGTGACAGCATTTGGTATTCAATTCATTATCAGATCATCCCTAATTGGTTCCAACTTTTCCTGCCATTATAGGCAGTTTGCTGTTGTACCCAATACAGCTACTGTCTGTGTTTAACTTGTACATCTATCCCCACAAGACATGTTATAATAAAGAGTATGTCATCACAAATTTTTCTATAGTGAAGAGTTCTGACTGTACTAACTGTACATTTCCTGCTCTAAATGTTTGCCCCTTATTTCTGAGGCAGGTTCCACAGTTCACACCCCGTACACACTCAGTATATGATGTGCATACTACCCATGTGTATGTAGGTGTGTAATGTGTTATCTTCATGGTAATTATTGTTTGATTCAATGAACCGTGTAATCTAATCAGTTGGGTCACCTGTCATTAATCCTCTGCAATGGCACATACCAACCTCGTCTGTGCTAAAGTAATCCACTATCAGCTCACTTTTGGTGTGAGTGAGTGTGTATTGTTTCATAATGTGTGTGCTGGTGTGTTGTGTGAGCTGTACATACATACGTATATGGTATTAGGTGTGTCCAAGATGTTGGGTGTGTGTGGAATTGCATGTACATACATGGTAGTGACAGTACCAGTAGATGTACTAGTCATAGTGTTGTGTTTGTGTGAATATAATATGTTGCCGGGTGCTACTAGTGAGAACATCATAAAGTGTTAGATGTATAATAACTCAGTCCAAATTTCTTGATCCTTGCATTTTGTTCACTTGGTGCAGACAGCACATGTGAGCTCCTTCTGAGGATCGTAGGGTGGACATGGTAGTCCATTGCAGGTTGACTCCACGTGGTAGAAAGTTGCTCTATCTGTGTTAGCTGCACTCCCAGGAATGGATTCGGGATCTTTGTCGACACATTCAAATGAATTGCGATTGTGATCTTTACGCTCTGTCATAAGATATCCCGAGTACTCCAGTGTCCAGGTTGTTGGACACTCATCTCTTGCTGGTAACATGAAGAGTTGAGATCTGGAAGTACAGCAAACTGCACAGGGTACATTGTGGTGATATAAATTTGGTAGTGGCGATCCTCCAAGTAATTCATACTCAGTTCCATGAAGTGGACTGTATCCTTGTACCCCGGGTTGGTAGTTGGAATACTTGGGTTCTTCAGGTAGACAGAGGTACTTTGAACCACCTCCTTTTTGGTTGTAGTGGCTCCCGGCAGCGATCCCCTGGTAGACTAGTTCTGTTCCTGGTATGTTAGGACAGGTTGTTCTTCCCCATCTAATGTAGACAGTTCCTCCAGCAGGTGGACCTCGAGGTCCAGGAGGACCCATGGGACCCACTTCTCCCTTCATTCCTTTATCCCCATCACGTCCGTCTTTACCGGCAGCTCCAGGTGCCCCTGTTAGTCCATCTCTCCCGTCCCTCCCTCTGATGACATCAAGGTTGGGACAAGATGGACTAGTATCATCATTGTCATCTTGTCTCTTCACAATCCCACCAGCTCCTGAAGGGAGTAAGTGACAGCATTTGATTATGTGTGTATCCATAAAATACTAAACAATTGAACCTCTTATTTATGAGATCATCCTTATTTGGTTCCCAACTTTACCTGCCATTATAGCCAGTTTGCTGTTGTAACTAATACAGTTACTGTTTAACTTAATACGTCTGTGCCCACAAGACCTTATTATAAAGAGAAGGTCATCACAAATAGTGCTGCATTAATTTAAGAGTTCTGACTGTACTAACTGTACATTTCCTGCTCTAAATGATTGCCCCTTATTTCTGAGGCAGGTTCCACAGTTCGCACCCCTCACCTTCAGCTAGATTGTTGATAGCGGACATGACTGCTACAGTGGCAAGGAATACAGCTGGTATCCTCATTGCTGGTGCTGGTATGAGTTATGGTTCAAACTGTCAACTCTTTACCACAAGTGAAAGGGAAGCAGCTTCATATGTGGAATCTTATACTGTGTATTTGTGTATTGGGTAGTGCATTTGTATAGGGTACATGTTTAGTAGGTGGTTACAACTGGACACTTGCAGTTGAAATAGGTTTTAACTTGAATATTATGTATGTATTTATACTAGTCAATAAGGTTATTGTATTGTATTGAAATAGTACTGTATCTATCTATATATCAGTATTATCATATATAAAGTGTGTAAGTACATATGTATGCATACTTCTCATGTGTAGGTGTGTAACGTGTTACATATCTTCAAGTTGTTGTTTGATTCAATGGACTGTGTACCCTAATGAGTTGGTTCAAATGTCACTAATCCCTTGTCCTCTTTCACATGCCAACCTCGTCCATGCAAAATTGATCCACTATCAGTTCACTTGTGGTGTGAGTGAGTATACGTATGTTGTACACACACACACGCGCGCGCGTGCGCACACACACACACACACACATTCGTGCGCACACACACACATACACACACACACACACACACACACACACATGCATGCACGCACACACACAATCACACACACACACACACACACACACACACACACACACACACACACACACACACACACACACACACACCTTTGAACAGTCCCTTCATTCCTCCCATCTTCTTCACTAACTCGGCAAACTTCCCATACTGTTTGATCAGCTCCTCCACTTCTCTTATGCTGGTACCAGAACCTCTGGCTACACGGGCCACTCTACTTGCTTGACGGTCAAACACACGTTTACCATTTGGATGGTCCAACTCTACAATCGTGAATGTATGATACCAGAAGTGTAGAGTGGCAATGCAACACACACAAATAAGCATACACACACACACACACACTCTCTCTCTCACACACACACACGAATAAACATACACACTCTCTCTCTATAATCACACACACACACACACACACACGCACACACACACACACACACACACCACCACCACCACACCTTGTACAACAGACACACAGACGGATGATAAACATAACTCTTGTCCATTCCATTTCTCCTCTCGCGGTCCGGGCCGAACCATTGATAAACGGTAGTTGATATTCTTTCTTCACGGGCTGGTCTAAGAGCATTTGGAGGAGTTCCTTTCCCTTTTTTGTCTGTTCTCTGACTCGAACGAGAAGAAGCACACGCTACATGAAAGGCTGTTTGACCATTGGCGTTAAATACGAAAGGGTCACCGCCAAATCGAAGGCATTCGTTCAGGAAAAGTTTATGCTCGAACCTGACAGCGTATATCAGAGGCGTGTCGTTGGAAGGACTGGGCCCCATGTGTTTATTAGGATCATTAAAGTTCTTCTGTAAGTGGGCTGACATATCGGATTCCGAAGACTGCATTTTCCGAAGGATTTCTTCTTCTCCAGGTAATTTCGATTTGTTCTCACACGTAACTGAAACAGTGAATTTATATTATATTTTATATTGCGCAAAAAGATGGCCGATTTCAAAAGGCCGAGAATTAGAAATTCGGCTAGAATTCAAGCGAAACGGCTTCGCCGAACTTTATATCTCCAGCGAAGGTTTTTCCAAACCTAAAGTAGACGTCCAAGTACTTTGAGTGCTGGGGAAGGCTTCTGCGACTCCACTTTTATCATTTTTTATCAAATTGTACACCTAGGGCAACTATAAATAGCGCAGATACTAATAATAAATTAGATAGGTCACGGTAGCCGGTTGGGTAGCCGGTTGGTCAGGTGACACGACTCTAGGCTCCAGGTCGCGGGTTCGAATCCTCCAAAGGACGGATTTTTTCCATGAAAAAAAAAAGAGCTCGCTTCCTGGTGGTCAGTTGCAATACTCTCTACAAAGAACCGTAGGGGGGAGCTTTGGGACTCGCGGCTGACCTCCCAGCTAGAATAGTGTCTTCTGCATTCGCGGAATGACCAAGTACACAGTATATGTGGAAAGTCCCTATAAAGCCAACCATGGGTTTGTTCGACCCCGAGTGGGTGACCCTTTTTTTATTTTTTTTTTCAACTCAAATAAACCACTCATAACCAATGTACAGTATGTTGTATGGATGGATGTGATGAAAAACCTCGATGTTTTGTGACTGTCTTCCAGTGTATTGCACAAGTGTACACATGACCCACCCACAGTAATAATAATGAATGATTGTGTGTATATGATGTGATATAGAACTGTGGTGCCTATGCTTTATGTGCACGTAATATTTCACACAACAGGTCATCAATTTCAGGACAAGAATTAATTTAAAGATATTGTCATGGACAGAAGCAATAAAAATTCAGTCATTATCAAAGAACAAATAGCGTTTTGTGTTGATGTCATTTTCTCCCGCCTCCCATTCCAGGGGGCATCATCTTTGCCATTTGCTGGTTGAGTTTGGCCATCTGTGCTGGATTGACATTTCTGCCCATGTCACCACCTGCAGGATACACACAATGCACATAATATACACATACTGTACACACACACACACACACACGCGCGCGTGCGCACACACACACACACACACACATTCGCGCGCACACACACACACACACACACACACACACACACACACACACACACCTTTGAACAGTCCCTTCATTCCTCCCATCTTCTTCACTAACTCGGCAAACTTCCCATACTGTTTGATCAGCTCCTCCACTTCTCTTATGCTGGTACCACAACCTCTGGCTACACGGGCCACTCTACTTGCTTGACGGTCAAACACACGTTTACCATTTGGATGGTCCAACTCTACAATCGTGAATGTATGATACCAGAAGTGTAGAGTGGCAATGCAACACACACAAATAAGCATACACACACACACACACTCTCTCTCTCACACACACGCACACACACACGAATAAACATACACACTCTCTCTCTATAATCAAACACGCACACACACACGCCACCACCACCACACCTTGTACAACAGACACACAGACGGATGATAAACATAACTCTTGTCCATTCCATTTCTCCTCTCGCGGTCCGAACCATTGATAAACGGTAGTTGATATTCTTTCTTCACGGGCTGGTCTAAGAGCATTTGGAGGAGTTCCTTTCCCTTTTTTGTCTGTTCTCTGACTCGAACGAGAAGAAGCACACGCTACATGAAAGGCTGTTTGACCATTGGCGTTAAATACGAAAGGGTCACCGCCAAATCGAAGGCATTCGTTCAGGAAAAGTTTATGCTCGAACCTGACAGCGTATATCAGAGGCGTGTCGTTGGAAGGACTGGGCCCCATGTGTTTATTAGGATTAAAGTTCTTCTGTAAGTGGGCTGACATATCGGATTCCGAAGACTGCATTTTCCGAAGGATTTCTTCTTCTCCAGGTAATTTCGATTTGTTCTCACACGTAACTGAAACAGTGAATTTATATTATATTTTATATTGCGCAAAAAGATGGCCGATTTCAAAAGGCCGAGAATTAGAAATTCGGCTAGAATTCAAGCGAAACGGCTTCGCCGAACTTTATATCTCCAGCGAAGGTTTTTCCAAACCTAAAGTAGACGTCCAAGTACTTTGAGTGCTGGGGAAGGCTTCTGCGACTCCACTTTTATCATTTTTTATCAAATTGTACACCTAGGGCAACTATAAATAGCGCAGATACTAATATTAAAATAGATAGGTCACGGTAGCCGGTTGGGTAGCCGGTTGGTCAGGTGACACGACTCTAGGCTCCAGGTCGCGGGTTCGAATCCTCCAAAGGACGGATTTTTTCCATGAAAAAAAAAGAGCTCGCTTCCTGGTGGTCAGTTGCAATACTCTCTACAAAGAACCGTAGGGGGGAGCTTTGGGACTCGCGGCTGACCTCCCAGCTAGAATAGTGTCTTCTGCATTCGCGGAATGACCAAGTACACAGTATATGTGGAAAGTCCCTATAAAGCCAACCATGGGTTTGTTCGACCCCGAGTGGGTGACCCTTTTTTTATTTTTTTTTTCAACTCAAATAAACCACTCATAACCAATGTACAGTATGTTGTATGGATGGATGTGATGAAAAACCTCGATGTTTTGTGACTGTCTTCCAGTGTATTGCACAAGTGTACACATGACCCACCCACAGTAATAATAATGAATGATTATGTGTATATGATGTGATATAGAACTGTGGTGCCTATGCTTTATGTGCATGTAATAGTTCACACAACAGGTCATCAATTTCAGGACAAGAATTAATTTAAAGATATTGTCATGGACAGAAGCAATAAAAATTCAGTCATTTTCAAAGAACAAATAGCGTTTTGTGTTGATGTCATTTTCTCCCGCCTCCCATTCCAGGGGGCATCCCCTGAGTTCCTGATTGGACTTGCCGCATCAAATTTTGTAGAGCACCCATTCCACCTGCACAAAAAGTACCAAATATAGTGAACAAACTGTCAAAAAATTCAACCAATTGGGGAACATACCCATTTGTTGAAGTACCCTTGGGTCGATCATCTTTGCCATTTGCTGGTTGAGTTTGGCCATCTGTACTGGATTGACATTTCTGCCCATGTCACCACCTGCAGGATACACACAATGCACATAATATACACATACTGTACACACACACACACACACACACACACACACACACACACACACACACACACACATGCATGCACGTACACACACACACACAATCATGTTTCAAGATGTGTGTACTGGTCTGTTGTTTGAGATGTACTTATGTATATGGTATTATAGGTGTGTCCAGGGTGTTGGGTGTGTGTTAAATGTTGTGTGGTGATGTGGAATTGCATTTACATACATGGTAGTGACAGTACTAGTAGATGTGTTTGTTATGGTGTTGCTATGTTTGTGTGAAATTAATATGTTGTTGGATACTACTAGTGAGAACATCCATAGTCTAAGAGTGTTAGATGCATAATAATTCAGTCCAAATTTCTTGATCCTTGTTCATTTGGAGCAGACAGCACATGTGAGCTCCTTCTGAGGATCGTAGGGTGGACATGGTAGTCCATTGCAGGTGGCCTCCACGTGGTGGAAGACTGCTCCATCTATGTTGGCTGCACTCCCAGGAATGGATTCAGGATCTTTGTCGACACATTCAAATGAATTGCGATAGTGATACTTACGTTCTGTCATGAGATATCCCGAGTACTCCAGTGTCCAGGTTGTTGGACATTCATCTCTTGCTGGTAACATGAAGAGTTTAGATCTGGAAGTACAGCAAACTGCACAGGGTACATTGTGGTCATGGATATTCGGTAGTGGTGCCACTTCAAGAAAGAGTTCTTGTTGATACTCCACTTCGTGAAGTGGACTGTTCTCTTGTACCCCAGGTTGGTAGTTGGAATACTTTGGTTCATGAGGTAGACAAAGGTACTGTGAACCACCTCCTTTTTGGCTCAAGTGGCTCCCAGCAGCGATCCCCTGGTAGAGTAGTTCTGTTCCTGTTGTGTTAGGACAGGTTGTTCTTCCCCATCTAATGTAGACAGTTCCTCCAGCGGGTGGACCTTGAGGTCCAGGAGGACCCATTGGACCCACGTCTCCTTTCGTTCCTTTATCCCCATCACGTCCGTCTTTCCCGGTAGCTCCAGGTGCCCCTGTTATTCCATCTCTCCCGTCCCTCCCTCTAATGACATCAAGGTTGGGACAAGATGGACTAGTATCATCATTGTCATCTTGTCTCTTCACAACTCCACCAGCTCCTGAAGGGAGTGAGTGACACCATTTGATTATGTGTATATACAATGTAACATGTATAATATACCATTGAATCTCTAATTTATGACATAGTATTGGTTCCAACTTTACCTGCCATTATAACCAGTTTTCGGTTGTAACCAATGCAATTACAGTAACTGTGCAAGTTTATATATCTGGGCACACATGAGACATCTGTTATTATGTGTAGTAAAAAGGTCTGAGTGTAATCACAATACATTTCCAGTTCTAAATGGTTGCCCCTTATTTCTAAGGCAGGTTCCACACCTCACACCCCTCACCTTCAGCTAGATTGTTGATAGCAGACATGACTGCTACAGTGGCAAGGAATACAGCTGGTATCCTCATTGCTGGTGCTGGTATGAGTTATGGTTCAAACTGTCAACTCTTAACCACAAGTGAAAGGGAAGCAGCTTCATATGCGGAATCTTATACTGTATAAATTTTATGTATTGGGTGGTGCATTTGTATAGGGTACATGTTTAGTGGGTTGTTACAACCAGATAAATGCAGTTGAAACAGGTTTTAACTTGAAGTGTATGTGTGTGATTATACTGTATTTAAGTATGTGTATGCGTAGTATTTGTACATTTATATGCACACACTGTGTGTAATGTGTTACTCTATATCTTGAAGTTGTTGCTTGATTCAATGAACCTCGTAATCTAATTAGTTGATTCATCTGTCATTAATTATCTATCCAATACCACCAACCTTATTTGTACTGAATAAAGCCACAAATGGCTCACTTGTAGTGTGTACATATCCCTACATTATGTGACAGTGGTAATTCATGGTATCTATTATCATCTGTACGTACATGCAATTACTTATAATTTATCTGTAATTGATTTTCTTTATAATGCATTTAACTACAGATTAATTAAGTGCCAAAGGTACAAGCATTAGATTATAGTGGATTCATTTAATGGTACTATACTTTTGGATTGAGTTTCTTGAAACTACCTAACCTTCATTATTTCAGTTCATGTTTGTATGAATCACTTGGTACAGACAGCACATGTGAGCTCCTTCTGAGGATCATAGGGTGGACATGGTAGTCCATTGCAGGTGGACTCCACGTGGTAGAAAATTGCCCCATTTGTGTTAGCTGCACTCCCAGGAATGGATTCAGGATCTTTGTCAACACATTCAAATGAATTGCGATAGTGATGCTTACGTTCTGACATGAGATATCCCGAGTACTCCAGTGTCCAGGTTGTTGGACATTCATCTCTTGCTGGTAACATGAAGAGTTTAGATCTGGAAGTACAGCAAACTGCACAGGGTACATTGTGGCTGTATACATTCGGTAGTGGCGATCCTCCACGTAATTCGTATTCAGCTCCATGGAGTGGACTGTTCCCTTGTACCCCGGGATGATAGTTAGAATACTTGGGTTTTTGAGGCAGACAAAGGTACTTTGAACCACCTCCTTTTTGGTCAAACCAGCTCCCGGCAGCAATCCCCTGGTAGACTAGTTCTGTTCCTGGTATGTTAGGACAGGTTGTTCTTCCCCATCTAATGTAGACTGTTCCTCCAGCGGGTGGACCTTGAGGTCCAGGAGGACCCATTGGACCCACGTCTCCCTTCATTCCTTTATCCCCATCACGTCCGTCTTTCCCGGTAGCTCCAGGTGCCCCTGTTAGTCCATCTCTCCCGTCCCTCCCTCTGATGACATCAAGGTTGGGACAAGATGGACTAGTATCATCATTGTCATCTTGTCTCTTCACAACCCCACCAGCTCCTGAAGGGAATGAGTGGCAGCATTTGATTATGTGTATATATATCCATAAAATAATAGACAATTGAACCTCTAATTTATGAGATCATCCTAAATTGGTTCCAACTTTACCTGCCATTATACGTAGGCAGTTTGCTGTTGTAACCAATACAGTTACTGTTTAACTTGTACATCTGTGCCCACAAGACATTTATCATGAAGAAAAGGTCATCACAAATAGTGCTGCATTAATTAAGGAGGTCCGACTGTATTAACCGTACATATCAAGCTCTAAATGGTTGCCCCTTATTTCTGAGGCAAGTTCCACAGTTCACACCCCTCACCTTCAGCTAGATTGTTGATAGCGGACATGACTGCTACAGTGGCAAGGAATACAGCTGGTATCCTCATTGCTGGTGCTGGTATGAGTTATGGTTCAAACTGTCAACTCTTAATCACAAGTGAAAGGGAAGTAGCTTCATATGTGGAATCTTATACTGTGTATTTGTGTATTGGGTAGTGCATTTGCATAGGGTACATGTTTAGTGGGTGGGTACAACTGGTTACTTGCAGTTGAAACAGGTTTTAACTTGAATAGTATATATGTATTTATACTAATCAATCTGGTTATTGTATTGTATTGAAATAGTACTGTATCTACCTATTTATCAGTATGATATAAAGTGTGTGAGTATTATGCATACTACCCATGTGTATGTAGGTGTATAAAGTGTTATCTTCAAGTTGTTGTTTGATCCAACGAACCGTGTAATCTAATCAGTTGGGTCATCTGTCATTAATCCTCTGCAATGGCACGTACCAACCTCGTCTGTGCTAAAGTAATCCACTATCAGCTCACTTGTGGTTTGAGTGAGTGTGTATTGTTTCATAATGTGTGTACTTGTGTGTTGTGTGAGCTGTACATACATACGTATATGGTATTAGGTGTGTCCAAGATGTTGGGTGTGTGTGGAATTGCATGTACATACATGGTATTGACAGTACCAGTAGATGTACTAGTCATAGTGTTGTGTTTGTGTGAATATAATATGTTGCCGGGTGCTACTAGTGAGAACATCATAAAGTGTTAGATGTATAATAACTCAGTCCAAATTTCTTGATCCTTATTCATTTGGAGCAGACAGCACATGTGAGCTCCTTCTGAGGATCGTAGGGTGGACATGGTAGTCCATTGCAGGTTGACTCCACGTGGTAGAAAGTTGCTCCATCTGTGTTAGCTGCACTCCCAGGAATGGATTCAGGATCTTTGTCGACACATTCAAATGAATTGCGATTGTGATCTTTACGCTCTGTCATGAGATATCCCGAGTACTCCAGTGTCCAGGTTGTTGGACATACATCTCTTGCTGGTAACATGAAGAGTTTAGATCTGGAAGTACAGCAAACTGCACAGGGTACATTGTGGTGATATAAATTTGGTAGTGGCGATCCTCCAAGTAATTCATACTCAGTTCCATGAAGTGGACTGTATCCTTGTACCCCAGGTTGGTAGTTGGAATACTTGGGTTCGTCAGGCAGACAAAGGTATTGTGAACCACCTCCTTTTTGGAGGTGGTCGCTTCCAGCAGCAATCCCCTGGTAGACTAGTTCTGTTCCTGGTATGTTAGGACAGGTTGTTCTTCCCCATCTAATGTAGACAGTTCCTCCAGCGGGTGGACCTTGAGGTCCAGGAGGACCCATTGGACCCACATCTCCCTTCATTCCTTTATCCCCATCACGTCCGTCTTTACCGGCAGCTCCAGGTGCCCCTGTTAGTCCATCTCTCCCGTCCCTCCCTCTGATGACATCAAGGTTGGGACAAGATGGACTAGTATCATCATTGTCATCTTGTCTCTTCACAATCCCACCAGCTCCTGAAGGGAGTAAGTGACAGCATTAGATTATGTGTGTATCCATAAAATACTAAACAATTGATTCAGAACCTCTTATTTATGAGATCATCCTTATTTGGTTCCCAACTTTACCTGCCATTATAGCCAGTTTGCTGTTGTAACTAATACAGTTACTGTTTAACTTAATACGTCTGTGCCCACAAGACCTTATTATAAAGAGAAGGTCATCACAAATAGTGCTGCATTAATTTAAGAGTTCTGACTGTATTAACTGTACATTTCCAGCTTTAAATGGTGCCCTTATTTCTGAGGCAGGCTCCACAGTTCACGCCCCTCACCTTCAGCTAGATTGTTGATAGCGGACATGACTGCTACAGTGGCAAGGAATACAGCTGGTATCCTCATTGCTGGTGCTGGTATGAGTTATGGTTCAAACTGTCAACTCTTAACCACAAGTGAAAGGGAAGCAGCTTCATATGCGGAATCTTATACTGTGCAATAGTGTATGGGGTTGTGCATTTATATAGGGTACATGTTTAGTGGGTGATTACAACTGGACACTTGCAGTAGAAACAGGTTTTAACTTGAATAGTATGTATGAATTTATACTAATCAATCTGGTTATTGTATTGTATTGAAATAGTACTGTATCTACCTATTTATCAGTATGATATAAAGTGGGTAAGTATTATGCATACTACCCATGTGTATGTAGGTGTATAAAGTGTTATCTTCAAGTTGTTGTTTGATTCGATGAACCGCGTAATCTAATTGTAGTTAGTTCATCTACCCAATACCACCAGCCTTGTTTGTGCTAAAGGAAGCCACAAATGGCTCACCTGTGGTGTGTATGTCGTATCCTACGTTATGTGACTGGTAACTCATGGCATCTAATGCTATAATTATTGTTTGTACATGCAATTATATGTACTTAATTCGATCTATCCATAATTGATTCTTTGAAATGCATTCAACTAAAGATGAATTAAGTGCCAAAGGTATCCCTGTCAAATTTACAGAGTACAGGCACTAGATTATAGTGGATATATTGAATGGTACTATACTTTTGATTTGAGTTCCTTAAAACTACCTAACCTTCATTATTTCAGTTCATGTTTGTATGAATCACTTGGTACAGACAGCACATGTGAGCTCCTTCTGAGGATCGTAGGGTGGACATGGTATTCCATTGCAGGTGGACTCCGCGTGATAGAAAACTGCCCCATTTGTGTCAGCTGCACTCCCAGGAATGGATTCAGGATCTTTGTCAACACATTCAAATGAATTGCGAAAGTGACCATAATATTCGGTCATGAGATATCCCGAGTACTCCAGTGTCCAGGTTGTTGGACATTCATCTCTTGCTGGTAACATGAAGAGTTTAGATCTGGAAGTACCGCAAACTGCACAGGGTACATTGTGATTGTATATATTCGGTAGTGGCGATCCTCCAAGTAATTCATACTCGGCTCCATGAAGTGGACTGTGTCCTTGTACCCCGGGATAATAGTTAGAATACTTGGGTTGTTGAGGTAGACAAAGGTACTTCGAACCACCTCCTTTTTGGTCAAACCAGCTCCTGGCAGCGATCCCCTGGTAGACTAGTTCTGTTCCTGGTATGTTAGGACAGGTTGTTCTTCCCCATCTAATGTAGACATTTCCTCCAGCAGGTGGACCTTGAGGTCCAGGAGGACCCATGGGACCCATGTCTCCCTTTGTTCCTTTGTCTCCATCACGTCCATCTTTCCCGGTAGCTCCAGGTGCCCCTGTTATTCCATCTCTCCCGTCCCTCCCTCTGATGACATCAAGGTTGGGACAAGATGGACTAGTATCATCATTGTCATCTTGTCTCTTCACAACCCCACCAGCTCCTGTTGGGAGTGAGTAACAGCATTCGATTATGTGTATATATCCATAAAATACAAAACAATTGAACCTCTTATTTATGAGATCTTCCTTATTTGGTTCCAACTTTACCTCCCATTATAGCCAGTTTGATGTTGTAACTAATACAGTTACTGTCTATATGTTTAACTTGTACATCTACACCCACAAACATGTTATTATAAAGAGAAGGTCATCACAAATAGTGCTGCATTAATTAAAGAGGTCCGACTGTATTAACCCTACATTTCCAGCTCTAAATGGTGCCCTTATTTCTGTGGCAGGTTCCACAGTTCACACCCCTCACCTTCAGCTAGATTGTTGATAGCGGACATGACTGCTACAGTGGCAAGGAATACAGCTGGTATCCTCATTGCTGGTGCTGGTATGAGTTATGGTTCAAACTGTCAACTCTTAACCACAAGTGAAAGGGAAGCAGCTTCATATGCGAAATCTTATACTGTGTATTTGTGTATTGGACAGTGCATTTGTATTGAGCACATTGTTCACTAGGTGATTACAACCGGATACTTGTAGTTGAAACAGGTTTTAACTTGAATTGTATGTATGTAATTATACTAATCAATGCGGTTATTGTATCAAAAATATACTGTATCTACCTATATATCAGTATTATATAAAATGTGTACATAATATAAGTACATTTGTATGCATACTTCTTATGTGTAGGTGTAATGTGTTATCTTCAAGTTGTTTGTTTGATTCAATGAACTGTGTAATCACATTAGTTAGTTTATCTATTTCTAATCCTCTGTCCACTGCCATGTATACCAACCTTGTCTGTGCAAATGTAATCACTATTGGCTCACTTGTGGTGTGAGTGAGTGTGTATTGTTCCATAATGTGTGTACTGGTGTGTTGTGTGAGATGTATGTATGTATATGGTATTAGGTGTGTTTAGGGTGTTGGGTGTATGTTATATGTGGTGTGGTGACGTGGAATTGCATCTAAATACATGGTATTGACAGTACTAGTAGATGTGGTATGTTGTGTGAGCAGATCAAAGTACAAAGTGTGCAAATATCTGTGCTATTTGCACAGTTCCCATGATATTGCACACTTCCCTTTGCTATTACACACTTTGTAATTGTTATTGAAATTTCACACCTGGATCAATTAATTATCATAGCTGTAGCGGATACAGACACTTTTGTTTAATTGTTAACTCGGACTTCGCCCTTGTAAGGTACTTTAGCTATTACATATGCTTCTTATAGTGTTGTGTTTGTGTGAATATATGTTGTTGGATACTACTAGACTGAGTAAGAACATGAAGTGTTAGATGCATAACAGTTTAGTCCAAATTCTTGATCCTTGCTCACTTAGTACAGACAGCACATGTGAGCTCCTTCTGAGGATCGTAGGGTGGACATGGTAGTCCATTGCAGGTGGACTCCACATGGAGGAAAACTGCCCCATCTGTGCTACCTGCACTCCCAGGAATGGATTCAGGATCTTTGTCAACACATTCGAATGAATTGCGATAGTGATTCTTGTACTCAGTCATGAGATATCCCGAGTACTCCAGTGTCCAGGTTGTTGGACATTCATCTCTTGCTGGTAACATGAAGAGTTTAGATCTGGAAGTACAGCAAACTGCACAGTGTACGTTGTGGTCGTGCACATGTGAAATCGGAGAGTTTGTTTGAGTTTCATATTCGCTTCCGTGAAGTTGACTGTGTCCTTGCACTCCAGGTCGATAGCTGGAATACTTGGGTTCGTCAGGCAGACAAAGGTATTGTGAACCACCTCCTTTTTGGAGGTGGTCGCTTCCAGCAGCAATCCCCTGGTAGACTAGTTCTGTTCCTGGTATGTTAGGACAGGTTGTTCTTCCCCATCTAATGTAGACAGTTCCTCCAGCGGGTGGACCTTGAGGTCCAGGAGGACCCATGGGACCCACGTCTCCCTTCATTCCTTTGTCCCCATCACGTCCGTCTTTCCCGGTAGCTCCAGGTGCCCCTGTTATTCCATCTCTCCCGTCCCTCCCTCTGATGACATCAAGGTTGGGACAAGATGGACTATTATCATCATTGTCATCTTGTCTCTTCACAATCCCACCAGCTCCTGAAGGGAGTGAGTAACAGCATTTAGTATTCAATTCATTTA
>OZ026558.1:708836-776336 GCA_964020155.1 Chondrilla cf. caribensis | reverse complement strand
TCTCTCTCTCTCTCTCTCACACACACACGAATTAACATACACACTCTCTCTCTCTATAATCACACACACACACGCGCACACACACGCACACACACACACACACACACACACACACACACACACACACATACACACACCACCACCACCACACCTTGTACAACAGACACACAGACGGATGATAAACATAACTCTTGTCCATTCCATTTCTCCTCTCGCGGTCCGAACCATTGATAAACGGTAGTTGATATTCTTTCTTCACGGGCTGGTCTAAGAGCATTTGGAGGAGTTCCTTTCCCTTTTTTGTCTGTTCTCTGACTCGAACGAGAAGAAGCACACGCTACATGAAAGGCTGTTTGACCATTGGCGTTAGTTACGAAAGGGTCACCGCCAAATCGAAGGCATTCGTTCAGGAAAAGTTTGTGCTCGAACCTGACAGCGTATATCAGAGGCGTGTCGTTGGAAGGACTGGGCCCCATGTGTTTATTAGGATTAAAGTTCTTCTGTAAGTGGGCTGACATATCGGATTCCGAAGACTGCATTTTCCGAAGGATTTCTTCTTCTCCAGGTAATTTCGATTTGTTCTCACACGTAACTGAAACAGTGAATTTATATTATATTTTATATTGCGCAAAAAGATGGCCGATTTCAAAAGGCCGAGAATTAGAAATTCGGCTAGAATTCAAGCGAAACGGCTTCGCCGAACTTTATATCTCCAGCGAAGGTTTTTCCAAACCTAAAGTAGACGTCCAAGTACTTTGAGTGCTGGAGAAGGCTTCTGCGACTCCACTTTTATCATTTTTTTATCAAATTGTACACCTAGGGCAACTATAAATAGCGCAGATACTAATGATAAAATAGATAGGTCACGGTAGCTGGTTGGGTAGCCGGTTGGTCAGGTGACACGACTCTAGGCTCCAGGTCGCGGGTTCGAATCCTCCAAAGGACGGATTTTTTCCATGAAAAAAAAAGAGCTCGCTTCCTGGTGGTCAGTTGCAATACTCTCTACAAAGAACCGTAGGGGGGAGCTTTGGGACTCGCGGCTGACCTCCCAGCTAGAATAGTGTCTTCTGCATTCGCGGAATGACCAAGTACACAGTATATGTGGAAAGTCCCTATAAAGCCAACCATGGGTTTGTTCGACCCCGAGTGGGTGACCTTTTTTATTTTTTTTTTTCAACTCAAGTAAACCACTCATAACCAATGTACAGTATGTTGTATGGATGTGATGAAAAACCTCGATGTTTTGTGACTGTCTTCCAGTGTATTGCACAAGTGGGCACATGACCCACCCACAGTAATAATAATGAATGATTATGTGTATATGATGTGATATAGAACTGTGGTGCCTATGCTTTATGTGCATGTAATAGTTCACACAACAGGTCATCAATTTCAGGACAAGAATTAATTTAAAGATATTGTCATGGACAGAAGCAATAAAAATTCAGTCATTTTCAAAGAACAAATAGCGTTTTGTGTTGATGTCATTTTCTCCCGCGGCTGACCTCCCAGCTAGAATAGTGTCTTCTGCATTCGCGGAATGACCAAGTACACAGTATATGTAGAAAGTCCCTATAAAGCCAACCATGGGTTTGTTCGACCCCGAGTGGGTGACCTTTTTTATTTTTTTTTTTCAACTCAAGTAAACCACTCATAACCAATGTACAGTATGTTGTATGGATGTGATGAAAAACCTCGATGTTTTGTGACTGTCTTCCAGTGTATTGCACAAGTGGGCACATGACCCACCCACAGTAATAATAATGAATGATTATGTGTATATGATGTGATATAGAACTGTGGTGCCTATGCTTTATGTGCATGTAATAGTTCACACAACAGGTCATCAATTTCAGGACAAGAATTAATTTAAAGATATTGTCATGGACAGAAGCAATAAAAATTCAGTCATTTTCAAAGAACAAATAGCGTTTTGTGTTGATGTCATTTTCTCCCGCCTCCCATTCCAGGGGGCATCCCCTGAGTTCCTGATTGGACTTGCCGCATCAAATTTTGTAGAGCACCCATTCCACCTGTACAAAAAGTACCAAATATAGTGAACAAACAGTCAAAAAATTCAACCAATTGGGGAACATACCCATTTGTTGAAGTACCCTTGGGTCGATCATCTTTGCCATTTGCTGGTTGAGTTTGGCCATCTGTGCTGGATTGACATTTCTGCCCATGTCACCACCTGCAGGATACACACAATGCACATAATATACACATACTGTACACACACACACACACACACACACACACACACACACACACACACACACACACACACACACACATGCGCGCCTGCGCACACACACACACACACACACACACACACACACACACATACACACACACACACATTCGCGCGCACACACACACACACACACACACACACACACACACACACACACACACACACACACACATGCATGCACGCACACACACACACACAATCACACACACACACACACACACACACACACACACACACACACACACACACACCTTTGAACAGTCCCTTCATTCCTCCCATCTTCTTCACTAACTCGGCAAACTTCCCATACTGTTTGATCAGCTCCTCCACTTCTCTTATGCTGGTACCAGAACCTCTGGCTACACGGGCCACTCTACTTGCTTGACGGTCAAACACACGTTTACCATTTGGATGGTCCAACTCTACAATCGTGAATGTATGATACCAGAAGTGTAGAGTGGCAATGCAACACACACAAATAAGCATACACACGCACAAAAAGTACCAAATATAGTGAACAAACAGTCAAAAAATTCAACCAATTGGGGAACATACCCATTTGTTGAAGTACCCTTGGGTCGATCATCTTTGCCATTTGCTGGTTGAGTTTGGCCATCTGTACTGGATTGACATTTCTGCCCATGTCACCACCTGCAGGATACACACAATGCACATAATATACACATACTGTACACACACACACACACACACACACACACGCGCGCGCGCGTGCACACACACACACACACACGCGCGTGCACACACACACACACACACACGCACACACACATTCGCGCGCGCACACACACACACACACACACACACACACACACGCACACACACACACATTCGCGCGCGCACACACACACACACACACACACACACACACACACACACACACACACACACACACACACACACACACACATGCATGCACGCACACACACACACAATCATGTTTCAAGATGTGTGTACTGGTGTGTTGTTTGAGATGTACTTATGTATATGGTGTGTCCAGGGTGTTGGGTGTGTGTTAAATGTTGTGTGGTGATGTGGAATTGCATTTACATACATGGTAGTGACAGTACTAGTAGATGTGTTTGTTATGGTGTTGCTATGTTTGTGTGAAATTAATATGTTGTTGGATACTACTAGTGAGAACATCCATAGACAGCACATGTGAGCTCCTTCTCAGGATCGTAGGGTGGACATGGTAGTCCATTGCAGGTGGACTCCACGTGGTGGAAGACTGCTCCATCTATGTTGGCTGCACTCCCAGGAATGGATTCAGGATCTTTGTCGACACATTCAAATGAATTGCGATAGTGATACTTACGTTCTGTCATGAGATATCCCGAGTACTCCAGTGTCCAGGTTGTTGGACATTCATCTCTTGCTGGTAACATGAAGAGTTGAGATCTGGAAGTACAGCAAACTGCACAGGGTACGTTGTGGTTTTGTTTACTTGGTAGTGGTGCCCCTCCTTCTTGTTGATACTCTGCTCCGTGAAGTGGGCTATTCCCTTGTACCCCAGGTTGGTAGTTGGAATACTTGGGTTGTTGAGGTAGACAAAGGTACTGTGAACCACCTCCTTTTTGCCTTAAATAATCCCCTGGTAGACTAGTTCTGTTCCTGGTATGTTAGGACAGGTTGTTCTTCCCCATCTAATGTAGACAGTTCCTCCAGCGGGTGGACCTTGAGGTCCAGGAGGACCCATGGGACCCACGTCTCCTTTCGTTCCTTTATCTCCATCACGTCCATCTTTCCCGGTAGCTCCAGGTGCCCCTGTTAGTCCCTCTCTTCCGTCCCTCCCTCTGATGACATCAAGGTTGGGACAAGATGGACTAGTATCACCATTGTCGTCTTGTCTCTTCACAATCCCACCAGCTCCTGAAGGGAGTGAGTGACAGCATTTGATTATGTGTATGTCCATAATAAACAATTGAACCTCTAATTTATGAGATTATCTTAATCGGTTCCAAATTTACCTGCCATTATAACCAGTTTGCTGTTGTAGCCAGTACAGTTATTGTCTATGTTTAACCTGTACATCTGTCGCCACAAGACATTTTTTTTGAAGAGAATGTCATCACAAATAGTGCTGTAGTAAAGAGCTCTGACTGTATTAACTGTACATTTCAAACTCTAAATGGTTGCCCTTATTTCTGAGGCAGGTTCCACAGTTCACACCCCTCACCTTCAGCTAGATTGTTGATAGCGGACATGACTGCTACAGTGGCAAGGAATACAGCTGGTATCCTCATTGCTGGTGCTGGTATGAGTTATGGTTCAAACTGTCAACTCTTAACCACAAGTGAAAGGGAAGCAGCTTCATATGTGGAATCTTATACTGTGTATTTGTGTATTGGGTAGTACATTTATATAGGATACATGTTTAGTAGGCGTTTACAGCAAGATACTTGCAGTTGAAACAGGTTTTAACTTGAATCGTATGTATAATTACGTATACTAATCAATGCGGTTGTTGTATTGTATTGAGATAGTACTGTATCTACCTATATCAGTATTATTATGTATAAAGTGTGTAAGTACGTATGTATGCATATTTCTCATGTGTAAGTGTAATGTGTTATCTTCAAGTTGTTGTTTGATTCAATGAACTGTGTAATGTCATTAGTTAGTTCATCTGTCGTTAATCCTTCGCCCACTGCCATGTATACCAACCAAGCTTGACTGTGAAAATGTAAATGCTATCGGCTCACTTGTGGTGTGAGTGATTGTGTGTTGTTTCATAATGTGTGTACTGGTGTGTTGTGTGATATGTACTTAAGTACGTATGTGGTATTAGGTGTGTCCACGGTGTGGGTTGTGTGTTATATGTGGTGTGGTAATGTGGAATTGCATCACAGGTTTATATAGGTACACATATATGCAGTGTATGTGTATACGTATGTTGTGTGAGCAGATCAAAGTGCAAAGCGTGCAAATATCTGTGCTATTTACACAGTTCCCATGATGTTGCAAACTTCCTTTTGCTATTGCACACTTTGTGATTGTTATTGAAATTTCACACCTGGATCAATTAATTATCATAGCAGCATACAGACACTTTTGATTAATTGGACATACCACATAATATTTAAAGTACCTTTGGATGGGCTGTAGCAGATACAGACATTTGTGTTTAATTGCTAACTCGGGCCTTGCCCTCGTAAACAATTAAACAAAAGTGTCTGTATATCCACTACGGCTCGCCCAAAGGTACTTTAGCTATTACATGTCCTCCTTATAGCGTTGTTGTGTTTGTGTGAATATAATATGTTGCCGGATACTACTAGTGAGAACTTCCATAGGGTGTTAGATGCATAACAATTTAGTTCAAATTCTTGATCCTTGTTTATTTAGAGCAGACAGCACAT
Source organism: Chondrilla cf. caribensis (assembly GCA_964020155.1). Classification (NCBI taxonomy): domain Eukaryota; kingdom Metazoa; phylum Porifera; class Demospongiae; order Chondrillida; family Chondrillidae; genus Chondrilla; species Chondrilla cf. caribensis. The sequence continues at coordinate 770,699 of OZ026558.1, read as the reverse complement.
GTGAGCTCCTTCTCAGGATCGTACGGTCCACATGGTATTCCATTGCAGGTGGACTCCACGTAGTAGAAAAGTGCCCCATCTGTGCTAGCTACACTCCCAGGAATAGATTCAGGATCTTTGTCAACACATTCAAATGAATTGCGATAGTGGGTATAACGCTCTGTCATGAGATATCCTGAGTACTCCAGTGTCCAGGTTGTTGGACATTCATCTCTTGCTGGTAACATGAAGAGTTTAGATCTAGAAGTACTGCAAACTGCACAGGGTACATTGTGTTGATACACATCTGAAAGTGGAGTGTTTGTGTAAGTTTGATACTCAGTTCCATGAAGTGGACTGCGTCCTTGTACCCCAGGTTGGTAGTTGGAATACTTGGGGTCGTGAGGTAGACAAAGGTACTGTGAACCACCTCCTTTTTGGTCAAACCAGCTCCCGGCAGCAATCCCCTGGTAGACTAGTTCTGTTCCTGGTGTGTTAGGACAGATTGTTCTTCCCCATCTAATGTAGACAGTTCCTCCAGCGGGTGGACCTTGAGGTCCAGGAGGACCCATGGGACCCACATCTCCCTTCATTCCTTTATCCCCATCACGTCCGTCTTTCCCGGTAGCTCCAGGTGCCCCTGTTATTCCATCTCTCCCGTCCCTCCCTCTGATGACATCAAGGTTGGGACAAGATGGACTAGTATCATCATTGTCATCTTGTCTCTTCACAATTCTACCAGCTCCTGAAGGGAGTGAGTGACAGCATTTGGTATTCAATTCATTTATCAGATCATCCCTAATTGGTTCCAACTATACCTGCCATTATAGCCAGTTTGCTGTTGTAACTAATACAATTATTACTGTCTGTGTTTAACTTAATACGTCTGTCCCCACAAGACATGTTATTATAAAGAGAATGTCATCACGAATAGTTCTGTAGTAAAGAGTTTTGACTGTACTAACTAGTACTGTACATTTCAAGCTCTAAATGGTGCCCTTATTTCTGTGGTAGGTTCCACAGTTCACACCCCTCACCTTCAGCTAGATTGTTGATAGCGAACATGACTGCTACAGTGGCAAGGAATACAGCTGGTATCCTCATTGCTGGTGCTGGTATGGCTCAAACTGTCAACTCTTAACCACAAGTGAAAGGGAAGCAGCTTCATATGCGGAAACTTATACTGTGTATTTGTGTATGGGGTAGTGCATTTATATAGGGTATATACATATTTAGTGGGTGATTACAACTGGACACTTGCAGTTGAAACAGGTTTTAACTTGAATAGTATGTATGGATTTATACTAATCAATAAGGTTATTGTATTGTATTGAAATAGTACTGTATCTACCTATTTATCAGTATGATATAAAGTGTGTCAGTATATAATATGCATACTATACCCATGTGTATGTAGGTGAGTAATGTGTTATCTTCATGTTAATTGTTGTTTGATTCAATGAACCGTGTAATCTAATCAGTTGGTTCATCTGTCATTAATCCTCTGCAATGGCACGTACTAACCTCGTCTGTGCTAAAGTAATCCACTATCAGCTCACTTGTGGTTTGAGTGAGTGTGCATTGTTTCATAATGTGTGTACTGGTGTGTTGTGTGAGCTGTACATATGTACATATATGGTATTAGGTGTGTCCAAGATGTTGGGTGTGTGTGGAATTGCATGTACATACATGGTTTTGACAGTACCAGTAGATGTACTAGTTATAGTGTTGTGTTTGTGTGAATATTATATGTTTTGCTGGATACTACTAGCGAGAACATCATAGAGTGTTAGATGTATAATAATTCAGTCCAAATTTCTTGATCCTTGTTCATTTGGAGCAGACAGCACATGTGAGCTCCTTCTGAGGATCGTAGGGTGGACATGGTAGTCCATTGCAGGTGGACTCCATGTGGTAGAAAAGTGCTCCATCTATGTCAGCTGCACTCCCAGGAATGGAATCAGGATCTTTGTCAACACATTCAAATGAATTGCGATTGTGATTCTTGTACTCAGTCATGAGATATCCCGAGTACTCCAGTGTCCAGGTTGTTGGACATTCATCTCTTGCTGGTAACATGAAGAGTTGAGATCTGGAAGTACAGCAAACTGCACAGGGTACATTGTGGTTGTGTTTATTTGGTAGTGGTGCCCCTCCTTCTTGTTGATACTCAGCTCCGTGAAGTGGGCTATTCCCTTGTACCCCGGGTTGGTAGTTGGAATACTTGGGTTGTTGAGGTAGACAAAGGTACTGTGAACCACCTCCTTTTTGCCTTAAATAGCTCCCAGCAGCAATCCCCTGGTAGACTAGTTCTGTTCCTGGTATGTTAGGACAGGTTGTTCTTCCCCATCTAATGTAGACAGTTCCTCCAGCGGGTGGACCTTGAGGTCCAGGAGGACCCATGGGACCAACGTCTCCCTTCATTCCTTTATCTCCATCACGCCCGTCTTTCCCGGTAGCTCCAGGTGCCCCTGTTATTCCATCTCTCCCGTCCCTCCCTCTGATGACATCAAGGTTGGGACAAGATGAACTAGTATCATCATTGTCATCTTGTCTCTTCACAATCCCACCAGCTCCTGAAGGGTGTGAGTGACAGCATTTGATTATGTGTATATATCCATAAAATAATAGACAATTGAACCTCTAATTTATGAGATCATCCTAAATTGGTTCCCAACTTTACCTGCTATTATAGCCAGTTTGCTGTTGTAACTAATACAATTATTACTGTCTGTGTTTAACTTGTACATCTGTGCCCACAAGACATGTTATTATAAAGAGAATGTCATCACAAATAGTGCTGCATTAATTAAAGAGGTCCGACTGTATTAACCCAACATTTCCAGCTCTAAATGGTGCCCTTATTTCTGAGGCAGGTTCCACAGTTCACACCCCTCACCTTCTGCTAGATTGTTGATAGCGGACATGACTGCTACAGTGGCAAGGAATACAGCTGGTATCCTCATTGCTGGTGCTGGTATGAGTTATGGTTCAAACTGTCAACTCTTAACCACAAGTGAAAGGGAAGCAGCTTCATATGTGGAATCTTATACTGTGTATTTGTGTATGGGGTAGTGCATTTGTATAGGGTACATGTTTAGTGGTTTGTTATAACTGGTTAATTGCAATTGAAACAGGTCTCAACATGAATTGTACGTATATATAATTATACCAATCAATGCGGTTATTGTATTGAAATAGTACTGTATCTTCCTATCGGTATTATATAAAATGTGTACATATAAGTACATTTGTATGCATACTTCCTATGTGTAGGTGTAATGTGATATCTTCAAGTTGTTTGTTTGATTCAATGAACTGTGTAACCACATTAGTTAGTTCATCTTTTAAATCGTCTGTCCACTACCATGTATACCAACCTTGTCTGTGCAAATGTAATCACTATTGGCTCACTTGTGGTGTGAGTGAGTGTGTATTGTTTCATAATGTGTGTACTGTACTGGTGTGTTGTGTGATCATGAGATGTACGTACGTATATGGTATTAAGTGTGTTTAGGGTGTTGGGTGTATGTTATATGTGGTGTGGTGACGTGGAATTGCGTCTACATACGTACATGGTATTGACAGTACTAGTATATGTGGTATGTTGTGTGAGCAGATCAAAGTACAAAGTGTGCAAATATCTGTGCTATTTGCAGAGTTCCCATGATATTGCACACTTCCCTTTGCTATTGCACACTTTGTAATTGTTATTGAAATTTCACACCTGGATCAATTAATTATCATAGCTGTAGCGGATACAGACACTTTTGTTTAATTGTTAACTCGGACTTCGCCCTTGTAAGGTACTTTAGCTATTACATATGCTTCTTATAGTGTTGTGTTTGTGTGAATATATGTTGTTGGACACTACTAGACTGAGTAAGAACATGAAGTGTTAGATGCATAACAGTTTAGTCCAAATTCTTGATCCTTGTTCATTTGGAACAGACCGCACATGTGAGCTCCTTCTGAGGATCGTAGGGTGGACATGGTAGTCCATTGCAGGTGGCCTCCACGTGGAGGAAAAGTGCCCCATTTGTGCTACCTGCACTCCCAGGAATGGATTCAGGATCTTTATCAACACATTCGAATGAATTGCGATAGTGATTCTTGTACTCAGTCATGAGATATCCCGAGTACTCCAGTGTCCAGGTTGTTGGACATTCATCTCTTGCTGGTAACATGAAGAGTTTAGATCTAGAAGTACAGCAAACTGCACAGGGTACGTTGTGGTCATGCACATGTGAAATTGGAGAGTAAATTTGTTTGAGTTTCATATTCGCTTCCGTGAAGTTGACTGTGTCCTTGCACTCCAGGTCGATAGCTGGAATACTTGGGTTCATCAGGCAGACAAAGGTATTGTGAACCACCTCCTTTTTGGAGGTGGTCACTCCCAGCAGCAATCCCCTGGTAGACTAGTTCTGTTCCTCGTATATTAGGACAGGTTGTTCTTCCCCATCTAATGTAGACAGCTCCTCCAGCAGGTGGACCTTGAGGTCCAGGAGGACCCACGGGACCAACGTCTCCCTTCATTCCTTTGTCCCCATCACGTCCGTCTTTCCCGGTAGCTCCAGGTGCCCCTGTTAGTCCATCTCTCCCGTCCCTCCCTCTGATGACATCAAGGTTGGGACAAGATGGACTAGTATCATCATTGTCATCTTGTCTCTTCACAATCCCACCAGCTCCTGAAGGGAGTGAGTGACAGCATTTAGTATTCAATTCATTTATCAGATCATCCTTAATTGGTTCCAACTTTACCTGCCATTATAGGCAGTTTGCTGTTGTACCCAATACAGCTACTGTCTGTGTTTAACTTGTACATCTATCCCCACAAGACATGTTATTATAAAGAGTATGTCATCACAAATTTGCTGTAGTAAAGAGCTCTGACTGTATTAACTGTACATTTCCTACTCTAAATGTTTGCCCCTTATTTCTAAGGCAGGTTCCACAGTTCACACCCCTCACCTTCAGCTAGATTGTTGATAGCAGACATGACTGCTACAGTGGCAAGGAATACAGCTGTTATCCTCATTGCTGGTGCTGGTATGAGTTATGGTTGAAACTGTCAACTCTTAACCACAAGTGAAAGGGAAGCAACTTCATATGCGGAATCTTATACTGTGTATTTGTGTATTGGGTAGTACATTTGTATAGGGTATATGTTTAGTGGGTGGTTACAACTGGACACTTGCAGTTGAAACAGGTTTTAACTTGAATTGTATGTATGCAATTATACTAATCAATCTGGTATTGTATTGAAATAGTACTGTATCTACCTATATATCAGTATTATCATATATAAAGTGTGTAAGTACATATGTATGCATACTTCTCATGTGTAGGTGTGTAACGTGTTACATATCTTCAAGTTGTTGTTTGATTCAATGGACTGTGTACCCTAATCAGTTGGTTCAAATGTCACTAATCCCTTGTCCTCTTTCACATGCCAACCTCGTCCAAGCAAAATTGATCCACTATCAGTTCACTTGTAGTGTGAGTGAGTATATGTTGTACACACACACACACACACACACACACACACACACACACACACACACACACACACACACACACACACACACACCTTTGAACAGTCCCTTCATTCCTCCCATCTTCTTCACTAACTCGGCAAACTTCCCATACTGTTTGATCAGCTCCTCCACTTCTCTTATGCTGGTACCAGAACCTCTGGCTACACGGGCCACTCTACTTGCTTGACGGTCAAACACACGTTTACCATTTGGATGGTCCAACTCTACAATCGTGAATGTATGATACCAGAAGTGTAGAGTGGCAATGCAACACACACAAATAAGCATACACACACACACACTCTCTCTCTCACACACACACACGCACACACACACACACTCTCTCTCTCACACACACACACACGAATAAACATACACACTCTCTCTCTATAATCACACACACGCACACACGCACACACACACACACACACACACACACACACACACATACACACACCACCACCACCACACCTTGTCCAACAGACACACAGACGGATGATAAACATAACTCTTGTCCATTCCATTTCTCCTCTCGCGGTCCGAACCATTGATAAACGGTAGTTGATATTCTTTCTTCACGGGCTGGTCTAAGAGCATTTGGAGGAGTTCCTTTCCCTTTTTTGTCTGTTCTCTGACTCGAACGAGAAGAAGCACACGCTACATGAAAGGCTGTTTGACCATTGGCGTTAGTTACGAAAGGGTCACCGCCAAATCGAAGGCATTCGTTCAGGAAAAGTTTGTGCTCGAACCTGACAGCGTATATCAGAGGCGTGTCGTTGGAAGGACTGGGCCCCATGTGTTTATTAGGATTAAAGTTCTTCTGTAAGTGGGCTGACATATCGGATTCCGAAGACTGCATTTTCCGAAGGATTTCTTCTTCTCCAGGTAATTTCGATTTGTTCTCACACGTAACTGAAACAGTGAATTTATATTATATTTTATATTGCGCAAAAAGATGGCCGATTTCAAAAGGCCGAGAATTAGAAATTCGGCTAGAATTCAAGCGAAACGGCTTCGCCGAACTTTATATCTCCAGCGAAGGTTTTTCCAAACCTAAAGTAGACGTCCAAGTACTTTGAGTGCTGGGGAAGGCTTCTGCGACTCCACTTTTATCATTTTTTATCAAATTGTACACCTAGGGCAACTATAAATAGCGCAGATACTAATGATAAAATAGATAGGTCACGGTAGCCGGTTGGGTAGCCGGTTGGTCAGGTGACACGACTCTAGGCTCCAGGTCGCGGGTTCGAATCCTCCAAAGGACGGATTTTTTCCATGAAAAAAAAGAGCTCGCTTCCTGGTGGTCAGTTGCAATACTCTCTACAAAGAACCGTAGGGGGGAGCTTTGGGACTCGCGACTGACCTCCCAGCTAGAATAGTGTCTTCTGCATTCGCGGAATGACCAAGTACACAGTATATGTGGAAAGTCCCTATAAAGCCAACCATGGGTTTGTTCGACCCCGAGTGGGTGACCTTTTTTTTATTTTTTTTTCAACTCAAGTAAACCACTCATAACCAATGTACAGTATGTTGTATGGATGTGATGAAAAACCTCGATGTTTTGTGACTGTCTTCCAGTGTATTGCACAAGTGTGCACATGACCCACCCACAGTAATAATAATGAATGATTATGTGTATATGATGTGATATAGAACTGTGGTGCCTATATGCTTTATGTGCATGTAATAGTTCACACAACAGGTCATCAATTTCAGGACAAGAATTAATTTAAAGATATTGTCATGGACAGAAGCAATAAAAATTCAGTCATTTTCAAAGAACAAATAGCGTTTTGTGTTGATGTCATTTTCTCCCGCCTCCCATTCCAGGGGGCATCCCCTGAGTTCCTGATTGGACTTGCCGCATCAAATTTTGTAGAGCACCCATTCCACCTGCACAAAAAGTACCAAATATAGTGAACAAACAGTCAAAAAATTCAACCAATTGGGGAACATACCCATTTGTTGAAGTACCCTTGGGTCGATCATCTTTGCCATTTGCTGGTTGAGTTTGGCCATCTGTGCTGGATTGACATTTCTGCCCATGTCACCACCTGCAGGATACACACAATGCACATAATATACACATACTGTACACACACACACACACACACACACGTGCGCACACACACACACACACACACACACACACACACACACACACACACACACACACACACACACATATTCGCGCGCACGCACACACACACACACACACACACACACACACACACACACATGCATGCACGCACACACACACACATGCATGCACGCACACACACACAATCATGTTTCAAGATGTGTGTACTGGTGTGTTGTTTGAGATGTACTTATGTATATGGTATGATAGGTGTGTCCAGGGTGTTGGGTGTGTGTTAAATGTTGTGTGGTGATGTGGAATTGCATTTACATACATGGTAGTGACAGTACTAGTAGATGTGTTTGTTATGGTGTTGCTATGTTTGTGTGAAATTAATATGTTGTTGGATACTACTAGTGAGAACATCCATAGTCTAAGAGTGTTAGATGCATAATAATTCAGTCCAAATTTCTTGATCCTTGTTCATTTGGAGCAGACAGCACATGTGAGCTCCTTCTCAGGATCGTAGGGTGGACATGGTAGTCCATTGCAGGTGGCCTCCACGTGGTGGAAGACTGCTCCATCTATGTTGGCTGCACTCCCAGGAATGGATTCAGGATCTTTGTCGACACATTCAAATGAATTGCGATAGTGATACTTGCGTTCTGTCATGAGATATCCCGAGTACTCCAGTGTCCAGGTTGTTGGACATTCATCTCTTGCTGGTAACATGAAGAGTTTAGATCTGGAAGTACAGCAAACTGCACAGGGTACATTGTGGTCATGGATATTCGGTAGTGGTGCCCCTCTTTCTTGTTGATACTCCACTCCGTGAAGTGGACTGTTCCCTTGTACCCCGGGTTGGTAGTTGGAATACTTGGGTTCTTGAGGTAGACAAAGGTACTGTGAACCACCTCCTTTTTGGCTCAAGTGGCTCCCAGCAGCAATCCCCTGGTAGACTAGTTCTGTTCCTGGTATGTTAGGACAGGTTGTTCTTCCCCATCTAATGTAGACAGTTCCTCCAGCGGGTGGACCTTGAGGTCCAGGAGGACCCATTGGACCCATGTCTCCCTTCAATCCTTTATCCCCATCATGTCCATCTTTCCCGGTAGCTCCAGGTGCCCCTGTTATTCCATCTCTCCCGTCCCTCCCTCTGATGACATCAAGGTTGGGACAAGATGGACTAGTATCATCATCATTGTCATCTTGTCTCTTCACAACTCCACCAGCTCCTGAAGGGAGTGAGTGACAATATTTGATTATGTGTATACATAATATGTAATATACAATAAAATCTCTTTATAAGATCATCCTTTTTTCATTACCAACTTTACCAGTTTTCTGTTGTAACCAATACAATTACAGTCTATATATGTTAATGCATCTGGGCACACAGTAGACATGTGTTATTAAGTGTATTATAGATTTCTGACTGTATTAACTGTACATTTCCAACTATAAATGGTGCCCTTATTTCTGAGGCAGGTTCCACACCTCGCACCCCTCACCTTCAGCTAGATTGTTGATAGCGGACATGACTGCTACAGTGGCAAGGAATACAGCTGGTATCCTCATTGCTGGTGCTGGTATGAGTTATGGTTCAAACTGTCAACTCTTAACCACAAGTGAAAGGGAAGCAGCTTCATATGCGGAATCTTATACTGTGTATTTGTGTATTGGGTAGTGCATTTGTATAGGGTACATGTTTAGTGGGTGGTTACAACTGGACACTTGTAGTTGAAACAGGTTTTAACTTGAATTGTATGTATGTATTTATACTAATCCATGCGGTTATTGTATTGTATTGAAATAGTACTGTATCTACCTATTTATCAGTATGATATAAAGTGTGTGAGTATTATGCATACTACCCATGTGTATGTAGGTGTATAAAGTGTTATCTTCAAGTTGTTGTTTGATCCAACGAACCGTGTAATCTAATCAGTTGGGTCATCTGTCATAAATCCTCTGCAATGGCATGTACCAACCTCGTCTGTGCTACAGTAATCCACTATCAGCTCACTTGTGGTTTGAGTGAGTGTGCATTGTTTCATAATGTGTGTACTGGTGTGTTGTGTGAGCTGTACATACGTACATATATGGTATTAGGTGTGTCCAAGATGTTGGGTGTGTGTTATATGTGAAATTGCATGTACATACATGGTTTTGACAGTACTAGTAGGTGTGCTGGTTATAGTGTTGTTGTGTTTGTGTGAATATAATATGTTGTTGGATACTACTAGTGAGAACATCCATAGTCTAAGAGTGTTAGATGCACGATATTTTAGTCCAAATTTCTTGATCCTTGTTCACTTAGTACAGACAGCACATGTGAGCTCCTTCTGAGGATCGTAGGGTGGACATGGTAGACTATTGCAGGTTGCCTCCACGTGGTAGAAAAGTGCTCCATCTATGTTACCTGCACTCCCAGGAATGGATTCAGGATCTTTGTCAACAAATTCAAATGAATTGCGATTGTGAGTATTACGTTCCGTCATGAGATATCCCGAGTACTCCAGTGTCCAGGTTGTTGGACATTCATCTCTTGCTGGTAACATGAAGAGTTTAGATCTGGAAGTACAGCAAACTGCACAGGGTACATTGTGGTGATATAAATTCGGTAGTGGTGCCCCTCCTTCTTGTTGATACTCTGCTCCATGGAGTGGACTGCGTCCTTGTACCCCAGGTTGGTAGTTGGAATACTTGGGTTGTTGAGGTAGACAAAGGTACTGTGAACCACCTCCTTTTTGGAGGTGGTCACTCCCGGCAGCAATCCCCTGGTAGACTAGTTCTGTTCCTGGAATGTTAGGACAGGTTGTTCTTCCCCATCTAACGTAGACAGTTCCTCCAGTGGGTGGACCTTGAGGTCCAGGAGGACCCATGGGACCCACGTCTCCCTTCATTCCTTTATCCCCATCACGTCCATCTTTCCCGGTAGCTCTAGGTGCCCCTGTTATTCCATCTTTCCCGTCCCTGTGATGACATTAAAGTTGGGACAAGATGGACTAGTATCATCATTGTCATCTTGTCTCTTCACAATTCTACCAGCTCCTGAAGGGAGTGAGTGACAACATTTGATTATGTGTATAATATATCTATAAAATACTAAACAATTGAACCTCTAATTTATGAGATCATCTTAATTGGTTCCAACTTTACCTGTCAATAGCATCCGTTACCATAGAAACAGTACTATTATACAGCAATTTTATATTGTATAAAGTGCTAGCAACAGTATAAAGCGTTAGCAACGGCTGCTATAATGGTTAAGACATGGACACTCAGCATTATGACATAAAATACACTCGCCCTCGGGCACTTCGCACCCTCGGGACTCGGTATTATATATGTCATAATGCCCTCGTGCCCATGTCTTAACCACTAATTATAACCAGTTTGCTGTTGTAATCATTACAGTTACTGTCTATGTTTAACTTGTACATCTGTGCCCACAAGACATGTTATTATAAAGAGAATGTCGTCACAAATAGTGCTGTAGTAAAGAGTTTTGACTGTATTAACTGTACATTTCAAGCTCTAAATGGTTGCCCCTTATTTCTGAGGCAGGTTCCACAGTTCACACCCCTCACCTTCAGCTAGATTGTTGATAGCGGACATGACTGCTACAGTGGCAAGGAATACAGCTGGTATCCTCATTGCTGGTGCTGGTATGGCTCAAACTGTCAACTCTTAACCACAAGTGAAAGGGAAGCAGCTTCATATGTGGAATCTTATACTGTGTATTTGTGTATTGGGCAGTACATTTATATAGGATACATGTTTATTAGGCGTTTACAGCAAGATACTTGCAGTTGAAACTGGTTTTAACTTGAATCATATGTATAATTACGTATACTAATCAATGCGGTTGTTGTATTGTATTGAGATAGTACTGTATCTACCTATATCAGTATTATTATGTATAAAGTGTGTAAGTACGTATGTATGCATATTTCTCATGTGTAAGTGTAATGTGTTATCTTCAAGTTGTTGTTTGATTCAATGAACTGTGTAATGTCATTAGTTAGTTCATCTGTCGTTAATCCTTCGCCCACTGCCATGTATACCAACCTTGTCTGTGCAAATGTAAATGCTATTGGCTCACTTGTGGTGTGTGTGATTGTGTGTTGTTTCATAATGTGTGTACTGGTGTGTTGTGTGATATGTACTTAAGTACGTATGTTGTATTAGGTGTGTCCACGGTGTGGGTTGTGTGTTATATGTGGTGTGGTAATGTGGAATTGCATCACAGGTATATATAGGTACACGTATATGCAGTGTATGTGTATATGTTGCGTGAGCAGATCAAACTGCGAAGCGTGCAAATATCTGTGCTATTTACACAGTTCCCATGATATTGCAAACTTCCTTTTGCTATTGCACATTTTGTAATTGTTATTGAAATTTCACACCTGGATCAATTAATTATCATAGCAGTATACAGACACTTTTGATTAATTGAACATACCACATAATAGGCAAAGTACATTTGGATGGGCTGTAGCCTGCTGCAGATACTGTAACAACACGTTTGCTTAATTGTTAACTCGGGCTTTGTCCTCGTAAACAATAAAACAAAAGCGTCTGTATATCCACTACAGCCCGCCCAAAGGTACTTTTAATTACCTATTACATGTGCTGGTTATAGTGTTGTTGTGTTTGTGTGAATATAATATGCTGTTGGATACTACTAGTGAAAACATCATAGAGTATTAGATGCATAACAATTTAGTCCAAATTCTTGATCCTTGTTCATTTGGAGCAGACAGCACATGTGAGCTCCTTCTGAGGATCGTAGGGTGAACATGGTAGTCCATTGCAGGTGGCCTCCACGTGGTAGAAAAGTGCCCCATTTGTGCCAGCTGCACTCCCAGGAATGGATTCAGGATCTTTATCAACACATTCAAATGAATTGCGATAGTGAGTATAACCTTCTGTCATGAGGTATCCCGAGTACTCCAGTGTCCAGGTTGTTGGACATTCATCTCTTGCTGGTAACATGAAGAGTTTAGATCTGGAAGTACTGCAAACTGCGCAGGGTACGTTGTGGTCATGCACATGTGAAATTGGAGAGTTCGTTTGAGTTTCATACTCAGTTCCATGGAGTGGACTTTGTCCTTGCACTCCAGGTCGATAGCTGGAATACTTGGGTTCTTCAGGTAGACAAAGGTACTGTGAACCACCTCCTTTATGGCTATACCAGCTCCCGGCAGCAATCCCCTGGTAGACTAGTTCTGTTCCTGGTATGTTAGGACAGGTTGTTCTTCCCCATCTAATGTAGACAGTTCCTCCAGTGGGTGGACCTTGAGGTCCAGGAGGACCCATGGGACCCACGTCTCCCTTCATTCCTTTATCCCCATCACGTCCATCTTTCCCGGTAGCTCCAGGTGCCCCTGTTATTCCATCTCTCCCATCCCTCCCTCTGATGACATCAAGGTTAGGACAAGATGGACTAGTATCATCATTGTCATCTTGTCTCTTCACAACCCCACCAGCTCCTGAAGGGAGTGAGTGACAACATTTGATTATGTGTATATATCTATAAAATACTAAACAATTGAAACTCTAATTTATGAGATCATCCTAAATTGATCCCCAACTTTACCTCCTATTATAGCCAGTTTGCTGTTGTAACTAATACAATTATTATTGTCTGTGTTTAACCATACGTCTGTCCCCACAAGCTAGACATGTTATTATAAAGAGAATGTCATCACAAATAGTGCTGTAGTAAAAGTTGTGACTGTATTAACTGTACATTTCAAACTCTAAATGATTGCCCCTTATTTTTGAGGCAGGTTCCACAGTTCACACCCCTCACCTTCAACTAGATTGTTGATAGCGGACATGACTGCTACAGTGGCAAGAAATACAGCTGGTATCCTCATTGTTGGTGCTGGTATGAGCTATGGTTCAAACTGTCAACTCTTAATCACAAGTGAAAGGGAAGCAGCTTCATATGCGGAATCTTATACTGTATATTTGTGTATTGGGTTGTGCATTTATATAGGGTACATGTTTAGTTGTGGTTACAACTGGTTACTTGCAGTTGAAACAGGTTTTAACTTGATTTGTATCATATGCGTAGTCCACCAATATGTAATAATATTGTATTATCTTGTAATAGGATCTATAGCAGTGATTACTATTAATTTAGGAAGTGCACACATACATATGTGTAGTATTTACACTAAGTCTTGTACATTATATGCACACACTAATTGTGTGTAATGTGTTGTCTTGTTATTTAATTTAATGAACCTTATAATCTAATCAGTCAGTTCGTCTTTCAGTAATTGCGATTATGGCTACTGACCCCAGATGTGCTAAATGGAGTATGGAATATCTTGCTTGTGGTGTACGTGCATGGTGTGGGTGAGTGCACTGGTGTGTGGTGTATAGTGTGTGTGTATTTTGGTGTGGTGGGAGGCACATGTACTCATGGGGTTGAATGTGTGTTATGTCCATGGATTGTTGAAATAGGATGTGGAATAGTGCATACATACATGCAGTAGTGACAGTACTTAGTCTAGTAGCTGTGCTGGTTATAGTGTTGGTTGATGCGTTCATTTGAGTACATCCTGCTAGTGTGTAGTATGTGGTACTCAATATACGCCATCTCCTATTTCCTGTGTTAGGCTAGAGAGTTCTTCGGTAAAGTCACTGACCTTGCTGAGGGAAGTCACGAAGAAGAACTTGTTTGTGATCTCGAAGATTAACTAGAAGGTCTATCCATTTGTCTATTTTGCAAGAATCAGATTTTCTGTTCAAAACAGTAATTATTCCAAGTTTTAGTCAACACCTGTGTTACAACTATAATACCATTTCATAACTATAGAAACGCTACATAACATTTAGTATTGTGAAAGAAGACACCAATTCATTCCGTCTAGTCAGCAACCAGGAACACAGGGTTGAAGACCCTGAGTCCATTCACGAGAAGATATGCCATCCTGTGAATATTTTGTAAGAATACGAATGAATAGGGCGAACTGTGGCCATACGTAACATACTAGCATACTGCATCCCCTAACCCTAGACGGCATTCCTCGGCACCATTCAACCCTCAATTGAATAGATTTCGATCGCCAGATGAACAGAAGAATATGAAGAATAACACCGAACATCCAACATTTTCGTCTTCACGATTCAACGCAGATTAACGCATACCTAAACTGGTTTAGAAGTTGCGTGTGGACACGATTAATTATGTTTAAGTTAAACTCGTTTATAAGCTAGCTTAAACGCTCGTGTAAACGCGGCTTTAGATTATAGTGCACGTGCTCATTGTCACATGTACGTACATACGTATACTCATCGTTGTTGATTATTGTGCTTGTATACACATGTACGTATGCCTGTGTATGTACAAAGTAACATAATTATGTCTTGTATATTGTCCAGTGGAGGAGCCCCTCCTGAGCCCAGCAGACAAGGCGGAGGTGGTCCACATGCTGACTGCCATATGTACCCTGAGGGAGAAGCAGACCAAGAGCCTCCCACCAGTGATGATCAACATATACCAGGCAATGGCTCTACTGAGTCTAGTGTTGAAGGACCACTCAAAGGTACAGTGCTGTGGGTGCAGTGGTGTATGGTGTGATGGTGTTTGGTATCCAAACCAGGCAATGGCTCTACTGAGTCGAAATACTAATCCTCAAATGTAAGGTGTTCATCCTCCACTTTCACGTACTACTGCGAATATCAGTATTTATATTATTATAGTATTAATACTAAGAATTCACCACCTAAAAGTATCAGTAGATTGAATTCAACTCCAAATCCCAGCATTTTGTACTCATATAGCGTCCCTATTCTGTATTACTTTCAGGAATCTTGCAGTGTTCGGAAGATTATGAAATGCAATTTAATTACAATGAGGTAGCCTTATATACAATTAAGCCTCAGCTGAAGCACCTGAAATGAACGGTATGTGTACATGAAGTGCTTCAGTGCGTGATCTGACCGTGAGCATTCAAGCATGAAAAAACATGTTTACACACTGGAGGGAATTATTGTGGTTTCTGCACTTCCAGTCTTAATCACACACTGTACATGGCATTACAAATTATTCCAAATCATTACGTGCGTACATATATCTATTAGTATCGATTTTGTACATTTTAATAATCTTTGGTGGTAATTGACAGTAGTGGAATTCGCTATTGAATATATATATAATCCACAAATATTTCATTTTTTGTGGTAATTGCACACCAGATACTTGTGGTGACACATGTAATTGCAGATATAATCCACCAATGACAGTGGAATGTTACCACCGGTGTTATTAGGGTGTATTTTGAAAAGTCAGTTGAATTTAATTGGAAAAATTGCCGATTAACCAGCCTCAGATAACAGTGGTGCCACATATTAGTGTTTATTTGTCATCATTTGGAATCACAAAGTATTGTGGTCTAGGACTGATTGAAACAAAATGTTGACACATAGGAGCTCATTTGATATTGGCCTGTTTGAGTGGAGAAATATCACTGCATATAGCCCTGGTGAAGCCACACAATGCCATAATAGCAATACTCTGTTACTTGTGGTCACTGTATTCTCTCATTACGTGTGTAGGGATCATTATGTAAGTGACATACTAGTTATAGTCTGTTAATCTCTGGATATTATGTACAGTATTTGCTGAGCAGCTAGTACTTGTCATTGGAGAATACCAGTATATCACACAGTAAGTCTCCATTACACGTCTAGACCTATGGTATTATGGTAATATCAATTCAAATTGTTATCAAGGCTCTCTCTCGTATTTGGTAGCCCCCTGTAGGTCTGGGATCCGCTATGCTCTCCTTGTGTGGTAATTTGGTGTTACTTCTGCTGGCTGTGATCAGTATGGCCTGCTGCACCCTGGCTGTGCCCTTGTCAGACTTCTACCCCATTGAAGGTGGTGCTTCTGTCACTGGAGATGACGGGTTTTCCTACCCCCAAAGGACCATTTCATCCTCAAGAAAGATTCCTTTCTTTGGCACTCTTTATGACTTTATAGTGGTGAGTTGGAAAGATAATGTAATCTGAATAATAGGAATAATGTATTTAAGGAGAGTCTACAGTTTCTGTACAAGTTGAAAAGGTGTATATGCATAGGCGTGGTCAGTTAGATTAGTATTGTCGACCATCACTAGGTGTAATGATGGAGTGTAGTGTGTCCCTTCATCCTAGCTATGTGGTCTGCTACTGATCATATACGTAATATATTGCACCCCCTTCATGATAGTATCACAGACCCATCATGATCGATAGCACAGTGATCCTTTCATGATGGTGGCATGGTCCCTTTTCGCATGTTGTCTGCAGTCATTTGCAATAAAGAGGTAACTCCTTCTTCACACTTGGTGTGCTCATCACACTGTGGTTCTCCCTCACTGCAGGTCAATGCTAATGGGTTACTGTCATTTGGTACTTACTACAACCGTGACTGGGAGCCTCACCTGTTTCCCTTACGATCGGATCCCAGTGTAAGGTCCAAACCTGTTCTTGCTCCTTTCTTTGCTGATATTAACGTGAGACGCGGAGGACAAATCAAGTACAAAAACTACCTCCGAATTCCTGATAACTTGCCCATCTTGCACAGAGCTACAACAGATGTGAAATGCTACTTCCCCTATGCTAGGGGGTTTGATTGTCAAATGTTGCTAGTGGCTACTTGGACAAATGTCCTTCCGTTCTGTGATACACGATGCTACAGCTCTGTGAGTGGATGTTTGCACACAATACGTATTTCCCTACATACATTGAAGCACAATGCTGAGAAGCCAATCCCTCAATGTATGTATGCATGGCACATTGACCCAATTCTTTTATTAGCGGACTTCACTGCAATTTGTATCAACTACGTATGTACGTATTTTAATTTTACCTATGTTATGTACATATGTATACTGTACATATACGTATAATAGATGTTACTCAATGTATAGGACATATAGAATTGGTAGCTATAGGATTTCTTATTTTGGCAGGCAAACACGTTTCAAGTAGTTTTTGCCACAAACTACACTTGGTCCTTTGCTTTCTTTAACTACGCTGACTCTGGTATTCGCTGGGGATCCTTCATAAGAAGTGGGACCACCTACCATGCGGTGGCTGGATATGATGGTGCTGACTACATCCACTATCACAACATCACCGGGTCACTGACGTCCTCTATCAGCCGAATTGATGACCGGAGTAATGTTAGAGTGAAAGGAAAATTTGCCTTCCATGTTGACAATAATGTTGACAGTGAGTCCTCTGAGAAGTGATGCACATACATGTATGTTCTATTGTATATACCATCGCAATAGTCAGACGTCTTCAAAACCACACTATTTATGATCTCTTTGTTACACTTTGTCTTGTGAGAACAGATGTATTTGCACAAACACAGGTATTGTGTTTGTTACAACAGTAAATTGGTCATAACATCAGATGAAATGATGAATCATTGGTGATGTTGTAGAGGTTCAACTGTAGAAATACAGTATAACTCGCTAAGGAAAACCCTCTGAAAACATTTTTGCTGTGTAGCACAAACTAAGTTTTTGAGATTCTTTTGGTTTGCCTTAGTACTGTACTATAATGAACAGATCTTGATATTAAGATTATCCGATGACATGAACTCATTTTGTTGGTCACTTATGCGTAATTTGTCTCAAGGCATTCCTACTATAATGTATATATGCATAGACTTTATTGTATGTATTGTATCACTGTTCAAAGTGAAAAACTGTCATATGCAGTATGTTGTGTGGGAAGATCAAACTGCAAAGTGTGACAATATTTGTGTTGTTTGCTCAATTGTAATAGTTATCAAAATTTGTCAATTAATATCCTAGCAACATGTTGTTCATAATAACAGTGCTGTATGAGAGTTAGTGTACAATGAGATAATCTACTTATAAACATACCATATGATAGACAGTCACTGACACACTACACATGTCCTCTAGCTGTGCTCTCTTCCTATTGTTTAGATGCCCCAGAGCCTTGTGAAGCCGATATCAATTGCAAGAACGGAGGCACCTGCCAGCCTAATGCGCATTTGTGTAAATGTCCACCTGGTTGGAAAGGGCCCTTCTGTGAGATAGGTATGCATGCATGCGCATGCCCAGTCAGTATAGTACTAATGCACATAAATACATATGTATTTGCACTTATTGTTGTCATAAAATAGCACACATGTTAATTTAATGAATTTACATCATTTGGGCACAGGTTAGTGAGTTTTTCTGTGTGTTTTGTGAGAAAACCTATTAGGCATTAATTTTGATGATGCAATCATGGTCTCATTTGGAGGTGCTTTTATAACTAAGTGAGGAAATGAAATATAAAAATAATACAGGTGATCCAGCACTTATGTGTACAAGTTGTTCACCTGTTAATGAATTTAGTGTTTCTCTCCTGACTCAACAGTTATATTGCATGATTTGCTAAACACACAACTCCAATTAAAATTACATAGTGATTGATTGGAACCGTGTAAATGCCTTTTATCAAATGGGAAATCGATGGTAACAGTGGTTAATTAAAATAAATATTGAAGTAATCCCAATCCAATTTCAGGCAGGGTATCCCTTGCATACATGTATAACTACTTAAACAAACATTCATTCAACTACAGTTTTTACACACAATTATTGAATTCAAACCAGTTTCCTAATAATACTGGTTGTCATCCTCTGGATGGCTTATAGGATTTACTGGAGTACAGTAACAGTTTCCATTCAAGCATTCATGTACGTATATTATACGTAGATGTCAACGAGTGTGAAACAAACAATGGAGGTTGTGACCAGGTCTGTGTCAATACCTCTGGTTCATACATGTGTACTTGTATGTTGGGATACAGTGTAGAGTCGTCCAGTACTAACTGTACAGGTGAGTGGAGTGATAACACTGCATTTTGCTATCATTTTCATGGGCAATAGTATTGATAGTTCAATGGTGAAATGTTTGTCTGTTCAGATGTCAATGAGTGCCTTGAACACAATGGAGGCTGCAGTCATTTGTGCAACAACACTGAAGGAAGTTATTCCTGTCAGTGCCATCCAGGGTTTAATCTTACAGAAGACGGTTTCAAATGTGCAGGTTAGTCATTGTGGATGGCCTATATAGCAGAGATGTTGAGCTGTACTCAGGGGTGGTGTTGAGCTGTACTCAGGGGTGGTGTTGAGCTGTACTCAGGGGTGATGTTGAGCTGTACTCAGGGGTGGTGTTGAGCTGTACTCAGGGGTGGTGTTGAGCTGTACTCAGGGGTGGTGTTGAGCTGTACTCAGGGGTGGTGTTGAGCTGTACTCAGGGGTGGTGTTGAGCTGTACTCAGGGGTGGTGTTGAGCTGTACTCAGGGGTGGTGTTGAGCTGTACTCAGGGGTGGTGTTGAGCTGTACTCAGGGGTGGTGTTGAGCTGTACTCAGGGGTGGTGTTGAACTGTATTCAGAAGTAATGTTGAGCATTTCTCAGTTGTTGGTTTCTTTCTCCATCCAAAGACATCAATGAATGTCTTGTTAACAATGGAGGATGCGCTGAGAGGTGTATCAACGTGCCAGGGAGCTATGCTTGTATTAGTGATGGGTTTCGAGTGTTGATGGCAGACAACGGAACCTGTATACCAAAAGGTATGTGTTGTCTGCATATCTGTGTTATTGATTGGCTGTTTGCATATTCACTCCAACACTACCACTCACCACCACTCACCACCACTCACCACCACTCACCACCACTCACCACCACTCACCACCACTCACTACCACTCACTACCACTCACTGCCACTTACCTCCACTTACTACCCTTCTCTAACACTCACCTCCACTCACTACTGCGCACTAACATCAACCTTACTCCTTATCACAGGTCTTGAGTTGAGAGTGACCACCTTCCGTATCCATGTCCATCCCTCACATTCAAATGAGTTCATTGCAACATGGAGAGCAAGACGTATCGAAGGAATTACTATTTTCTATCAAGTTACCTGTACTTCTCGAACCAGACGTTCCACCACTACCATATACACAGTTGATACTACAGCCCTGCTGCAGGGGTTGCACTACTCAACTAGGTACTGGTGCTATGTGGTGCCTCATACCTCATACTCTAGAGGACAGAGAAGTGCAACAGTGAGCCAGTCTACAGGTGAGGATTTTTGGACATCAGCGCATTTAATCACAATGATGGTTATTGTAAATCCAGATCAATTCGCATTTGATTCCCAGTTAATTAAAACTTGATATTGCACCTAACGACAGCATGTAATCACCCTCCCATATTTAGAATATGTATGGTAGTGACATCAAGACTACTGACTGTCATGATGGTTGGAATATTGCTGTCATAATGGCTAGACTAAATATATATGCATGTAATACATGTCCATATGCTTCTTTGACTTCTAGAGAATTTTATGATAAAAAGTGTGTTTGTCTACGTACACATAGCATACATGGAATGACTCGTGCCATCAAACCTTCTAGGTTCTGCACCTCATTTTGGTGAATGTCAGCACTTCAACAATGAGATAGGAGAGTGCCAGTGCTACGAAGGGTTCAGGCTGAGTAATGATGGAGAAACTTGTGAAGGTTGAACTATATACTGTGTAAACTGTGTGTACCGTGTGTGTTGTATGTACTATTTACATGGTATACCTACTCATGTAGATGTTGACGAGTGTGCAGTGGACAATGGAGGATGTCAAGGGACTTGTGTGAATCTACCTGGTTCATTCACATGTCTCTGTGATGTTGGGCTGAAGTTGTCAGCTGACAACAAGTCTTGTGAGCCAGGTCAGTGTGAGTGTGTGTGTGTGTGTGTGTGTGTGTGTGTGTGTGTGTGTGTGTGTGTGTGTGTGTGTGTGTGTGTGTGTGTGTGTGTGTGTGTGTGTGTGTGTGTGTGTGTGTGTGTAAACCTGTGTGCTCTCTGTTGATGGTGTTGTCAATCCTCAGATTCTTGCAGAGGTCCTTGGATGTACATGTTCCTACCCTCCCTCAGTCAAGGTGTGTGCATCATCACATGTCACATTCATAACCTACATGCAATGCACATAATATATGTATATCACTTCCTTATTGTGCATAAAATACAATTCAACATGCTTAGTAGTACTGCATGTACCAGTCTGGTATGTACTCTTATATACATACACTTACTTGGCCCTAGGTCATATACACTATTACCCCTTTCACATGGACCAACTAACCCGGGTCAATATGTTCACATGTGCACGTTAACTCAGGTTAAGAAATCAGGTCTCTCCACTAATAATGATTGCAAGTGAAGATTTTGCATACATGTGGTATAGACACACCCTTGCTCATACATATAATATTATAACTTAATTCTTATTCCTCAAAATAGACTCTACCAAGTGTACAAACCCTTCAACCTCCTCCCAGAGGAGAGCGTTCCAGTCAATCCAGCCACTGATGATGGCTTGTCTGCCGGTCAACACTTCAGTGGCCAATGTCATGTCCTGCAGTAGTGGTCCCTGATCACATGATTTGCACATGACCTTAAACATACAATTGCATGCAATAGTACTCCACTACACAGCACAAATGAAGATTATTCTCAAAATTATTGTTTATTATCTAAAGTGACCTCTTATTACTATTAAAATTATATGGTAATCTATTAATCTGGTGCAAATGATATATTATGCAAATATTCAACATAATGTGTTTTTGTATAGTGAGGAAAGTCCAAAAGGTTCAATTTCATGTCTTTTTTTAAATAATATATATATTATATATTATCATCATTTGGGATTCTGGAATGTAACCTTTGAATTTGATAATCAAACCAGGAGACACCCGGCTGAGAGTATCTACCAATCCTCAGTAGCCTTGATCCCAAGTGAGTGGGTATTCATGATTGGATGCACATGGATGCAGTGTGTCGAGAAAGGTTTTAATTGATTTATAGCATCCATTACCATCGAAACAGTACTATTATACAGCAATTCTATAATGTATAATAGTACTTATAGACTACTTCTGTTCCATTTTGGGACAGGCTGTTATCCCCCATCTAACGTACACACTTTCTCCAGCACTTCCAATGAACTAATGTATAATATATGTGAAAGAATGTTTATATTGGCACTAAATGCTAAAATGTGTAAAATTTGATAAGTGTAATATGCAGTATGATAAAATGCTATAGTTTGTATGTCTGATGGTATAGCATATATGGTTGCATGTGATGCGAATATACGTATTTTCTCACATTCACAAGCAAATTTATTATTATTTCATGATAACAATATTGCAGTACACACTTTATGGCCTAACACTCCACTACACACAATCTGTGTCCCCAGTCCTGCTGGATCTACACTACACACACTTTATAGTTCACTACTACATCTAATGGTATCATGTCCTGTCGTTTAATCCTTGCTCACTTAGTACAGACAGCACATGTGAGCTCCTTGTAATAATTGTAGTATGGACATGGTATTCCATCGCATGTGGCCTCAATGTGGTAGAAACGTGCACCATTTCCAAGAGCTCCAGTTCCAGGAATTGATTGAGAAAATCTGTCAACACATTCAAATGAAGTGCGATAGTGCAACCTGTGTGCGGTCATGAGATAACCCGAGTACTCCCGTGTCCAGGTTCTTGGACAGTCATCTCTTGCTGGTAACATGAAAAGTTTAGATCTATTAGTACAGCAAACTGCACAGGGTACATTGAAGTTTTGTAGTCTTGTAGACAGTGGTCCACCCAAGGGCATATACTCTACTCCATGAAGGGGGCTGTGCCCTCCTAACCCAAATCGAAAGTTGGCATACTTGGGTCGTGGAGGTAGACAAAGGTACTGTGAACCACCTCCTTGTTGGTTGAAGCGGCTCCCAGCAGCAATCCCCCGGTAGACTAGTTCTGTTCCTGGTATGTTAGGACAGGTTGTTCTTCCCCATCTAATGTAGACAGACCCTCCAGCAGGTGAATCTTGAGGTCTATGAGGGATAACTCTATTCACAACTTGTCTCTTCACAATTCCATCGGCTCCTGAAGGGAATAAGCAATATATATAAATATACAATTGAACAAAATCATCCTTAATAATTGCATGGTTCCAACTTTACCTGCCATTATAGGCAGTTTACTGTTGTAACCAGTACAGTTACTGTCTATGTTTAACTTGTACATCTCTGTCCCCACAAGAAGGGAATGTCATCATAAATAGTGCTGTTACTGTAGTAAAGTGGTCTGACTGTACATTTCCTGCTGCATTTGGTGCCCTTATTTCAGAGGTACAGTACAGATCATGGAAAGGGTAACATGTTTTTGTTGGCTACACTGTAACTCTTAGCGTTAAGGCAGAATATCGGTTGGAAGTAACCCAATATTCGTTAGTAGTTCATCCATTAACTGGTATAATGTTACTTGTTACATGTAGAAGGAGTGGAAACATACTCGAGTTTTGATCGTGGTTTTATCAGTTAACCTTTAGCACTTAACGGTTCATCGTTGCCTTCTCCATGATCTGTACTGTAGGTCCCAAAGTAACACACCTCGCACCCCTCACCTTCAGCTAGATTGTTGATAGCGGACATGACTGCTACAGTGGCAAGGAATACAGCTGGTATCCTCATTGCTGGTGCTGGTATGAGTTATGGTTCAAACTCTCAACTCTTAACCACAAGTGAAAGGGAAGCAGCTTCATATGCGGAATCTTACACTGTGTATTTGTGTATTGGGTTGTGCGTTTTTATAGGGTACATGTTTAGGCGTTGTCTTGTTATTTCAATAAATCGTAGATCTTCCATACCAGGAATTGGCAACTCCCATTCAAATGCAAATTCAAATGCTAGGACTGTTACAGTGATGCAATAACTGAAAGAGCTCAGAGTCTACAGTTTACATAACACCTCATAATTAGCACATTAGTCAGACCTAGATGACCTGCAGGGTGACAAACCCAAACACCATGGCAAAGTAATCCTTGATAATGGGTGAGCATGATGAAGGAGTGCTACAGCAGCTGGAAAGAATCTATACCATAGATATTCTTTTTGTGATTGTCTTGTTATACTTCCTATACAACCTCTGTACATGTGTTACTTTGTGATTTGAGGAGGGCCAGCTGGAACTCAGTTTATACCATAGGTGATTATTATTCATAGATATTATGAAGATTATTCATGAATTTCAAAGTTATTCGTATGCCCTATGAATATAGTTATTAGATAGGGCTAGCTGGCCCTCATATATAGCCATTTCAGGCGTCCTTTCCAGGAAGCGGAAGCCGGGCAACTGAAAATGGCTTACCAGTGTACGGAGGACATAACGACGGTTCGAACGATACCAAACACTAAGCATTTCTGAATGCGTACGATTTTCCAAGTGGTTCAAGGCGAACGCCGGGAGGTTTCGAGGTAGACATTCGGCCTAACTGTGTTCTCCTGGAAAGCTACAGGCACTGAGTTTGCCCCGCTGTACGTGGCACAAGGTACGCCCGTGTTGGATATGAACATATTAGAGCTTAGAATGCAATCTTATGAGCGTAAAGTGGTTTAAACGTGGCAAAATGGCTACGAATCATCTTTGTCATCAACTATGAAGTTTGTTTCGTGCTGCAGCACTGTTTAAAAGTGGCCTGTGTGATAGCAGAACATGTATAGAACTTCGCAGGAGATCGTTTCGGCGACTCGGCTGGCATGTCCGTTCGTGTACACAGCGTACCAGTCCTAGGATGCCGGAAGTGTGATCTAATCGCAATTAATATATGTTGTACAAACAATAGAAATTTATACGCAGGATAGTGAGAGTTGCCCTGCTATGGATCGAAGATCTATGAATAAATCTCGTGATCTAATCAGTCTGTTCGTCTGTCATTAATTGCAATTGTCTGTCCAAAGCCACTGACCTCCGCTGTGCTAAAAGGAATCTGGAAGAAGAACTCGCATGTGGCATGAGTGGTGTGGGTGAATGTGCATGGTTGTGTGATGTATAATATGGGAATTTGTGTCTTGGTGTATGAAGTGTGGTGTGTGATAAATGTACCCTGGTGTGTGTGTGTGTGTGTGTGTGTGTGTGTGTGTGTGTGTGTGTGTGTGTGTGTGTGTGTGTGTGTGTGTGTGTGTGTGTGTGTGTGTGTGTGTGTGTGTGTGTGTGTGTGTGTGTGCACTCATAGGGTTGGATGTATGTTATGGCCATGGATTAGTGAATCAGGATGTGGAATTAGTACATACACACAGTAGTGACAGTACTCAGTCTAGTAGCTGTGCTGGTTATAGTGTTTATAGTTGTAGTACGTACTCTTGCGTTAACCTACTTTCAAATAAGTGCCTATACTAGCTCGTACTTTAGATGATGTTACGTACATACCTGGATATGATGTATTTCTGATTAAGACGTATGCATTCAATTTACATAACACCTCTCCCACGTTTAGTAGGTACTGTCAGAAGATGGTGCTTTGTTTAGTAAGTACCTTGGATAGTTAGTACTTGACATGTTTGTCTATCCCTGGGGGTACCTACTTTAATTAGAGTTTGACTGTAAATAATATATATTTTATATTGTTTTCTGTTACCATGTTAACTGGGTGATATCACCTGGCAATGAATAATCGATAGACTAATTAATATAGTTTCCACCCATCTCGTGTGGCAGCCTAATGGTATTATCACCTGGCTATGACTTATTGATAGAATAGTTAATATAGTTTCCAGACATTCCTCTCGGGTGGCAGCCTAATGGAGATATTTGACCTGGGCTCCGCCTAGGCCTCTATTCTATTACGGCTACCATCCTCGTGATAACTACTACAGTGGCAAATGCTTAATATGGCACAATTGGATTTAAAAAAATTTAGCCTATTATTCATTTTGGCATATTAACCAAACAGTCAATAAGCGTCATTAAATGGAATCAATAATTATAAATTAATGAGGTTACACTGTTAAAAATGTGGAGTAACGTTCACTCCAAATGTATTTCACTCCAAAGGTGTTCATTCCAAAGAAGGGGTGAAATCATTTGACGGAGTAATGTACACTCCATTTACAGGTTAAGCGCTAACGATTGCAAAATAGTATGCCTGTATTGCGTCACACAAGATGGCTTCAAGAAGTACGTAATCGTCTTCGAGTTCCTCTTTGGATTCAGCCTTTTTGGTTCAGGTAAATTACTTGTTTGTGCACACGAAGTACAAATAGGGCACTTTATATAAGAAAAATAAGTAAGAATGGAAATGAATGACGTCCTTAAAACTGGAGGGCAATTCGGAACGCGCGCGGGGGTAATTCGGAACAGGGCCTTTAACTATATTGCTATGGCTAAGCTGTCTACCCGTACTTACCACTGCTGAATTCCCAATTCACCAAGAAAACTCTGAAGAAAACTAATGTATATATAGCTCGCTGTTGCACTACTTTTAATCGGCCGTTCTGAATTGCCCAGCTTTACCCTTTGTCCGAATAATAAATACAAGCTGAATTCGGTCCGAAAACTGCGGTATCTGCAATGTCTTGTGTGTTGTGTGTGTGTGCGTGGGTGGGTGTGGGTGTTTACATGTGTGTGTGTGTGTGTGTGTGTGTGTGTGTGTGTGTGTGTGTGTGTGTGTGTGTGTTGTGTGTGTGTTTACATGTGTATGTGTGTGTGTGTGTGTTGTGTGTGTGTTTACATGTGTATGTGTGTGTGTGTGTGTGTTGTGTGTGTGTTTACATGTGTGTGTGTGTGTGTGTGTGTGTGGGTGTTTACATGTGTGCGTGGGTGGGTGTGGGTGTTTACATGTGTGTGTGTGTGTGTGTGTGTGTGTGTGTGTGTGTGTGTGTGTGTGTGTGTGTGTGTGTCTGTGTGTGTTTACATGTGTACGTATGTGTTAATTATTTGTAGTGTAGTAGATGTGTGGATTTGTATAGCTATAGCCTGGAAATATAAAATTAATGTCTTTGTATTGCATGCCTGGTTTATGTATAATTGTGCTTGATGGTTCATCTAGCATTGATCGCAAACATTGAAATATCCACACTGTGATCTCATACATCCGGCACCTGGTTTATCTACCATAATATTATGTGTATTCATATGTAAATCATGCAATTCCCTCAACACTTTGGATCATGAATTCACCCTTGAATTACTATACATTATAATATAATATTACAATATACATACAATACATTAAACTTGAAACATACAAACATGTGCTCATTGAGCTGTGTATCAAAACACTTGTGCGTGTTGACTGGGTGTGGTGTGTACAAGCGTTGTGGTGTGGTTATGTATGTATGTGAGGATGTGACTATGCTGTATGAGTGGTAGTGGCTGTTAAATTCTGCATGCATGAGGGTGATAGTAAAAAAACATTTGTCTTCCCTAAAATAATAATAAATGGTCCCAATTTGTCCCAAAATGGGAGTGTCATCCTCCTTTCCCACCACAACAATGTCCCCCTCTCTGTATGTACACCCTTCAACTGTGATCTTTTGAACTCTACATGCAAAAATGTACATGTTGAAGGTCATGAAAGTCATGTACATTAAACTGTACTGGCTTACTTGGACAGCTTAGTCTTTGGAGTGAGTCCCACACACAGCCTCTCAAGCTCTCCTCTTAGGGAACTTCTTCAATGTCAACCAAAGTGTGCAGTATATGCTGTGAATGCACACTTTTCCTCTGATCTTGATCCCAATCATACAACAACTGTGTTTATATATCGATAATCAATATCATCTTTCACCATAATATAGGTTCGGATGCTTTGCTCTCAGCAATAATACTTTCTTATATGCTTCACGATCCTCGCACGAAACAAGATCATTCAAGACTTGTTCAAATTGTTCCAGTAAGTTTTCTACATGCTGTAGCCCATTCATTACCTCTTATCTATGTTTTATGTTCCACAAATTCAATAGAGTGCATGCTAACACTATTTCTGCATGATGTATAATGCTTGTGAGTGCATGTATTGTACATTACTGCATGTTACCGCAAACTCTACTTTCATACTTTTTTAGACAAACTCCGACTTGGCTGAGAAGGCTGCAGCCTTTCCCAGTAGCCAGCCAACCTTGTTGGCTATGGGGAATTTCGAAGATGGGATACGAAGTATCCATTTAGTTATGGAGAAGAGATTATTCCTCAACATACAGAAAAGAACTGAAGCAGTTCCTCTGCTTTTTGCGTGCCATTATGTATTTAACCTTGTGTATGTACACGGGTGTCACTCTTTTTTTCAATTTCTTGAGTATTTGTTTTTAAAGACTAGGCTAGGGCGTAAGCAGGGACCGCAAAAACTCATTGCTGTACTAGGACTCTAACTACATGTTTAATTTATGTTTTATTATATTTTTTGCTTTTATTCATTTCTGTACTTGCTTTTTTATTCTTATAATGTAATAATTATGAATACATAGTATGACTAGCTCAAACAGTTTGATTGGTACAAGTAAATATTATAATTTTATATTACATATATATGCATGAGTATACGTATAATATATCAGCAACACTACATAAGCACACTCTATTAAGTAAGGACTTCACTCCATTTGTTGTAGTAAGCCTTACCTGCAAAAAGGAGTGCCAGAATTTTCACTCCAAATCTGGGGTGCTCATGGATTCAACACTTACCCACTAATTGGAGTGAACTTTACACCAAATTTTTAACAGTGATATATACATAGTAATGGTGATACTACTAATTTAGAAGCAAAGCTCCTACTATACAATTAGCAAACAGTCAATGGTGGAATACTGCAGCAAAGAAGTCTGCACTTGAGACTGTGCAGCATATAAAGTGATAAGTAATAAAGTGACACAAATGAGGTGTGTAAAGTGTTACCTAACACGTGGCAATCAATCAATTGGTCAAATAGGTTTAGTGTATATAACAATGGTGGATGGTGGATATGGTGTTTGGCGAATTATATGTAATTACATACTAAAGAATGCGTTCAGGAAAATAGTGGCATATAAGAGGTATGGCATAATACGCAATGGCATATTAAGCGTTTACCACTATATGTACAATTGTTCTATATAATATTCTCTAGTTTATATAGTTATGACTTTATGGTCATGCCTCAGTTTCTCTTTTCATATCTACAATCCATGCATACAAACGTTTGACATGTGTAGAATCATTCTTGAATAAATATGCATGTCATCAATGTGCAATGCACTACAGGTTATGGATGCATGTGTGTGTGTGTGTATCGGTGTCTTGTAATTACTGTATGTAATGAGATGGGTACAAGTTGTACTGTGATACTGGTAAGTCTACATAAGCATTAGTCATATATTAGCCACTATTCATCTGCAAGGTTTGGTAGTTCGTTAGTCTGTGTTCACTTGGTGCAGACAGCACATGAGCTCCTTCTGAGGATTCTATGGTGCACAAGGTATTCCATTGCAGGTACTCTCCACGTGATAGAAAAGTGCCCCAAGGTAACTGGGTGATATCACCTGGCAATGACTAATTGATGGACTAAAACTAATATAGTTTCCAATAGACTAATTACTATAGTTTCCAGACATTCCATCCGGGTGGCAGCCTAATTGAAATATTTGACCTGGGCTCCACCTCAGCCTTGTATTCTATTATGGGTACCATCCTCGTGATAACTACTATGTACAATGATTGTTCTATATATTCTCTAGTGTATAGTTACAACTTTATGATCATGCCTCAGTTCCTCTATTCATATCTACAATACATGCATACAAAAGTTTGACATGTGTAGAATCATTCTTGAATACATACCGTATGCGCAGATATTTTTGCAGTATTAAACTTTTGCAGTTTTTGCAGAATGCCTGGTCATCTGCAAAAGTTTAATCCATGTATTATCATGGTACTCGCGTTTACATAATATTATAGTGATTATAAAATGGCCGTCTATTTTTGCCATACAGTGCAAGTTGCAAAACACGATTTGAAGGAACAAAGAACAATGGGTTTTGTGTTAGTTTAAATAAAGCATTGACCAAAGATTTGAGTATTTTTGTTCGTCCTGAATTTCGATAAGATGTCGACAGTAACAGCATAGGGATCTTCTCTATTAGCGAATTCTTGAACGCAATGAAGTACCTCTCCTTCGCGAGGCGTCCACGATACATAATAAACATGAAAATCATGGATATAGCTCTCTATCTTTTAACATTTTAAACTGAAAATAATAAATTTGATTTGGCTCACAACTGCGAAAATGAAATCCGCAAAAATCCGCAAAGTTGTACAACTGTGTAAGTTTAGTACTGCAAAAATTTCCGCACATACGGTACATATGTCATCAATGTGCAATGCACGGTTATGGATGTGTATGTGTGTGTATCGGTGTCTTGTAATTACTGTATGTAATGAGATGGGTACAAGTTGTACTGTAGTACTTGTAAGACTACATAAGCATTAGTCAAATTAGCCACTATTTATCTGCAAGGTTTTGTAGTTCGTTAGTCTGTGTTCACTTGGTGCAGACAGCACATGAGCTCCTTCTGAGGATTCTATGGTGCACAAGGTATTCCATTGCAGATGGCCTCCACGTGGTAGAAAAGTGCCCCAAGGTAACTGGGCGATATCACCTGGCAATGACTAATTGATAGACTAAAATTAATAGAGTTTCCAATAGACTAATTACTATAGTTTCAAGGCATTCCATTCGGGTGGCAGCCTAATGGAAATATTTGACCTGGGCTCCACCTCAGCCTTGTATTCTATTATGGCTACCACCCTTGTGGTAACTACTATCTACAATGAAAACACCAAAGGTGCTGATGCCTCGGTTCATAGTTTATCCAGAAGTAGACCACATCTATAATGCACAACAGCTATATATTTATTTTAGAGTGTACAAGGACCAGAGCCCACTTGTACTGTATCAGTGAAGCCTTCCTCGATTGGAAATTGACGAGATTCACCCAAAGAAACAGAGCCTGGTATGCATGAAAAAGAAGAGCTGCCCAATAATCTGTACAAGCACTCTAGATGACAGTAAATTTAAAGTAGAACGTGCTAGCTTTCCATACCGTAGTGTCATGCAGATTGGTCAACAAAGCGTGTGGTTATTTTGGCATTCACAAAAAGTGCAAGACTGATTTCAACCCTATCAGCTGTTTACCAGCAACTCTAGGTATCAAAATGATTACGTAGAGCAAGCGTTAAAGAAATCAAAGTGAAGTGCTCTTTTCTCAGACACAGCTGGAGTCGTTTTCCTTTGAAGTTTAAATTTTCTGGAGTTACCCTAATCTACCTAGGGTCTATCCTCACGTGCACAGAGCAATTCCAAAAGCTACTTCAAGTTTCTCAAGATGTGCTAGCTAGCCAGGCATAACAATTGTTCTATAATATAGTCTCTAGTGTACAGTTACAACTTTATGGTCATGCCTCAGTTTCTCTATTCATATCTATAGTCTATGCAATGCCATACAAAAGTTTGACATGTGTAGAATCATTTTAAATTTGAATATATACATAAATATGTATGTCGTGAATGTGCAATGCACTACAGGTTATGGATGTGTATGTGTGTGTATCAATATCTCAAGTTGTACTGTATAATACTGGTAAGGCTACATTAGTCATATATTAGCCACTATTTATCAGCAAGGTTTGGTAGTTCATTAAGCCTTGTTCACTTGGTGTAGACCGCACATGAGCTCCTTCTAAGGATCCTATGGTGCACAAGGTATTCCACTGCAGGTGCTCTGCATGTGATAGAAAAGTGCCCCAAGGTAACTGGGCAATATCACCTGGCAATGACTAATTGATAGACTAAAATTAATAGAGTTTCCAATAGACTACTTAATGTAGTTTCAAGGCATTCCACTCGGGTGGCAGCCTAATGGAAATATTTGACCTGGGCTCCACCTCAGCCTTGTATTCTATTATGGCTACCATCCTCGTGATAACTACTATGTACAATGATTGTTCTATTATAGTCTCTAGTGTATATAACTTTATGGTCATGCCTCAGTTTCTCTATTCATATCTACAATACATGCATACATAGTAATGTGTATACCTACATTCACATGCGCCTTAAGTTAAATTGTGGAATATGTACGTAAACATTGGAAATATACCATATTATTATAATTGTTTATTTACTGACGTACATCAAATCACACTGCACAGAACCTACAGGAATGTTTATCTCATCACGATGAATCTACACTACACGCACACACATGCACACACCTCTAAGACTATTACACCATACTTATGATGTTTTACCTGTTTGTGTTTTTTCACCCTCAGTGATAGATCACTTAGTGCAGACAGCACATGTGAGCTCCTACTGAGAATCACAAGGAGGACATGGAATTCCATTACAGATGGCCTCCTTCTCCTTCCATGAACATTTCTGTTATACAGTGCTCTACTTAATGTAGTGCTAATTGCTGTACTCTAATTAATGTTGTGCATTGAAGCAAAGGATTATTCAACTCTTTCCCAACAGAGCACGACTTTTTATTGGCTAAATTTATCACTCCTTGAAATCGTTGATGAGAGTTCGAAAAAAGCGCTCCATGGCTCCCGCTGTGTCAGCGGGTATATGTAGATCAAGTGTTGGAATGCCCACGTGATTGAGCAGCGAGTCGGATGTACATCACGTGTTCTGCACGTGGTACCCGTTCCCTTGACTACTGGAAGAGATGGAGATTTCGGTCAATCCTTTGGCGGTTCCTAAAGGGAAGAAGTTGCTTTGTGAAATATGCCAGCAACCGGCTCACCTACAGTGTGCCTTGTGTAAAGTCACTTGCTACTGGTTAGTTTAACTCAGTGCTAGTTTATTCGCCTTCACGGTTGAATATTACAATATATGTTTGTTTGCGCCCGATTCGTTCCGCCTATCCAGCAACCAGGACCACAGGGATGAAGACCTTGAGTCCATTCACGAGAAGATATGTTCCATCCTGTCCCAGCTGAGAAACCAGGACACCCATGCCACTTCTGAAGCGGAACGAAAGGAGAAGTCACAATGGAGGAGAGACCAGCAGGTAGGCATGTCTTACGTACCTCCCTGTGTGTGTACGATTGTATATTGATGCATATTTCTCACAAAGGTTTCACCGATATGGTATCGTTTCGGATTATTCTAAAGTCACAGAAGACTCCGAATTCACAAATTCCTATTCTGTAGCTCATAGGGGTAATTGCAACAACTCCTTTACTACCAATCTTGTGTACACATAGCAGGTCACCTATTGGTTTCAGCCTTTATCGGCCCTATTGTATTGGTTACTAGAACATCAGATAAATTCCATGTTCACCTCTATTTAATGTATTGTACTAATAACGAATGTGTAGCCTTTGTATATGGTTACTGTCACTAAGCACTTGATGAACCGTTTCAAGCAAAGAAATATTCCACCAACACAACGGTTTACTTAGAACCGGAAACAAAACTACAAAGCAAACAACATGTATTGTATATGCGGCGTGGTACACCATGTGTATGTATGCATTACATAACATGATAGTGCATGGGCGTATGTAGCCCTTATATGAAAATGGATATAAGGATAATAACCATGTAGTACAGGAAATAATAAAGTAAGGCATAACCAAATGCTTAAAATGTTTAAGCTATAGCACTACAATGCCCCCCATAGTGAGTGGGTAGTGAACTATACAACATAAAATGAATGTCATTGAAAAGTTAGGCAGTCAGGACAATGCACCTGCTGTTCAGAACGTGTAATTTGCGGTGGAACTGGTGTTGCGGATGTGGAGGGAGCCGAGATGCTTAGTGTTGGTGGTGCTTGTGATGTGTGATGCTGTGTCAAACCGGCTGGTCTGGTTGGGGAGTGTGGACAAGAGTCGGTAACTCATCCAGGAGTGTGGAGAAAAGGTCCTGGGTGTGGGATTGCGAGACTGTGGGGCTGGGCGGGTGTGCTGCCATTGACGTGTAGATACATGATGTTATCCACCAAACGGCTGTGAGTGTCATCAACTAAGAGGTTGAAATGGCTCAAAAATTCTGCACCAAGAATAGGGTGTTGTACGCCTGCGATGGTGAAAGTCCACGGAAAGGGACGTCGCAGGCTGAGGTTGAGGACGAGGGAACGGGTACCAAAAGTTGCAATTACCAACTTGTTGGCTCCTTGCAGCGAGGGATCAGTGGGTGTTGATGAGCGAGTACTTCTGGAAAAGGAGGAATGACACTCACTTCTGCACCAGTATCAATGAGAAATCGCAAGCTGCTGGCATGGTCAGTAACAAAAAAGAGGCAACTAGGTGGTAGGCATGGGCAGACATGGATGGTAGGCTGGTCGTTTCCTGTCCATGAACATGGGGGAGTACATTTACGGGCTTTGTCCCTGAAACTGCGATGGTACCAGCACAGACCGGGGGCGGGGTTGCGTGAGGGACTGTGATGCCGTGTGCGTGATTGGGATCTGGAGTGGCTGTTACGTTGGTAACATCTCTCACCTGTGGGTCAATGGCATTTCCACTCCAGCTCTCTCGCCCAGCCCCACAGTCTCGTGACCCCACACCCCGGACCTTTTCTCCACAAATGTACGCACCCATGTACATGTACATGTACATGTACGTACATATTGTGTTATCTACGTATGCAGTCTCTAGTCTGTAGTTATGTATATGCAACTTGATGGCTCAGTTTCTCCCTTCATAATATCTACAGTACATACATGTGACGTGTAGAATCATATACGTACATGCGTATGTAAGTACGTACGTTCGTATACTGATGCTTATGTGTTTCATTTATTATGCTAACTAATGTGCATACATATACATACGTATAAACCTATGTACAATGCCTGGTCTATGTATAGTCTTCAGTGTATAGTTACAACTTAATGCCTCAATTACCACATTCATATCTACAGTACATGCATGACGACATTTGACATGTGTAAATAATTCCCAAGTATCTCATCAATGTTAATTAATTAATGCACAATTCACTACTGGTTATGAGTACGTACGTATGTGTGTTTATGATCAGCATATAGTGATACTGAATGTATTAATATGAGTACAAGTGTGTACTGTAGTCTAGCAAGAAAAATAGTAATGGGCAACATTAACCACTGTTCATCACGAAATATTGCTAGTTCCGTAATCCTTGTTCACTTAGTGCAGACAGCACATGTGAGCTCCTTCTGAGGATCGTACGGTCCACAAGGTATTCCAGTGCAGGTGGCCTCAACGTGGTAGAAAAGTGCTCCATTTTCGTTTTCTGCAGTCCCAGGAATGGATTCAGGATCTTTGTCAACACATTCATACATTGTTCTGTAGTGGCTGCCCACATAGTATGTTGACATGAGATATCCCGAGTACTCCAGTGTCCATGTTGTTGGACATTCATTTCTTGCTGGTAACATGAAGAGTTTAGATCTGGAAGTACTGCAGACTGCACAGGGTACATTGTGTTGATACACATGTGAAAGTGGAGAGTTTGTTGGAGTTTCATACTCAGTTCCATAGAGTGGACTCTGTCCTTGTACCCCGGATTGATAGCTGGAATACTTGGGTTCTTTAGGTAGACAGAGGTAGTTTGCCCCGCCTCCGGTATGACTGTACCAGCTCCCGGCAGCAATCCCCCGGTAGACTAGTTCTGTTCCTGTTGTGTTAGGACAGGTTGTTCTTCCCCATCTAATGTAGACAGTTCCTCCAGCAGGTGGACCTTGAGGTCCAGGAGGACCCATGGGACCCACGTCTCCCTTCATTCCTTTATCCCCATCACGTCCGTCTTTCCCGGTAGCTCCAGGTGCCCCTGTTATTCCATCTCTCCCGTCCCTCCCTCTGATGACATCAAGGTTGGGACAAGATGGACTAGTATCATCATTGTCGTCTTGTCTCTTCACAACCCCACCAGCTCCTGGGTTAACAATGACATCATGCATATATTGATGAAGAAATACATACAGTCATACCTACATACCTGATTGTTGTACTTATATAACATGTGTATGTATGTATGTACTGTGAGTGTGCATGTACGTACATTCACGCTTTTATAGGACATTAGACTGTGTAGTGTGCTCACATGCACAATGATTTACATGTCCACATACGTACATATGTGAGTATGCATAACATGTATGTTTATATGTACATATGTACGTATGTTATTATCATACACATAAAAGGTACAGTACGTACAGTATATTCACTGCATATATTTTGTATAGTCGTTGTAATACACCTCCCATCCTCACCTTCAGCTGGGATGTTGATAGCAGAGATGACCACTATGGTAGTGATGAGTATGGCCGGTTTCCTCATAGCTGTGATCTGTTTACACTGTGCACATAACACTACCTTCAGTCCTACGTATGTGGCCTTAGTAGAATTAATCGTGTCTTTTATACTATTGGGTTGACCCAGGTGAGTAATGACCAAGTCAGCAAGTTACCATTGTGTTATGTTATGTCACTGTTAACCTTTGAATTTCCCCTTGCACTTTGTTCGTTGTTGTGTACTCTGCCACATCCTAGTTTTTAATGACCTGTACTTTGTCACTTATTAGTGTGTTTACTGTGTTATACGTATCATTATATTTCGGGTAGACTTCATCTGCATTTCATTGTGTTGTAGTGTGTGTGTGTGTGTGTATGTGTGTGTGTGTGTGTGTGTGTGTGTGTGTGCGTGTGTGTGTGTGTGTGTGTGTGTGTGCGTGCGTGTGTGCGTGTGCGTGTGTGCGAGTGTGTGTGTTTGTTTGTTTTGTGTGTGTGTGTGTGTACCTATACATATGTGCATATATAAATAGTACCATAATCCAATTTTGCAGATGAAGTCTACCCAAAATGTAATGAATATGTACATACGTTGAAAAAATGCTATAATACAGTGGACCCTCATTTATCCGGACTTCATTTTCCGGAGGCTCGGATTATCCGGACACCAAATTTCCAGAGATAGCTATTTGCTCATTAGCCATTTGGCCTTAGTTGTGAATAATAATAATAGGTACACGTGCTCGAACAGTCAGCAAACAAGTAATTCAAGTTAA
The DNA here is from genome assembly GCA_964020155.1 of Chondrilla cf. caribensis. NCBI lineage: Eukaryota > Metazoa > Porifera > Demospongiae > Chondrillida > Chondrillidae > Chondrilla > Chondrilla cf. caribensis. Next base: position 733,173 of record OZ026558.1, on the reverse strand, counting down.
AATAATCTTGGGTGTCTTCCTTAGGTTCAAAAGAACCTTTGTTGGAGTTATTATGTTCAGCGAAGCTTCAATGCACAGGTTCCAGCCCAATTTCTCATTCTCGGCGTTTGAAATCGGCCATCTTTTTTCGCACAATATAAACTATAATATAAATTCATTGTTCCAGTTACATGTTGGAGCACGTATTAGATGTAGACGAGTGTTACATTCCGGAAGTCGAAATGAAAACATTATAGGAAAAATGGAAAAAGTTCCAAACCATTTGTTGTGTTTTTGCTTTAATATTATAGCCAACATGCAGCCAAATAATGAGTAATATATTGACATATCATATAATGCATTCAGTCCCGTTTCAGTTACGTATCTGAATGTTTGACATATCCGACCACCCCTCGGTCCCAAGGTGTTCGGATAAGTGAGGGTCCACTGTATTATGATTATTTATTTCCTGATATATATCAAATCACACTGCACACAACCTACAGGAGTGTTTACCTTGTCGTGATGACTCTACATACGTACACTACACACACTCACCTCTAAGACTACGTACTACACCATACTTAAAATGTTTTAGCTGTTTGTGTTCTTTCACCCTCAGTGATAGATCACTTAGTGCAGACAGCACATGTGAGCTCCTTCTGTGAATCATAGGGAGGGCAAGGTATTCCATTGCAGGTGGCCTCCACGTGGTAGAAAAGTGCCCCGTCGGTGTTACTGTTGTAGCCAAGGACGGATTCTGGCGCTTTGTCAATACATTCATAGGTTGTTCTGTAGTGACCTGCGGCATAACGTTCTGTCATGAGATATCCCGAGTACTCCAGTGTCCAGGTTGTTGGACATTCATCTCTTGCTGGTAACATGAAGAGTTTAGATCTGGAAGTACAGCAAACTGCACAGGGTACATTGTGGTCGTGCACATGTGAAATTGGAGAGTTTATTATGTACATACATATGTGTATATATTTTACAGCTTTGGTATAGTCGTTGTAATACACTTCCCATTGATCCTCACCTTCAGCTGGGTTGTTGATAGCAGAGATGACCACTATGGTAGTGATGAGTATGACTGGTGTCCCCATAGCTGTGATCTGTTTACACTGTGTATGTATATATTTGTATAACTTTGTATATCCTTATCCTTGTTGGTTGACTTCAAGCTCTTCTCAAATACAGCATATACACTTGATCCCTACTCATGAATGCACAGGTGGCCCTTTATGTGTATGTGTTTTTATGGCTTTTTGTGTACATATGCTAGGCTTTCAGCCACTGCCACCATGCTATACTCTACCTACTGTCGTGCTACTTGCTGAACTCTAATTAATGTTGTGCTACTAATGTTGTACTAATTGCTGAACTCCATTTAATGTTGTACTAATTGCTGAACTCCATTTAATGTTGTACTAATTGCTGAACTCCATTTAATGTTGTACTAATTGCTGAACTCCATTTAATGTTGTACTAATTGCTGAACTCCATTTAATGTTGTATTAATTGCTGAACTCCATTTAATGTTGTACTAATTGCTGAACTCCATTTAATGTTGTACAAATTGCTGAACTCCATTTAATGTTGTACTAATTGCTGAACTCCATTTAATGTTGTATTAATTGCTGAACTCCAATTAATGTTGTATTAATTGCTGAACTCCATTTAATGTTGTACTAATTGCTGAACTCCATTTAATGTTGTATTAATTGCTGAACTCCATTTAATGTTGTACTAATTGCTGAACTCCAATTATGTTGTACTAATTGCTGAACTCTATTTGATGTTGTACTAATTGCTGAACTCCATTTAATGTTGTGACAATTGCTGAACTCCATTTAATGTTGTGACAATTGCTATACGTTGTGTTGTGTTATGTTTTGTCTTAATTTTATGCTCTGAACCAAAAGATCATTCAACTTTTAATCAACAGAGCATGAGTTTTCATTGACTAATCTATCAATCCTTGAAATCTTTGATGAGAGCTTGAATAACGTAGTAATCGTACTGAGGCCGACTGATGGGAGGCTGTGTCTGAGGCTGGCTGATGGGAGGTTGTGTCTGAGGCTGGCTGATGGGAGGTTGTGTCCGAGGCTGGCTGATGGGAGGTTGTGTCTGAGGCTGGCTGATGGGAGGTTGTGTCTGAGGCTGCTGATGGGAGGTTGTGTCCGAGGCTGCTGATGGGAGGCTGTGTCTGAGGCTGGTTGATGGGAGGTTGTGTCCGAGGCTGGCTGATGGGAGGTTGTGTCCGAGGCTGGCTGATGGGAGGCTGTGTCTGAGGCCGACTGATGGGATGTTGTGTCCAAGGCCCACTGATGGGAGGTTGTGTCTGAGGCTGGCTGATGGGAGGTTGTGTCTGAGGCTGCTGATGGGAGGTTGTGTCCGAGGCTGCTGATGGGAGGCTGTGTCTGAGGCTGGTTGATGGGAGGTTGTGTCTGAGGCTGGCTGATGGGAGGTTGTGTCCGAGGCTGGCTGATGGGAGGTTGTGTCCGAGGCCCGCTGATGGGAGGCTGTGTCTGAGGTTTGCTCAGTTAAGGGAATGGTGGCTGGTGGAGGACATTGCTCATTGTGGTGTGATATGTACAAATGTGTCCAGTTGCTTCACCACTCTCTCTCCTCTTCTCTTCTTTGTGGACACACTGTTTTTTTCATCATTTTCTCTCTTCGATTTCCTAGAACTTGATGTACGAGGTGTTTCTTTCCAGTTGACATCAGACAACGGCTGTCTGTCAGATGATGTTCCCACACAAATGAATGTCTGTTCAATAGAGTCTTCCTCCAGTTTCTTCATTGCTGCTTTTGATCCTACAGAAGAGGAATATACAAATAATGACAGCTACATACGTCAATTGAATGCCATGTGGGCTACCTTACTACATTAGGTATTTGCACACTATATACATACGTAGTTAATCCTACTATAATGTAAGGATTCTCTGTTTGTTTGTTCGCGAACTCCTCCTTCAATTTGCACGCCATTGAGGTCAAACTCTCCAATCCTTCTCAGCGGCACCCGCGGAGTGTCCTAAAGGGGTTGGCGTTTCGTTTCAGGCCTTTCTTCTGAAATTCGAACGAAACCGTACTATCCACCGTACTTGAAAGGCGCCATTTTCATGACACGTTTACGGACGAATACGCCTGTAAATCCCAATGAATACTCACCAACTACTGCATTTGTTCCTGTGTATGCACTCTTGTGAGCCTTGACCTTGCAGGTTTCCCAATTTCCAGTCTCTGAGGGTGGAGGATCTTGTTGCTGCTTATAGTGTTTACAGGTCGTCTTCTGGCCAGTAAACCAAGCAATAACAGACTGTATTTGTACATATGTACAAAAAGGCCAAAGTATCAAACTTGAAATAGGTGCTAAAACTGGTGCAGAATTTGAACTTATATGTTTTGTTCTCCGAAGCCTTCAAAGACAGTCTCAAACTGCTAGAGCACGTGTTCTTCAGACTCATTTTCCAGGCACACAAGGCAATACTCTAAATTCATGTTTCTGCACCGTTTGCACTTCAAAGCACCCATAATGTTATGCTTGCGTACATACGTACGTATGTACGTTATGTAATGTATAATGACGTAGCTGGTCACGTGATCAATTAATTACCATTCGGTTGGTCAGTCAGCTGGTCAACGCCTGTACACTGGACGGTTTTCACAAAATGTACCATACATATGTACATGCAGAAGTACATGACTGTTCATAACTTCATCCTTTACTTGGTCTCTGATGTGTGTCAGAGCTTATATTCAATGATCAAAACCTACTCTTCTCTTCCTCTACCCCTTTCTGTCCTCCAGAGGAAGATAGTGGATGTTGCGTTGGGTGAAGGGTACCACATGCTGCACTCACAGAACTATGCCAAGGTGATCCCAGCAGCTCTGCAGGCTCTCAAGTACAGCAAGGAACTGTACGGCAACAGTGACGTCAGGGTGGTGCCTGCCTACATGGTCGTTGCCAGGGCAGCTATAGGTACTCGTGTTTGTAATGTACGTACTACGCATGTGTACTATATGAAGTGTGTACTGTGTGTACTGTTTACTGTATGTTCTATATGTACTGTATATACAGTGTATACTGTGTGTACTGTGTGTACTGTAGGTACGTACTACGTACGTATGTGTGTGTACTGTAGGTACGTACTACGTACGTATGTGTGTGTACTGTGTGCACTGTGTTAGTGTATGTACTATATGTACTGTGTATACTGTAGGTACTGTAGGTACTATGTGTACTATGTGTACTGTGTGTACTTATTCATTACTAACCAGCATACACACCATGCAATGAATAAAGTGAAACTGTATGTCCTGTATGTATTTGTGAAGTTGCACGTATTCATATATGTCACGTAAAGTGCCACTTGCTTATTACGTAATTTCCCCAGGTAGCACATATGCATTACAACACACTTAGCTCCTAGCTCATGTACACTATATCAACCAGTACTAATAGTAAGTACTTCTGATAAGAAGTGTAGATTTAGTATGCCCTTTGAGGTACTCGCTAGTGTACTACATGTGCACGTGTACATACACACGTGTATACAGTACATAATATATTGTACGTATATACTATACTATCCACACATACAGTATGCGTATACATACATGCTATGTCTCTGTCCTGTGTCCTGCACACACCCAGGTTCTGGTCGGTTTGAAGAGGCGAGGCAGTACCTCTCCCAGGCTCAGTGGGTCATCCTCAGCACCCCCAACCCCAGTGCTGACAACCAGTCCCAGCTGCACCGCAACCTGGGCCTGCTGGCCCTAGCTAAGGGAGAGATATCAGAAGCAAGAAGACACCTGGCCGAGGATATCTACCAGTCCTCGGTTGCCTTTGGTCCCGAGTCGATACAGACGGCTGGAGGGTACTTCCACCTCGCCACTGCTTTTGTTGCGGAGGAGAAGCCTGATGTGGTGCTCTCACTGCATAACCAGGTGCACATGCATGCCCTCATGCATACCTGCAAACGCATGTACTGTACTGGAGTGTAGTACATATTTTGTATATTTGTGACAATGTCTACATATACATACGTATGTGTACATACATATCTACATAATTATATGCATATGTATGTATGTACGGTACAGTTCAAAACAACTAAACATTATGTGTTTATGTATACATAAGTACATACATGAATACCCCATACTTTGATAACTGTTGTCATGTGGCCACATACTTAATCCGTAATACTTCAGGTCATAAAGATATGGACCCTCCACTTGAAGGACCTCCTGTTGAGGAAGCCGGATGTCCCTGAGGAGGACTCTCTACTCTCTCCTCGTCATCGTCCAGTGGAGGAGCCCCTCCTGAGCCCAGCAGACAAGGCCGAGGTGGTCCACATGCTGACTGCCATATGTACCCTGAGGGAGAAGCAGACCAAGAGCCTCCCACCAGTGATGATCAACATATACCAGGCAATGGCTCTACTGAGTCTAGTGTTGAAGGACCACTCAAAGGTAGATTGCTGTGGGTGCTGTGGTGTGTGACATGATGGTGTTTGTTGTGTGGTTGGGTGTGTGGTGTATGGCGTGATGGTGTTTGGTGTGAGTTGGGTGTGTGGTGTGTGGTGTGTGGTGTAAGAGGGATGGTGTTTATTGTGGAAGTGGTGCATACGTACGTATATGTACTGTACACACACAATAGGGAGTCGGACAGTACCAGTAGCTGGCTAGTGTTGGTGTGTACTTCCTGCTGGTGTACATGCAGTATGTAGTACTCAATGTACGCTATCTCCTGTTTCCTGTGTTAGGCTAGAGAGTTCCTCGGTAAAGCCACTGACCTTGCTAAGGGAAGTCATGAAGAAGAACTTGTTCGTGATCTCAAAGATTTAGGAGGTCTTATTGACAAGCAACAACTATCTGTATGATTCTGTCTGTGTTGTCTGTTTGCAACAATGTTGGATTTTTATTGTCATTCTTGAGCGTGTACAGTGTGTGCAAGGTTCCAGGATATTATTACAACGTAGCCCCCCAGTAACCTGTGCATTGGGCAAAAATTAATAGGTAATCTTTATTGTACTGGGGAACCAATAGTGAGCGGCTACTATAAAGGCACCCAGAAGTATAATAGTGAAATTCAAACATGATGTCATGTCAAAATGATGGATGTTGATGAACTGCAGACCGAAAAACAGGAAAGTGGTCTAAAGTGAGGCGAGGAAAGGGAGACGATTGAAAATTAGTGGCTGGTGACAAAATGTCAACCTCCAACTAGTCAATCCCGTTGTACATGCAGATGGCGTTAAACAATCTACAAGGTAGTGACCAAATGAAGACCGAGCGTAGTGCTCCGTTTCTCTAGGGTGATAGGGTGCCACGCCTAATATAACTGGCGAGTGCCCTGCATTGTGTGTTTGCAGATGCATGTGGGTGGTGTGGGTGTGCTTTCAGTTTTCACCACTGACCGACAATAAGTACACACATAGTATTGTCCAAACATCACTACCTCCATCTCACTACATGTGCACATAATGTTGTGTTGTTGGGATTCACTGTGGTTGGAATAATGGACTCCAGTGTATGCTAGTTTTGGTATGTAATCTTTCTGTAATCGCATTAATTGTGATATTAGACACAGACAATATCATATCAGCAGGGCACTTCACATCGCAATTATCACTGGGACGCAATGATCGACTAATGTCGTGTCTGACCAATTAATGCTTCAGCCGTGTGATATGCCCACAGTGAGTTGATGCAAGTTGTTATTTATCGTCATTTTCCTGAATACCCATTAACTGTAACTATGAGCAGTGACCACTTACTGCCAACCAGTCCATATTTGTGATAATCACAATATCCATACATTCACAATGATGTGTGTGAGCTCTTGATTACAACGGTATTGTTGACAAACACTAGGGTACACTAGGGTACAGCAGCCGACACCATGTACTCTGATTGATGACCCTTTTATTCCGGTAATTGTTTTTGCAGCGGCTAGACTAGTAAGTGAGTTTTGTAGACGAAGTGCTCATGATTTGGTAATCCAATTTCAGGAGTGTCTCACTAGTTCATGATATATCTTTGTGTTGTGACATGCAATACTAATAGAATCAATTGAACTAGTTATCAATCTGAAAATCAGACTAATTAAGCTGGTTTGGAATAAGAGGAAGTGTCTGTATAGTGAAACACAGCAGATGGACATGTTATTGGTATTGTGCGTGTTGTAGACAAAATACAGTCTGTATCTGTCACTGTGATGACATTCAAATTAAGAGGTTGCTTCCTAGTAGCATGGTAACAGCATTGATCATATTTCCTGTCTAACAGACAGATGATACGTACGTATGTAGCACGTGTATTGTAATGCACCCTTCTCAACGACAAGCACTATACAGACATGCACATTCAGGCTTCCTCCTCAAGTTGACTCTAGCTTGTGGTCACTGAAGCCTCTCATATTACAGGTCTACGAAGGTTTGTATTATAGAGCAGTGTGTATACGTGTCAGTCTGTTTGTACCCCACACACAGTGTGTATACAGCATTTGCTGAGCAGCTTGTTCTTGGAAGATACCGACTGAGATATTGTGTGGACTGCAGGCCTCTACAGCTACAACTGGAGCTATACCATTAGAGTATGTATATTATGGTATTATAATTCCCACCCTATAAAATATACCTGTGTCTATAATAACGATATCACACTTAATTTATATGTTTTTGTTTAAGTGAATGGTATAATACTGGTACCCCTGTAGGTCTGGGATCCGCTATGCTCTCCTTGTGTGGTAATTTGGTGTTACTTCTGCTGGTCGTGATCAGTTTGGGCTGCTGCACCCTTGCTGTGCCCTTGTCAGACTTCTACCCCGTTGAAGGTGGTGCTTCTATCACTGGAGATGACGGGTTTTCCTACCCCCAGAGGCCTATTTCATCCTCAAGAAAGATTCCTTTCTTTGGCAGTTTATATGACTTCGTTGTGGTGAGTTAGACCAGCATCACTAGATTAAATGATGGAAGTGTGCAAGGGCTCTCCATGCTAGAATTGAGTATCAATGGTCCTTCCTGATGGAAGCATGGCTTCATAATGGAGGTGTGGTCCCTTCATGTTGGAGGTGTGGTCCCATCATGATGGAGGTGTGGTCCCATCATGATGAAATTGTGGGCTTTCCATGATGGAGGTGTGGTCCCTTCATGTTGGAGGTGTGGTCCCATCATGATGGAGGTGTGGTCCCATCATGATGAAATTGTGGGCTTTCCATGATGGAGGTGTGGTCCCTTCATGTTGGAGGTGTGGTCCCTGCATGATGGAGGTGTGGGCTCTCCATGATGGAGGTGTGGTCCCATCATGATGAAATTGTGGGCTTTCCATGATGGAGGTGTGGTCCCTTCATGTTGGAGGTGTGGTCCCTGCATGATGGAGGTGTGGGCTCTCCATTATGGAGGTGTGGTCCCTGCATGATGGAGGTGTGGTCCCTGCATGATGGAGGTGTGGTCCCTTCATGATGGAGGTGTGGTCCCTGCATGATGGAGGTGTCGGCTGTCTGTGATGAAGGTGTGGTCCCTTTATGACAGAAAAATAGGTTGTTCATGATGGAGATGTGGTCTCATCATGATGGAGGTGTGGTCCCATCATGATGAAATTGTGGGCTTTCCATGATGGAGGTGTGGGCCCTTTATGATGGAAAAATAGTTTATTCATGATGGAGATGTGGTCTCATCATGATGGAGGTGCAGTATACCTTTATGTAAACACCACGATTCGTCCATCCTATGTGGTCCCTTGTGATGGTCCCTTCACCAAATATACATGTTATTCTCAATAATTTACAGTAGAGAGATAGCTGCTTCTTTATATATAATTACACTTGGTGTGCTCATCACACTGTTGTTCTCCCTTGCGGCAGGTCAATGCCAATGGGTTGCTCTCCTTTGGATCTTACTACCACAACATCTGGGAGCCTCACCTGTTTCCAAAGCGATTGGGACCCAGCGTTATCAGGCATGCTGTACTTGCTCCTTTCTTTGCTGATATCAACGTACGACGTGGAGGACAAATCAAGTACAAAAACTACCTCTTGGCACCCGATAACTTGGCCATCTTACACAGAGCTACAACGGATGTGAAGCGATACTTCCCCTATGCTAGGGGGTTTGATTGTCAAATGTTGCTAGTGGCTACTTGGACAAATGTACTCCCATACTGCGAATCACTGTGCTATGCCTCTGTGGGTTGATGTTTGTACGCGATAGTTTGCTATGATGCCTTGAAGCTGAAATTTGAAACAATCTGTGCTTACTGTGCGTATGAGATGTGTACAAATATCTTTCTTATTTACACACAAATCTAGGTCTAACTTGTATTTACGTAAGTAGCCTTCCTTTTCAGTATTGTATGAAAAAATATCCAATAAATGATGAGCTGTGTTGAATTGACCTTTGACCCTTGCTTCGAAATGTCTCTTGTTTAAGTTTGAAGGGCCTTCAGATCATACTCAGGTTTCGGATGTTAATTTTGTTAATTATTTATTTGTGTTACCAGGGTGCTCTATATTGCGAATATTATTACATTACCACCATATTATAGAGATAGACCAAATTGAATACAGACCTGACATGATGTGTGCAATCCAGATGTGATCCAAGAACTCTTTAGTGTGAAATGTAGCAGTTCAGGTGTACGTGTGACATGTACAGTCAAACCTTTTCAGCACAAAACTGTACAGGGAGCTTCAAAATTTTATGTCACAGTCAGCTCTAATGCTGGGGATAGGCTACAATTATTAAATTGATTATCAGTGCATAGTAACCAATTGATTTATCAATTAGGAAGTAATCAAGTGGGTGTGACCGGGAACTGCCACACTTTATTAGACTGAGTAGTTGTCCAATAGACGTGATGTGGAGTCTTTAGAGTCCTTTCACATTTCAGGTACTCATGAAGTACAAAATTTAATCCGTGGAGTGAAGGTTCTGGGTAATAAGTTGGGGGTGGTTACCTGTTCATTTGCTTCATTGCTTCCTGTGATTAATCAGTTTGCTTGCACTATTAATGATATAGACTCAGTGAGATTTAAATTATGAAAACGATTGATTAATCGTCCAAGCACTATTCAACATAATATTACATGTACATTTAATTTAGCAGTAATTTATATGTAGGACTTGAGAAGATCCTAGAGTTTCGTGATATAAGAGATTTAATTTGTATTAATGAGTTTTAACTGTACACTAGTTGAAGTTTGAAAATATATTTCCTTTTCTAATCATTGACAGAGAAATACATTTCAAGTAGTTTTTGCCACAAACTACACTTGGTCCTTTGCTTTCTTTAACTACGCTGACTCCGGTATTCGCTGGGGATCCTTCATAAGAAGCAGGACCACCTACTATGCAGTGGCTGGATACGATGGTGCTGACGATACCCACTATCGAAACCTGACCGGGTCTCTAACCTCCTCCATTAGCCGAATTGACACCAGGAGCAACGTCGGAGTGAGAGGAAAGTTCGCCTTCCATGTTGACAATAACGTTGACAGTGAGTGCTCCAATCACACTGTATGATGATGTACAGTGGTGGTTGGAAGTAATAACCCTACCAGTTCGCGAGTACCTCGAGAGGCCTTGCGAGGCCTCACATCCGCTTAATAATCGTTATCACAATTAACCTGTTATTACATTAACACTTAAGAACAAAGGGTTCAAGTACACGTACAAGCGCATGAGGAGAGCACTTGGGAGTGCCCCGGGAGTTTGGGTATCATTGCTTTCAATCACCACTGTAGGTATGCTACATATGTATACTATGTATGTACGTATGCACAGATGGTAGAGTAGATGTCGATCCTTCGATTTGTAATATAATATCTCTACAGTATATACATATGAACCGGATTCTGCTTTAACTTCAAGTTAATATCAGTTCCTTTTGTTATTCAAGCTGTACGTATACGTATGTACGTATATCATTGGGAAATGACCATATTATTAATTTCACTGACACTTGATAGCAAACCTATAGCATGACAGGACCAATGACCAATTAAGGATGATATTTACAATTAAAACAGTAAATTTCATCCTTGTTTACTATGCCAACAGATGACTTCAGTGTGCATACTCTGCTTGTGCTCTACATGTAGATGCTCCTCTCCCTTGTGAAGACGATGTTAAGTGTCTAAATGGAGGCACCTGTTTACCGAATACCCGGATGTGTAAATGTTCATCTGGCTGGGATGGGCCTTTCTGTGGTCAAGGTTCGTGCTGGTGTTTGTGTGTGTGTGTGTGTGTGTGTGTGTGTGTGTGTGTGTGTGTGTGTGTGTGTGTGTGTGTGTGTGTGTGTGTGTGTGCGTGCGTGCATGTGTGTGTGTGTGTGTGTGTGTGTGTGTGTGTGTGTGTGTGTGTGTGTGTGTGTGTGTGTTGAGTATAAAATTCACTATGTATTACACGTTTACTATTACTGTACGTACCTCCTGATGTGAAAACACTAATTTGTTTTATGTTCACTAATTGAAAACAGCTGGAAATGTCCCAAAGTTTGTAAACAGTTGATTAGATTTTTAAGGTTTCCATTGCATTGTGTCAAATCCAAACCTATTTCACCACACAGATGTCAATGAGTGTAAGAAAGACAATGGAGGCTGTATGCAGAATTGTATCAATACCCCTGGATCCTACCATTGTACGTGTAAGCCGGGATATAGTCTAGGATTGTCTTCCACCAACTGTACAGGTGAGTGGAGTAGTAGTGCTCTATTTAGCACCAACTTGCTTGCATATCCATCACTTTGAAGGATGATTGCTATTGTGACGGTGAAATGTTTGTCTGTTCAGATGTCAATGAGTGCCTTGAACACAACGGAGGCTGCAGTCATTTGTGCAACAACACTGAAGGGAGTTATTCCTGTCAGTGCCATCCAGGGTTTATTCTCACCGAAGACGGTTTCAAATGTGCAGGTTAGTCATTGTGGAAGGCCTAAATAGCAGTGATGTTGAGCTGTTCTCAATTGTTGGGTATTTCTCTACCTCAAGACATCGATGAATGTCTTGTTAACAATGGGGGATGTGCTGAGAGGTGTATCAACGTGCCAGGGAGCTACGCTTGTACTTGCGAAGATGATCAAATCTGGGTACCAGAGAATGAAAGCTGTATACCAAGAAGTAAGTGGCTGTCTGTGTGGATGTGAGTGCTTTCAGTGAGGGTGCCACTACTCTGGCTTCTTTCGCACTAGATGTATTTTTCAAATGTGAGCCGGAATGTCAAAATGGAGGATATTGCTTCAGTCAAGATACCTGTCGTTGCCCAGGCAACTGGACTGGAGACCGCTGTGAAACAGGTGACAATAATATATACACCACAGTGTGAGCTAGCCAGTCATGTATTAACTGGCGATAGGACCTGTTTAGTGGACAGTCTGTACTTGCATTCTAGTATTCAGCCTCCGTTAATGTGTTTAATTTTCAGATGTTGATGAATGTGCTGTTGAAAATGGGGGCTGTGCTCACATCTGCAACAACAATCCTGGTAGCTACAGTTGTTCATGTCGTGATGGGTATGAACAGGATTGTGATGGTCGGGCTTGTTCAGGTGAGTACGTCTCCACACACCCCACATGTTCACAGGGTGGGACATTTCATGCACAATTATTAATAATAAATACAAATTGATCAATTTTTACTAAAGCTGGGAATCGGCTGTAATTCTCAAATTGATTATCAGTATGATATAGTAACTGATTGATTAATTGATTAATCACCAGAATTAATTAAGTGAGTGTAACCAGAAACCACTTTCACTTGCGTAATTTATTGGACTGAGGAGTCATCTGAAAGACGTGAAGTGGAGTCGATGGAGTCCTCTTCATATTTCAGGTACTCGTAAAGTTAAAGATTGAACCCATGGAGTTGAGGTTCTGAGTAATAGGGTGGGAGTGGCTTCCTGTTCTACCCATTTTATCACTTCCTGTGATTAATTGATTTGCTTGTACTATTAACGATACTCAGATTTGAAATGAAAATCGATTGATTATTTCATTAAAAATCCCAGCACTAATTTTGCATTTTCTTCTATTTGTATCAGATATCAACGAATGTAGCAATGGAAAAGATCGTTGTGAGCAAATATGTGTGAATCAGCCTGGGAGCTACACGTGCTCCTGTCGCGATGGATTTGTACTAAGCGACAATGCTATAGAATGTATTGGTCAGTTGAAGGAGTGCTCAGTGTTCACCACATTATGAATACAGCAGAGGTAACAGCTGTGGTGTTGTCATTGTGTAGATGTTGACGAGTGTTTAGTGGATAACGGTGGCTGTGATGAACTCTGTGTGAATTTCCAAGGAAACTATGCCTGTTCTTGTGGGACTGGTAAAGTGCTCAACATTGATGGGAGATCTTGTAAGGTTGTGGGTAGGTGATATGTATGGTCACAGTGTATACATGTGCTCAAGCTCGACTGCATGTAATACAGCCTTGAAATGTCATTATATCTCCATCTTAATCATTTTATGTGACGTTACTGGTATAATCCTACCATAACATGCATGTATGTACATTTAATTTATATGTTATCTTCAATGAATAGACAATTGTACTATCAGCAATGGAGGGTGTGAGCATTTTTGTGAAAAAGGAGGAGTGTGTTTTTGTTTACCTGGGTTCCAGCTGTCAACAGATGGTAAAAGCTGTGAAGGTAATATTGGAACCACATTGACATGCTGCTTTGTGCATATCTGGTATACATAGCTGCATATAGTGCATTGTATCATTGCTGTAGATGTTAATGAATGCAGTATCAGGAATGGTGGATGTTCCCAAATATGCCATAATGTACCAGGTGGCTTTGCATGCCTGTGTGAGGCTGGGTTTAACCTGCAGAACGACTCCAGGACATGCGTGAATGAAGGTGATTGTCACAGTACTTGAACATCTTTCCGCTTGCACAGGTGTTGCATTATTGACGTAATGTACAGTTGCAATGTGGACATTGCTGTATAATATTAACATAGTACCACAATACATCAACAGGAATATGTGTTACTGTGTGTTACATGGAGACTGGGGGGCAATGTGACCAGCAATTAAACTTTATCGGTCACCACAAGTTCTGCTGCACCTCCAGAAGGGTCTACGTGTGTACATATGTATCTGCATAATAGAGATCATGTTAGTCTCAATGGTCACTGCGAGCTCTGTAACTCGCCTATGAGAGTACACATGCTTGATCATGTACATACATGCATTAGTATTATCATGTACTATTATAAACAGTGGGAAGACCATAGTGACCTCCCATGAGAGTACACATGCTTGATCATGTACATACATGCATTAGTATTATCATGTACTATCATGAACAGTGGGAAGACCATAGTGACCTTAGACAAGACCATAGTGACCTTATACAAGACCGCAGTGAGCTTATACAAACGTAATTTTATCTCAATGGTCATTTCAATCTTGATAGCACTTTTTTCTAGTATTTATCTCCTGACTTTCTACATCCACAGATCCATGTGTTGTGGACAATGGTGGTTGTGAGCAGGTCTGTGCTCCTGGTGGGACCTGCTCATGTACCGATGGCTACACTCTGGACTCTGACGGGAAAACATGCAATGGTTTGTCTAATGTGTGCCCACCAGCTGTGGCAGTTACTGTCATTCCAACATTTATCAAATACCTCCTTCGGTTTAGACATTGATGAGTGTAATGGCTCCCACAGCTGTGAACAGGAGTGTATCAACTCACCGGGAAGCTTCATTTGTTCCTGTCGTCATGGATATTCTCTGGATGAGGATGGAAGGACATGTAACCTGGAAGGTGAGTCTGTTGCCATGGTGAATGCAAAAACACACAGTACACACGGCACATACAGAGCATAGAGTACATTCAGTACATACAGTACATACAGTACACACAGTACATACAGTACACACAGTACATACAGTACACACGGCACACACAGTACACACAGTCTACACATATACCCTGAACTGTGCTGTGTGTTCCTCTCCAACCAACTGGTGGTAAACTGGCATACCATACGGTGTACATGTGTACATCCATCACTGCAGATCAGTGTGTTGTGAACAATGGAGGGTGTGACCACCTTTGTACCAGTAACAAGTGCTCTTGTCTCAGTGGTTATCTGTTGGCTGAAGATGGGAAGCACTGTGAAGGTATACCTCAGTGTAGTGTGGGGTAGGATACCTACATACATACATACATTGCCCATGCAAACCACTGAATACAGTAGGTATATTGTGAACACCATTGTATGTATGTTGTGTGTAACTTGCGTGTTACAGTAGTACAAGTGGAGTGATCCTCAATTATTGCTGCTGTTACACTGAGGGTGTGTGTCCATGTTCCTAGATGACAATGAGTGTGGGAATCCCGGCCACGGATGCTCCCACCACTGCACCAACACACCGGGAAGTTTCGTTTGCTCCTGTAACCATGGCTACGAACTCGAAGAAGATGGGAAGACATGTAACCTCACAGGTATGAGCATGCATGCAGGTACACACACACATGCACTGAGCACATGTACTCATCAGAAACACCACCTGAACAAGTAATGTCATGTTACATTTGTCAATTTCTCCTTTTTAGCTTGTTTTTCAATTTTTTCCTTCTATTTCCTTTTTCATGCCTTCACAGATCCATGTGCTGTGGACAATGGTGGTTGTGAGCAGGTCTGTGCTCCTGGTGGGACCTGCTCATGTACCGATGGCTACACTCTGGACTCTGACGGGAAAACATGCAATGGTTTGTCTAATGTGTGACCACCAGCTGTGGCAGTTACTGCCATTCCAACATTTATCACATACCTCCATCGGTTTAGACATTGATGAGTGTAATGGCTCCCACAGCTGTGAACAGGAGTGTATCAACTCACCGGGGAGCTTCATTTGTTCCTGTCGTCATGGATATTCTCTGGATGAGGATGGAAGGACATGTAACCTGGAAGGTGAGTCTGTTGCCATGGTGAAGGCATGAACCCCTGATGTATTATGGTACTGTCATATTATACTCCATTTACTGCAAAAATTTTAATACACACAGTACATACAGTACATACAGTACACACAGTACATACAGTACACACAGTACATACAGTACACACAGTACACACTGTACACACAGTACACACAGTACACACAGTACACACAGTACATACAGTACACACAGTACACACCGTACACACTGTACACACAGTACACACAGTACATGCCGTACACACCGTACACACAGTACATACAGTACACACAGTACACACAGTACATACAGTACACACTGTACACACAGTACACACAGTACATGCCGTACACACAGTACACACAGTACACACAGTACATACAGTACACACAGTACACACAGTACATATAGTACACACAGTACATACAGTACACACAATACACACAGTACATACAGTACACACAGTACACACAGTACATACAGTACACACAGTACACACAGTACATGCAGTACATACAGTATACACAGTACATACAGTACATATAGTACACACAGTACATGCAGTACATACAGTACATGCAGTACACACAGTCCATAGAGTACACACAGTATACACAGTACATAGAGTACATTCAGTACTGTGCTTTGTGTTCCTCTCCAACCACCTGGTGGTGAACTGGCATACCATAAGGTGTACATGTGTACATCCATCACTGCAGATCAGTGTGTTGTGAACAATGGAGGGTGTGACCACCTTTGTACCAGTAACAAGTGCTCTTGTCTCAGTGGTTATCTGTTGGCTGAAGATGGGAAGCACTGCAAAGGTATACCTCAGTGTAGTGTGGGGTAGGATACCTACATATATACATACATACATTGCCCATGCAAACCACTGAATACAGTAGGTATATTGTGAACACCATTGTATGTTTGTTGTGTGTAACTTGCGTGTTACAGTAGTACAAGTGGAGTGATTTTCAATTATTGCTGCTGTTACACTGAGGGGGTGTGTCCATGTTCCTAGATGACAATGAGTGTGGGAATCCCGGCCACGGATGCTCCCACCACTGCACCAACACACCGGGAAGTTTCGTTTGCTCCTGTAACCATGGCTACGAACTCGACGTAGATGGAAAGACATGTAACCTCACAGGTATGAGCATGCATGCAGGTACACACACACATGCACTGAGCACATGTAATCATCAGAAACATCACCTGAACAAGTAATTTCATGTTACATTTGTTAATTTCTCGTTTTTAGCTGATTTTTCAATTTTCCCTTCTTTTTCCTTCTTTCATGCATTCTCAGATCCATGTGTTGTGGACAATGGTGGTTGTGAGCAGGTCTGTGCTCCTGGTGGGACCTGCTCATGTACTGATGGTTACACTCTGGACTCTGACGGGAAAACATGCAATGGTTTGTCTAATGTGTGACCACCAGCTGTGGCAGTTACTGCCATTCCAACATTTATCAAATACCTCCATCGGTTTAGACATTGATGAGTGTAATGGCTCCCACAGCTGTGAACAGGAGTGTATCAACTCACCAGGAAGCTTCATTTGTTCCTGTCGTCATGGATATTCTCTGGATGAGGATGGAAGGACATGTAACCTGGAAGGTGAGTCCAACCTGTCACCATGTTGGATTGTTGATGTATTGGTATCACATGTACTGTAGGTACTGTATGCATGCACCCTATACCTCACATACTGTAGTGTTACTGATGCTGTCCACATGTGAATACTGTGTATAAACATGCCAACTCCCATATGGAGGTTAACCCTGAGGATTGTATCGTTGCAGATCAGTGTGTTGTGAACAATGGAGGGTGTGACCACCTTTGTACCAGTAACAAGTGCTCTTGTCTCAGTGGTTATCTGTTGGCTGAAGATGGGAAGCACTGTGAAGGTATACCTCAGTGTAGTGTGGGGCACAGCGTATTGTTCTGTTATTAGAAATACCACCCTCACTGCAGTACGTGCCTTATCCTATTAATATTCACAGATCCATGTGTTGTGGACAATGGTGGTTGTGAGCAGGTCTGTGCTCCTGGTGGGACCTGCTCATGTACCGATGGCTACACTCTGGACTCTGACGGGAAAACATGCAATGGTTTGTCAAATGTGTGCCCACCAGCTGTGGCAGTTACTGCCATTCCAACATTTATCAAATACCTCCATCGGTTTAGACATTGATGAGTGTAATGGCTCCCACACCTGTGAACAGGAGTGTATCAACTCACCGGGTAGCTTCATTTGTTCCTGTCGTCATGGATATTCTCTGGATGAGGATGGAAGGACATGTATCCTGGAAGGTGAGTCTGTTGCCATGGTGAATGCATAAATGTCGGATAAAATATGGTAATGTCATCATTACAATAATCCATTTACTGCAAAAATTGCAATACACACAGTACATACAGTACACACAGTACATACAGTACAAACAGTACACACAGTACATACAGTACACACAGTACATACAGTACACACAGTACATACAGTACATACAGTACACATAATACACACAGTACATACAGTACACACAGTACACACAGTACATACAGTACACACAGTACATACAGTACATACAGTACATACAGTACATACAGTACACACAGTACATGTCGTACACACTGTACACACAGTACATACAGTACACACAGTACACACAGCACATACAGTACACACAATACACACAGTACACACAGTACACACAGTACACACAGTATACATGGTACACACAGTACATACAGTACATACAGTACACACAGTACACACAATACACACAGTACACACAGTACACATAGTATATACAGTACACACAGTACATACAGTACACACAGTACACACAATACACACAGTACACACAGTACACATAGTATATACAGTACACACAGTACATACAGTACACACAGTACACACAGTACATGCAGTACATACAGTATACACAGTACATACAGTACATATAGTACACACAGTACATGCAGTACATACAGTACATGCAGTACACACAGTATACACAGTACATAGAGTACATTCAGTACTGTGCTGTGTGTTCCTCTCCAACCAACTGGTGGTAAACTGGCATACCATACAGTGTACATGTGTACATCCATCACTGCAGATCAGTGCATTGTGAACAATGGAGGGTGTGACCACCTTTGTACCAGTAACAAGTGCTCTTGTCTCAGTGGTTATCTGTTGGCTGAAGATGGGAAGCACTGCGAAGGTATACCTCAGTGTAGTGTGGGGCAGGATACCTACATACATACATACATTGCCCATGCAAACCACTGAATACAGTAAGTACATTGTGAACACCATTGTATGTTTGTTGTGTGTGACTTACATGTTACAGTAGTACAAGTGGAGTGATCCTCATGCAATTATCGCTGCTGTCACACTGAGGATGTGTGTCCATGTTCCTAGATGACGACGAGTGTGGGAATCCCGGCCATGGATGCTCCCACCACTGCACCAACACACCGGGAAGTTTCGTTTGCTCCTGTAACCATGGCTACGAACTCAACGAAGATGGGAAAACATGTAACCTCACAGGTATGAGCATGCATGCAGGTACACACACACATGCACTGAGCACATGTAATCATCAGAAACACCACCTGAACAAGTAATTTCATGTTACATTTGTTAATTTATCGTTTCTAGCTAATCTTTCAATTTTTCCCTTCTTTTTCCTTCTTTCATGCCTTCACAGATCCATGTGCTGTGGACAATGGTGGTTGTGAGCAGGTCTGTGCTCCTGGTGGGACCTGCTCATGTACTGATGGCTACACTCTGGACTCTGACGGGAAAACATGCAATGGTTTGTCAAATGTGTGACCACCAGCTGTGGCAGTTACTGCCATTCCCAACATTTATCAAATACCTCCATCGGTTTAGACATTGATGAGTGTAATGGCTCCCACAGCTGTGAACAGGAGTGTATCAACTCACCAGGAAGCTTCATTTGTTCCTGTCGTCATGGATATTCTTTGGATGAGGATGGAAGGACATGCATCCTCGAAGGTGAGTCTGTCGTCATGGTGAAGGCATAAACCCCTAATATAATACAATAATTTGAATGTAAACAATATACACAGTACATAGAGTACATTCAGTACTGTACTAAGCTTTGTGTTCCTCTCCAACCACCTGGTGGGAGACTGGCATACCATACGGTGTACATGTGTACATTCATCACTGCAGATCAGTGCGTTGTGAACAATGGAGGGTGTGACCACCTTTGTACCAGTAACAAGTGCTCTTGTCTCAGTGGTTATCTGTTGGCTGAAGATGGGAAGCACTGCAAAGGTATACCTCAGTGTAGTGTGGGGCAGGATACCTACATACATACATACATTGCCCATACAAACCACTGAATACAGTAAGTATATTGTGAACACCATTGTATGTTTGTTGTGTGCAACTTACATGTTACAGTAGTACAAGTGGAGTGATCCTCATGCAATTATCGCTGCTGTCACACTGAGGATGTGTGTCCATGTTCCTAGATGACGACGAGTGTGGGAATCCCGGCCATGGATGCTCCCACCACTGCACCAACACACCGGGAAGTTTCATTTGCTCCTGTAACCATGGCTACGAACTCGACAAAGATGGGAAGACATGTAACCTCACAGGTATGAGCATGCATGCAGGTACACACACATGCACTGAGCACATGTACTCATCAGAAACACCACATTAACAAGTAATTTCATGTTACATTTGTTAATTTTTTTGTTTTTAGCTTGTTTTTCCCTTTTTTCCCTTCTTTTTCCTTCTTTCATGCCTTCACAGATCTATGTGCTGTGGACAATGGTGGTTGTGAGCAGGTCTGTGCTCCTGGTGGGACCTGCTCATGTACCGATGGCTACACTCTGGACTCTGACGGGAAAACATGCAATGGTTTGTCAAATGTGTGACCACCAGCTGTGGCAGTTACTGCCATTACAACATTTATCAAATACCTCCATCGGTTTAGACATTGATGAGTGTAATGGCTCCCACAGCTGTGAACAGGAGTGTATCAATTCACCAGGAAGCTTCATTTGTTCCTGTCGTCATGGATATTCTCTGGATGAGGATGGAAGGACATGTAACCTGGAAGGTGAGTTTGTTGCCATGGTGAATGCAAAAACACACAGTACACACGGCACATACAGAGCATAGAGTACATTCAGTACATCCAGTACATACAGTACACACAGTACATACAATACGTACAGTACACACAGTACACACAGTACACACAGTACATGCAGTACACACAGTACATTATTGTGCTGTGTGTGTGCTTTGTGTTCCTCTCTAACCACCTGGTGGTAAACTGGCATACCATACGGTGTACATGTGTACATCCATCACTGCAGATCAGTGTGTTGTGAACAATGGAGGGTGTGACCACCTTTGTACCAGTAACAAGTGCTCTTGTCTCAGTGGTTATCTGTTGGCTGAAGATGGGAAGCACTGTGAAGGTATACCTCAGTGTAGTGTGGGGCAGGATACCTACATACATACATACATTGCCCATGCAAACCACTGAATACATTAAGTATATTGTGAACACCATTGTATGTTTGTTGTGTGTAATGTGTGTCCAGTACAAGTGGAGTGATTCTCAATTATAGCTGCTGTCACACTGAGGGTGTGTCTCCATGTTCCTAGATGACGATGAGTGTGGGAATCCCGGCCATGGATGCTCCCACCACTGCACCAACACACCGGGAAGTTTCATTTGCTCCTGTAACCATGGCTACGAACTCGACGGAGATGGAAAGACATGTAACCTTACAGGTATGAGCATGCATGCAGGTACACACACACATGCACTGAGCACATGTACGTACTCATCAGAAACACCACTTGAACAAGTAATGTCATGTTACATTTGTTAATTTCTCGTTGTTAACTGATTTTTCAATTTCCCCCCTTTTTTTTCCTTCATACATCCACAGATCCATGTGCTGAACACAATGGTGGTTGTGAGCAGGTCTGTGCTCCTGGTGGGACCTGCTCATGTACCGATGGCTACACTCTGGACTCTGACGGGAAAACATGCAATGGTTTGTCAAATGTGTGCCCACCAGCTGTGGCAGTTACTGTCATTACAACATTTATCAAATACCTCCATCGGTTTAGACATTGATGAGTGTAATGGCTCCCACAGCTGTGAACAGGAGTGCCTCAACTCACCGGGAAGCTTCATTTGTTCCTGTCGTCATGGATATTCTCTGGATGAGGATGGAAGGACATGTATCCTCAAAGGTGAGTCCAACTCATCACCATGTTGGATTGTTGATGATGTGTTTGTTTCACATGGACTGTAGGTACTGTATGCATGCACCCTATACCTCACATACTGTAGTGTTACTGATGTTGTCCACATGTGAATACTGTGTATAAACATGCCAACTCCCATATGGAGGTTAACCCTGAGGATTGTATCGTTGCAGATCAGTGTGTTGTGAACAATGGAGGGTGTGACCACCTTTGTACCAGTAACAAGTGCTCTTGTCTCAGTGGTTATCTGTTGGCTGAAGATGGGAAGCACTGCGAAGGTATACCTCAGTGTAG
The DNA here is from genome assembly GCA_964020155.1 of Chondrilla cf. caribensis. Classification (NCBI taxonomy): domain Eukaryota; kingdom Metazoa; phylum Porifera; class Demospongiae; order Chondrillida; family Chondrillidae; genus Chondrilla; species Chondrilla cf. caribensis. The sequence continues at coordinate 710,661 of OZ026558.1, read as the reverse complement.
TGTGGGGCACAGCGTATTGTTCTGTTATTAGAAATACCACCCTCACTGCAGTACGTGCCTTATCCTATTAATATTCACAGATCCATGTGTTGTGGACAATGGTGGTTGTGAGCAGGTTTGTGCTCCTGGTGGGACCTGCTCATGTACCGATGGCTACACTCTGGACTCTGACGGGAAAACATGCAATGGTTTGTCTAATGTGTGACCACCAGCTGTGGCAGTTACTGCCATTCCAACATTTATCAAATACCTCCATCGGTTTAGACATTGATGAGTGTAATGGCTCCCACAACTGTGAACAGGAGTGTATCAACTCACCGGGAAGCTTCATTTGTTCCTGTCGTCATGGATATTCTCTGGATGAGGATGGAAGGACATGTAACCTGGAAGGTACACACAGTACATACAGTACATACAGTACATACAGTACATACAGTACACACAGTACATGCCGTACACACTGTACACACAGTACATACAGTACACACAGTACACACAGCACATACAGTACACACAATACACACAGTACACACAGTACACACAGTACACACAGTACATGCAGTACATACAGTATACACAGTACATACAGTACATATAGTACACACAGTACATGCAGTACATACAGTACATGCAGTACATGCAGTATACACAGTACATAGAGTACATTCAGTACTGTGCTTTGTGTTCCTCTCCAACCAACTGGTGGTAAACTGGCATACCATACGGTGTACATGTGTACATCCATCACTGCAGATCAGTGTGTTGTGAACAATGGAGGGTGTGACCACCTTTGTACCAGTAACAAGTGCTCTTGTCTCAGTGGTTATCTGTTGGCTGAAGATGGGAAGCACTGCGAAGGTATACCTCAGCGTAGTGTGGGGTAGGATACCTACATACATACATACATTGCCCATGCAAACCACTGAATACAGTAAGTATATTGTGAACACCATTGTATGTTTGTTGTGTGTAACTTGTGTGTTACAGTAGTACAAGTGGAGTGATTCTCAATTATTGCTGCTGTCACACTGAGGGTGTGTGTCCATGTTCCTAGATGACGACGAGTGTGGGAATCCCGGCCATGGATGTTCCCACCACTGCACCAACACACCGGGAAGTTTCATTTGCTCCTGTAACCATGGCTACGAACTCGACGTAGATGGGAAGACATGTAACCTCACAGGTATGAGCATGCATGCAGGTACACACACACATGCACTGAGCACATGTACTCATTAGAAACACCACCTGAACAAGTAATTTCATGTTACAATTGTCAATTCCTGCTTTTTAGCTGATTTTTCAATTTTTTCCCTTTATTTTCCTTTTTCATACATTCACAGATCCATGTGCTGTGGACAATGGTGGTTGTGAGCAGGTCTGTGCTCCTGGTGGGACCTGCTCATGTACCGATGGCTACACTCTAGACTCTGACGGGAAAACATGCAATGGTTTGTCAAATGTGTGCCCACCAGCTGTGGCAGTTACTGCCATTCCAACATTTATCAAATACCTCCATCGGTTTAGACATTGATGAGTGTAATGGCTCCCATGGCTGTGAACAGGAGTGTATCAACTCACTGGGAAGCTTCATTTGTTCCTGTCGTCATGGATATTCTCTGGATGAGGATGGAAGGACATGTATCCTTACAGGTACGTATGAGCATGCATGCATGTACATGCAAACATCATCCAGTGTGCACTGGGGGATAACACTAGATCCAGTCACAATCAAACACTATTGAAACGATATTTAACATCACTCTTTCAATGTATATTTCCTGGAACAAGGATATTCATTGATGCTTTAATGGTGCTTCATACT
>OZ026558.1:696336-703836 GCA_964020155.1 Chondrilla cf. caribensis | reverse complement strand
ACACATACACATACACACACACACACACACACACACACACACACACACACACACACACATACACACACACACACACACACACACACACACACACACACACACACACACACACTGTACCATAATATAGATATTATAATAAGTAGATACATATACATGTCACATCACAGGTATGCATATCCTTGTACTTGTGCACACAGACTGTAGAATAGTCATAGATCACTAACAGTCACTGGTTCTCTCACTTCCACTAGGAATGGAATTGACTTTGCCATCTTCTGTTGAACTGAGAGTGTTTCCCACTGAGGGGAGAGGATTGGTTGCTAGGGAACAGGTTGCTCCTGGCGACATGTTGCTATGCACCAAGCCGTATGTTCACGTGATTGGAGCAGAAGGTGTCAAGGGGTTCTGTGGGAAGTGTGTCAAAAGACTGTGAGTGGGTGTATGTGAGGGCTTCTAATTTAGTGCTCCTGTGAGTGGGTGTATGTGAGGGCTTCTAATGCTCCATGCTTATCACTCAGCATTGTTAATTCATGACCCTGGGCTCCTCAGACAGCATCGTCAATTTAGTGCCCCAGGCTCTCAATTCAGTAATACAGCATTGTCAACTTAGTGCTCCGTGCTCTTAAGTCAGTACTATACAGCATTGTCAACTTGGTGCTCCAGGCTATTATTTCAGTAATATACAGCATTGTCAACTTAGTGCCCCGGGCTCTTAAATCAGTAATATACAGCTTGTGAGTTCCGCACACCCATTAGCCGAACCCTAACCCTTGCGGTAAATGTACACGACAGTGTGTATGCTGTAGGGAATGTCATGATAGGCACATACATGAAGGAGGACACTGTTAAAAGCCCCGGGCGTCTAATTCTATATAATATAGTAGCCCAGGGGTTGACTTTTTACATGAATGTTTGGTGTCATTTACAAACTCCTCAGGACTGCTGACTCAGCAATTGCTTGTCCAAAGTGTAGTTTCATCAAGTACTGCTCCACTCAGTGCAAGGTGAGACTATGAGCATGTGTATTACCATAGCAACAGGGGCTTCTGATGTTTGCCCAAGTTTGCACAACTCAATGAGGACCATTGTGTAGACCAACACTACATACGTATGTGTGTATGTACGTGTATCATATATACCTTTGAGTATGGATATTATATTATACGCTATAGCATGTATCAATACACTATTATTTGCATGTGCATATAAAAAACAGTACCCTAGTGTGTGCATCTAACATGTGTCTACATATATTATACAGTACCCTAGTGTGTGTATCTAACATGTGTACTGTAATAGGAAGAAGATCACGTAATCCACAGAACGGAATGTCTTGGTATAGAGAAATATGGCATTGGAAGTTTGGACAACGTTCGGCTCTTACTTCGAGTATTGGGGAGGAGGAAGTTCGACGACAACCACACCAGTGAGAAGGTGGGTAGACTCCTTGATGTGCTGTGTACACAACACAATGTATGCATATGCATACACTATGCATGCACGCACAGACACACACACACACGTGCACACACACACACACAAAAACACACACACACACACACACACACACACACACACAACACACACACACACACACACACACACACACACACACACACACACACACACACACACATTCATAATATAACATATCCTTCACTATAGGATGCAGGACTGTCCCAAGACCCAATGGATGTCCTCTCACACACAGGTGGTTGAACCTGAAAAGCTCACATATTCCTGTTGTCAAGGATGATGTGATAGTCACATGACTATCATGTGATCTGCTCCTTTTCCCTATATCATTACCAGGAGGAGAGCCATCACTGGTGGACGAACTGTACACAAGAACAATTATTAAATTGGTACAGTCAATCCTGAATGACAGCGGGGTTACCATAGCAACAAACACAGACGAGAAGACTGTATCAGAGACTTTATCCAAACTAGCACAAAATTCATTCACACTTTACCACGGCAACCAGAGGATGATTGGGAGTGCAGTATATTTCCTGTGAGTTTGTTTTATTTTCATTCTTATCAGTAGGTAGTATGTGAAGATGAGATATTGACATACGAATGCAGCTAAGGTTACAGGCCACATACAGAGATTGGAGGCTGTTTTAGAATTTAGTTGATGACCCCAACTAGTTTTTAAATAAATATCAGCTCAGCAAGTCCCCTCTGCCATGAGCCAAATCAAATTGTGATTAATATTCTTTCATGTCCATTCTCTCCCATATGTATGTTACCCATCACAACATTTGTGTACACTGCACATACAAACAGTCCTGCCATGATCAACCACAGCTGTAGTCCTAACTGTTGGTGGGTCAACGACGGAGTGGATCTGATGGTGCATGCCAACCAGAGGATATCTCCAGGAGAACAGGTGACGTGTGTGTGTGTGTGTGTGTGTGTTGTACAGTATGTGTGTGTGTGTGTGTGTGCGTGTCCGTGTGTGTGTGTGTGTAGTGTCTGTGTGTGTGTGTGTGTGTGTGTGTGTGTGTGTGTGTGTGTGTGTGTGTGTGTGTGTGTGTGTGTGTGTAGTATAGTGTGTGGGGGTGCTGCCTTTGTTTGTGTGATTGTGTATGTGATTGTGCATATATGTTGTTTGCATGATTGAGTGTGTTAGTGTGCACATGTATGTCTATGCATGTGTGAGTAGTGTGTACAGTATCCGAACATCACTTCATGTGGCACATCCTCCATAATCAGTTGAGGATCACGTATGCCAGTATTCTGGACACAAGACAGGAGAGACAAGAAGAGTTGAAGGAGAAGTACTTCTTCGACTGCAAATGTAGTCGCTGTTCTGAGGTTTGTGCTTGCAAGGCTGTGTGTATTTGCATGCATGTGTACGTATACTGCACACATACATACACATACATTTACACATATACACATGTACATACACATATGTACACATACACATGCATACATATACACATACACATACACATACGTATGTACACATAAACATACATACACATACACATATGTACGCATACACGTACATACACATACACATACATACGTACATATACACATATATACACATACACATACGTACACATACACACACAGACTAAAAGGGATAACATCTACTATTTATCCACACACCCATTGTCAACTATGCCCACAACCAACCACACCCATTGTTGATCACACCCACAACCAACCACACCCATTGTTGGCCACACCCATTGTAGACCACACCCAAGTAGAGCCACACCCAACCATTATCAACATGCCACTCCATATATGTTCACAGGATGAAGGATTTGATGGATTACTGAACAGTGTCACATGTCCAACATGTGACAAGGTTGCCACTAGCAACGGAAGTACACCTCAGACAGGTGTGTAGGAGTCATTTCAGCACACAACACACATTTGAAACTCACTTTAATACATGCACACTGTATATATGTACAATGCACAAAGTTTTCTATTCAGTATTGTGTGTGTTCAAGGCGGCCATATTGTTATGGAGGAAAGACAAAGAAACAAATAATGAAATGTTTCTACAGAAAATGGAGGAAGATCTCAGAAAAAGGTGTGTGTACGTATGTGTGTGTGTGTGTGCGTGCGTGCGTGTGTGTGTGTGTGCGTGTGTGCGTGCATGCATCTGCAAAATAATTTATATAATAATGAGGACCAGGTAGGATATTTAAATGAACTAGCAGTACAATAGTAAAGTATTAAAGTGGATTGCTCCGGTACTAGCATCCGGGTAACTTGCCTTCGCAAGATGTGAGCTCGATGGATCCATCCACTTGAGATGACTGATGGTAGTAGAGAGATTGTGATCCTCTGAGTGCGTGTACATGTTTGTGTAGGCGTGGTGAGGGCGCGTGTGTGCTAGCAATCATCCATCCATTACCACGGTGGCTCAGCCTCTTGCTCACTATAAGTACACACTACACCCCCAACACACTACATCCTCAACATAACAGGGGTCAGTCAGGACAACTACCACAAGGTGCTGGAGCTGGTGACAGAGGTTCACAAGTGCTTCCCGACCTTCAGCAGAATCTCCATTGAGATGAGCGAGACACTACAGATGTGGGCAGAGTGTGAGTGGATCAAACATACATACATCGATCCTTGTAGTATTAGCAGTATATATGTAGGTATGTATGTACATGTAATAGTCCAAGGTACATGCACAGACACACACACACACGCACACACGCACGCACACACGCACGCACGCACACACGCACACACACACACACACACACACTCACACACACACACACACACACACACAGTCTGCTGTTCCCTTCATGTATGCAGCTTTCAAAGATTGGAATACCTACATCACCACAGCTACACAGTTACAGGATGCCTACAGGTGTGTGCCCGTCCCTGTGTGTGTACATCCATGCATTGGAGCTGTACACATAATGAGTGATGTTCGTCATGGAAAGGTACCGTTCTGTAGACTGTATGGAGGGGAGTACAGTCCTGTGCTGGGTACCAGCTACCTGAAGATGGGACTTGTTTACTTGGAGCAAAGCAAACAAACAGAAGCCTGTCAACAGTTTGAGAAGGTAAACAACACCCACTTTGTCCCAATCACCTAATATGGTAGCATACATTCCACCCGTATGACCACACCCACTACCATTATAGCCACACCCACTCCGATAATCACATCGACCTCGCCCAGTTCACTCCTTGTGACCACACCCTTATGTCACATGGTCCACTCTTTGTAGGCTTATGAACAGCTGCTGATTGTGTACGGGAGAACGCACACTCTAACCGTGAATCTAATGAGAGCTCTCGAAAAATCAGACTATCATGAGCTAATCAGTAACTTCTGATATACCACGACAACCACATACATAATTACAGATGATTTAGCAATTTATTTATTTTCATAATAATAATGATAATATAGTTATACAGTGAGACCACTTTATTACAAACCTCTAAAATGTGGAAACCTCTGTAATAAGGACACCATTCTGTGTCCCGTGTAGTACTGAAGTGTATTAAATAACCTCTGAATTAAGGAAACTTCTGTAATAAGGACTAAACTTAATTAGGGTCCCAAAGTGTCCTTAATAGAGAGGTTCCACTGTATATAAATACATCCTTGATAGGATGTTAATGGTCTCTGTGTGATTTCTATTATTTTCGTTTTATTGTATAATCATTCTAACAGACGACAGGGGATTCTGATGTCCGATTAAACATTGATTGATTGATTGATTGATTATATAAATATATATAATATAGTTGACCGGCCATTGGATTATATATAATATTGCACATATGTACATAATTAGTATAACATACATAAGTGTATAAGTCAGTATAAAATTGGCAACATGTTCATGCTACATACGTATTGACACGAATTTGAAATATTTGAATATGCCGTAATAATCATAATCATAATATTATGGACATACCGCATCGATTATATGATTAATTAACTCTGAATTAATCATACCATACATGCAGAATTATGGCATATCATGTAATAAAAAAGATTTTACAAATGAATCATGTTTGGCATTTTTTTTCTTCCGGTTGTTGTTGTTGTTGTCTTGTTAGCTATTTGTTTACTAGAAACACACCTTTAGCAGTATGTAGCCTCATATCTAAAATAAGCAGAACTAGTCAGACCAGAAGTGTGTGTGCGCGCGCGTGTGTGTACGTACGTGTGTGTGTGTGTGTGTGTGTGTGTGTGTGTGTGTGTGTGTTTGTGTGTTGATGTGTTGGAATATATGAGCGTGAGTGTGTGCGTACATATGTACTGTACATATGCGTGTGTGCATATGTACGCATCCCTGAGCTTCAAGTACAGTCATGCAGTTCTGCATACACGGCACCATCTCAACTCACCAGCATGTGCTAGAGCAGTTCTACAGTTGCTGAGGACAGTTGATTTACAATCTCCACCTTTCAGTCCGAACAGGTGTGTGCTTTGTGTACAAGTGAATTAAGGCTAACCAACAGGTGATTAGATGGTTATTAAGCAACTTGGCTGGAAGACACAAACACTCACATTCAAACAAATACACATGTGAACACACACACACACACACACACACACACACACACACACACACACACACACACACACACACACACACACACAATGTACTACCTTCAGAGGATACAGGTTGGCCACATCGTAAGGTCCTCTCAGTTCCATAATCCTGGCAGTTCCACTTGACACTATGGTGCTCTGAGAGGATACATACTGACTCACAACTTATACATACGTACGCACAGGGTATAAGGTATATAGACACACACGGGCATGCAGTCACACACAGTACAAGTTGTACAAACACACACACAGTGCAATGTACACTCAATGGATCACAGTCATTACACGATACGCAGTCAAATTTGACCCCGGAGGAACAAATTGGAAAGCCTAATTTGACCCTGGGGGAACAAATTGAAAGGCCTAATTTGACCCCGGGGGAACAAATTGAGAGGCCTAATTTGACCCCGGGGGAACAAATTGGAAAGCCTAATTTGACCCCAGGGGAACAAATTGGAAAGCCTAATTTGCATGCCCCTGGGGGTGTGGGGCAGATACCATTGCAGTTCTAAACCTCCTAGGGCATAATTACTGCAGAGAGGGTCGAATCAATCACAACATTTGCTATCTGGACCACTGGTACACAGAGGCTTGTTGCCACAAGTTGCCCACCTTCCCTCTGGTGTGTTGGACCAGTTCAATGCCGTTAGCTATGGTGTTACGTCTCTGAGCTTCTCCTACAGTCAACGCGGGGAATGGGAGGGGAATTCCGAATCACACTGTGTCATCATAGGCCCAGTTGGGCCACAAAATTGCAAAATAATGTTGCTATGACAACGAACAAACTCACACACACATACCTTGTATCAAAGGAGAATAAGCGATTTCAAAGGAGACACCTCGATCCAGCGCCTGCACGTGAGAGGATTATTGATACAGCACATACATACGTACATAAGTATGTGATTATGGATTGATTTAGGATTATCATCTTAGCTGCAAGTAACATAGTACACACTCCTGGTTAGTACACACCCTTGGTTAGTACACACCCTTGGTTAGTACACACTCCTGGTTAGTACACACTCCCGGTTAGTACACACTCCTGGTTAGTGCACACTCCTGGTTAGTACACACTCCTGGTTAGTAAACACTCCTGGTTAGCACATACTCCTGGTTAGCACACACTCCTGGTTAGTACACACTCCTGGTTAGTACACACTCCCGGTTAGTACACACTCCCGGTTAGTGCACACTCCTGGTTGGTGCACGCTCCTGGTTAGCACATACTCCTGGTTAGTGCACACTCCTGGTTAGTGCACACTCCCGGTTAGTACACACTCCTGGTTAGTACACACTCCCGGTTAGTACACACTCCCGGTTAGTGCACACTCCTGGTTAGCGCACACTCCTGGTTAGCACACACTCCTGGTTAGTACACACTCCTGGTTAGTGCACACTCCTGGTTAGTGCACACTCCTGGT
>OZ026558.1:675000-695000 GCA_964020155.1 Chondrilla cf. caribensis | reverse complement strand
CAATGTACACTCAATGGATCACAATCATTACACAATACGCAGTCAAATTTGACCCTGGAGGATCAAATTGGAAAGCCTAATTTGACCCTGGGGGAACAAATTGAAAGGCCTAATTTGACCCCAGGGGAACAAATTGAAAGGCCTAATTTGACCCCAGGGGAACAAATTGGAAGGGCTAATTTGACCCCTGGCGAACAAATTGGAAAGCCTAATTTGCATGCCCCTGGGGTGTGGGGCAGATTCCATTGCAGTTCTAAACCTCCTAGGGCATAATTATCGGAGAGAGTGTGGACATGATCACAATAGTTGCTATCTGGACCACTGGTACACAGAGGTTTGTTGCTACAAGTTACCCACCTTCCCTCTGGTGTGTTGGACCAGTTCAATGCCGTTAGCTATGGTGTTACGTCGCTGAGCTTCTCCTACAGTCAACGAGGGGAATGGGAGGGGAATTCCGAATCAAACTGTGTCATCATAGGCCCAGTTGGGCCACAAAATTGCAAATAATGTTGCTATGACAACGAACAAACACACACACATACCTTGTATCAAAGGAGAATAAGCGATTTCAAAGGAGACACCTCGATCCAGCGCCTGCACGTGAGAGGATTATTGATACAGCACATACATACGTACATAAGTATGTGATTATGGATTGATTAAGTATTAACATCTTAGCTGCAAGTAACATAGTACACACTCCTAGTTAGTGCACACTCCTGGTTAGGACACACTCCTGGTTAGTACACACTCCTGGTTAGTACACACTCCTGGTTAGCACACACTCCTGGTTAGCACACACTCCTGGTTAGTACACACTCCTAGTTAGTACACACTCCTGGTTAGTACACACTCCTGGTTAGTACACACTCCTGGTTAGCACACACTCCTGGTTAGTACACACTCCCGGTTAGTACACACTCCTGGTTAGCACACACTCCTTGTTGCACTCCTGGTTAGCACACACTCCTGGTTAGCACACACTCCTGGTTAGTACACACTCCTAGTTAGTACACACTCCTGGTTAGTACACACTCCTGGTTAGTACACACTCCTGATTAGTACACACTCCTGGTTAGTAATATACACTTCACTCAATCTCTAGCTCACAAACACTATGTCCATCAACCAGTACAGGTAGCAATATACACAGTTGTTGAAGAGTGCTCTAATATTAACAGCCCATGGGCCACTAGTAGAAGACACTTTGTAGGAAGGCACTTACTAAAAGCCCACATAACAAAGTGAAAGCTCACCATTTTGACCTGATGTCTTTTGATGTGGTAATCCAGTCTTTCTGTCATGTTCAAAGCGATGATATCCACAGATAGAGAAGAACAGGACTGGAGGAAGACCTTATCGCTCAGTGGTGCTATAGCAAGGATGTCGTAGCTGGTGGCAATGGGATTGGACAGGCTGTGGAGTACAGTGACGTCCGAGGTAACCACCGTCAACCGATAGAGAACTCTGATATTTGGAAATTTCTACAGGAACGAACAGAATCAGTATACTTCAGTATATCCCAGTATATTGTAGTGCATTATAGAATACTCAATTGTGCATATCCTATTAAAAGCATATTACTGTATACTTTAGTATATCCCAGTATATCGCAGTGCATTATAGTATACTCAAGTATATCCCATACACTGTTAGCATATTACGGTATACATCACCATATCCCAGTATATTGGAGTGCACTACATAGTATTCTCACAGTATCAGCACATTACAGTATACCACCATATAGCAGGAAAGTTTCGTGGACTAAATGTTTTGCAAATTTTGTGAAGAAACAGGTATTTGCAAAAGTTTTATTCGTGAACACCCGATGACGTAATCGTCTGACAATCAATGAATGCTATAGGCATTTAAAACGCGAAATTTTTTGGCGCGAAATTCGCGAAATTGAATGATTCGCGAAAGTTTTGCCCTGTGAAACTTTCCATCCGTATGGTATATGGCTGATTACTCCTTTTTTTCACACACATGGATTAACGTGTGGAAATATAGGTATTTCCCCTCATTACTAACTTTAGTATCAAATTTAACCACAGAGGGTAGCTGTCCTTTCTTCTCTAGAGTCACTTCAGTGTTGAAGGCCACACACTGGTAACCAACTGGAAGTGGAAAGATGAACAAAAATGTGTTTAGTGTAAGCTGCAGCACACATGACATTAGCAAAGTGCAGTACAGTGCTTGGTAAACATGATGGATGGTGTGTTGACAAACATGATGGATGGTGTGTTGACAAACATGATGGATGGTGTGTTGACAAACATGGTGGATGGTGTGTTGACAAACACAGACAAATGGTCATAAATAGATTTATACATGAATACAGCTGAGTCAAAATCCTTTGTAATTTGACCGTAATCTAAGACATAGCCATCATTACAGACTACACTATCAAACCTCAATAACCTGACTAATTTAGCAATTGGACATGGTGGTTGTGGTTCAAAGAGTGTTGATTATCAAGCTGTTACTCATCGTAATCATTACATACAGATAACAACATGTAGAGTCTCACATTGTAACAAACAAAAGAACGACAAATGGGTGCATTCCGTATATGCGTATTCAGCACAATAGATAGTACAAAACATACCGTATAGTGGGAAATTTTCGCGGGACAAAATTTTTGCGGATGGCTCCAAAAATGAAAATTCGCAGATAAAATTTTTGCAGATGCCGGCCAGTCACGTGACAGAAGCGTGCATTGTTAAACTTAATCGCATTCGTTAAAACGAGTTAAACCACGATTAATAATGTTTGCAGCATTAAGAAAAATAATACAAGAACGCCTAGTTCGCGGATGTTAGGCAAACCGCGAAATCCGCGAAAATTTTGTCCCGTGAATATTTCCCGCTATACGGTAATAATAATAATAATTTGAGGAAACAATACCTTCAATCATAAATAACTACTAATAACAACATCAGTTCCAAATCAATATGCATGAATCTGTCCCTCCACTGTTGACACCACGATGGTATTGGTGTCGCTAATGGGTTGTACACCCTGACATCAAAAAATGCATCTTGATTGTTGTTCTAAAAGCCCTTGCACTTAACATCAAGCCTACTTTCATCCTCTCTATTAGCCGTGCATCCATTGAGAACCTCTCCAGTTAGTGGCTGTAAGGTCGGTTCAGTCTCCACACAATGGGATACTTCGCGGAGGAGTGTCGCTGTTAGGTCCCTAATCTCATCATGCCTTCTAATGACAAAGCCTCCTCTGCTGCAACTTAGGGCATGGCTCACATTGTTATATCTTCCACAGGCACAAACATTTGGCATACCAGATGGGTGCCATCCATAGCGCAAAGCTATGGCATCTCTTAATGCCCCTTTATGGATGTCTCACATTGTGACTAAAACAACAATCATTTATACAATTTCAATCACTATGACAACAGTAGTAAATTACCAATGAAAACTTATCACTATATCAGCAGACTCCCAGACCACAAGTGTTATTATCACTCTGAAGGCATCTATAAATACAAAGCAAACCCGATAGTGCAGTGGGGTGGTCAGTGCTGCCCTGCCCTATGTCACAGCTGCCCAGGGGCCCCACCAGACAGCTGTGCATGTGCAAGTTATCATACCTTGTTGTGAATTTGCACTCTGAGTAGGAAGGCTCTGAACTACCACCTCAGGGACCTCCACTTCGGAGTGCGAGGACCTTTTGCTACTTTCAAGCAGCAAATCTTAGTGGGAGTTATACTTGGCAAAATTCTGTATACAGTGGAACCTCTCTGTAAAGGACACATTGGGACCAGCTATTTTGTCCACTGTAGAGAGGTTGTCCACTCTTCAGAGGTGGAAAATGTATTAGCACTATAGAATAGTCTATTTTTGGTGCCTAAAGAGTGTCCTTTGTAGGGAGGTAATTTCTATGGTGTCCTTAATTGGGAGAGTCCTTTAATAGAGGTTCCACTGTACTTCCCATCTTTAAATTTTTCCTTTGTGCAAAGGATATGACCACATTTCTTACCAATTTCTGACAAATGCCAACATTTCTCACAAACACAAAGTGAAATTGTGGTTAATATCAACGGCCATGTACCAGATGGATAGTGAACACTCCTGGATAGCACATACTCCTGGTTAGTACACACTCCTGGTTAGTACACACTCCTGGTTAGTACACACTCCTGGTTAGCACACACTCCTGGTTAGTACACACTCCTGGTTAGTACATACTCCTGGTTAGCACACACTCTTGGTTAGTACACTTTCCTGGTTAGTACACACTCCTGGTTAGTACACACTCCTGGTTAGTACACACTCCTGGTTAGTACATACTCCTGGTTAGTACATACTCCTGGTAGCACACACTCCCGGTTAGTACACACTCCTGGTTAGTACACACTCCTAGTTAGTATACACTCCTGGTTAGTACAATTTCCTGGTTAGTACACACTCCTGGTTAGTACACACTCCTGGTTGGCACGCACTCCTGGTTAGTACACACTCCTGGTTAGTACACACTCCTGGTTAGTACACACTCCTGGTTGGTACACACTCCTGGTTGGTACACACTCCTGGTTAGTACACACTCCTGGTTAGCACACACTCCTGGTTAGTACACACTCCTGGTTAGTACACACTCTTGGTTAGTACACACTCCAGGTTAGTACACACTCCTGGTTAGTACACACTCCAGGTTAGTACACACTCCTGGTTGGTACACACTCCTGGTTGGTACACACTCCTGGTTGGTACACACTCCTGGTTAGTACACACTCCAGGTTAGTACACACTCCTGGCTAGCACACACGTCTGGCTAGCACACACACACTCCTGGTTAGTACTGTATCAACTGAATGTTTGAAAACTTTCTATAATGACTACGAGGTTATACATTACTAGCCAAAAGCCTACCCCTGGGTGGGCCACCCAGTTGTCAGAAGTTGTAACACGAACTTATGATGACTACGTTTAGTTTAGTGATGACTTCCCCACAGATATGAGTGACGACTATCATCACATAGGAGCGATAGCTATTATCACATAGGAGTGATAGCTATCATCACATAGGAGTGATAGCTATCATCACATAGGAGTGATAGCTATCATCACATGTGTAGAATGTGTTCACGATTTGCATTCTTTGACGCTCCAAGTAACTGAAATGGGTACTCAAAAGGATGCAAACACAGCAAATGTATAGCCACTACCATCAAAATCTTGGCATGTTTGTGAATTGACCATTTTGCTGGTGCCAGGAAGCAGAAGGTGAAGGGAAATGTAATAGAATGGAAGTTAACTGTAATAGAAAATCAGAAGTGAAGGATAATTAACTCCACATCAATGGTAAGACAGACAATTCCAGCCTGCAGAGAGCTCTCTCAAGTACCTTATTCCTGATGACAAAGGATCAAAATGACATACCATATAGCAGGAAATTTTCACAGGACAAAATTTTTGTGGATTTTATGGTTGGCCCAACATCCATGAAAATAAAATCTGCAAATTAGGCATTCTTGCTGTTCTATCACATGACTGCGGCCAGCATCTGTGAAAATTTCATCTGCGAATTTTCATTTTTGGAGACATCCGTGAAAATTTTGTCCTGTGAAAATTTCCCTCTATACGGTATGATCAAAAAGGGCTACCGCTCCGAAGCGTAATCCTTTCTGTTTGGGTTGGAGCAAGTAAGGGGACCTTCAAGCCTCAGGGTCTGAGGTCCTGTACTAGTTATACTAGTACTGCTGCAGACCTTGGGGCTCACGAAGGTCCCAAGCAGACTTGAGTCAACCTAACCCATGATGGCAGCCATTCACTTATATATGTTCAAGTATTGACACTATAACACTTGTGGTGGTGAACAATGATAAGTTCAGTGTACATAGGGAGTGTCAATTCTTGAATGTATCAAAGCAAATGGCTGCCACAATAGGATAGGGTTAGTTCAAGTCTTGGGACCTGTCGAAAGGCCAAGAGATTCAAAGGTAAAGTGATGACTATCATCACATAGGAGCGCTAGCTATCATCACATAGGAGCAATAGCTATCATCACATTGGAGCAATAGCTAGCATCACATAGGAGTGATAGCTAGCATCACATAGGAGTGATAGCTATCATCACATAGGAGTGATAGCTAGCATCACATAGGAGTGATAGTTATCATCACATATAGGAGTGATAGCTATCATCACATAGGAGTGATACATACAAATTCTACACGACTTATCACAAGTGTACGTGATATTCCGTTTGGCCAAGTCGTTGCACTCGAATTCTAGCATAATTTCCAATTCTTGTGGGGGAAGGGGTGGGGCACTGGTTGCTGGAGGGGCTGACAAGAAGGCTAGAAATGATATCACCTGCGGGTTTAAATCCTAGAATTGGAGTTTTTTTCCCTGCACCTCCCTGTTGACATTAGGGAACAAGACATGAAGAAGCCATCAAACTTTGATTCTAACTTCAATGTAGCTCTTCAACTACACTGTACTAAGCATTGTGATATGCAACAGTCATCTTGCGATTGCCGCACTGTGTTATTCGTGGGAGACTTGAAAAGTAGCCTTAAGGCTAAAGGTGCCCCCATGTGAAAAATAAATCACTCAATCAATTCCAGGCGTTTTGAAATTGGCCATCTTTTTCATACAATATAAATTATAACATAAATTTAGTGTTGCCATTATGCTAAGAATCCATACTGTATGTTGCACGTCGTAACACAGTGGAAGTTGAAATGGAAAATAATGATAAAAGAACCAGCGCTCCTAAGCGTGATCCAATTCAGGTCAGTTCAGCCTGGGGAACATGAATGTCATGAACCAGCCTTGACTTACTTTTGTACATGCAGCACCTATTCTAGGAGGTCCTGGGTTTGGGCATGAAATGCCTCTCTCCATTCTGGGAGGTCACCAGGATTGCATGGGCGACTATCGCCTTATATTCTGCAAGGAGGTCCCAGACATAAACCAACCCTACCCCACTGTAGGGGCTATGTGGTTTTATACTTTCACAAAATTACAATATAACACTTGTGGTTGTGAACAGTGATAAGTTCAGTATACATGAGGACTCTTACAGCCATTCAACCAGCCAACCAATATGTCCATTGTTGGCTGGTGAACCTTTCAAATTCCTATGGAAGTTATTCATTCATATGACATTTATACAGTACCCATATAATATCATACAATATACTGTACAGTATATTATGCATTTCATTTATACAGTATATACGATATATATAGAGTATAAAATTAATTACATAATAATACAGTACATATATGACACAATGTATTACACAGGTGTAAGAGGTGATAAAGTTCTGGATCCAGGGGAATATCACAACAAATCCAAGGGATTGAGTAGGGAGGTTGCCTCGGGGACCTCCACTTCAGAGTGCGAGGGCCTTTTGCTGCTTCAAGCAGGAAATGTTAATAGGAGTTATACTTGGCAAAATTCTGTATAATTCCCATCTTCAAACCAATGGTTTGCACAGAGTATACAATAACATTAATTACCAAGTTCCAACAAATGCCAACATTTCTCACAAACCCAAAGTGAAATTATGGTTAATATCAACGGCTTTGTACCAGATGGATAGTGAACACTCCTGGATAGCACATACTCCTGGTTAGCACACACTCCTGGTTAGTACACACTCCTGGTTAGTACACACACCTGGTTAGCACACACTCCTGGTTAGTACACACTCCTGGTAGCACACACTCTTGATTAGTACACACTCCTGGTTAGTACACACACCCGGTTAGTACACACTCCTGGTTAGCACACACTCCTGGTCAGTACACACTCCTGGTTAGTGCACACTCCTGGTTAGCACACACTCTTGGTTAGTACACACTCCTGGTTAGTACACACTCCTAGACAGTACACACTCCTGGTTAGTGCACACTCCTGGTTAGCGCACACTCTTGGTTAGTGCACACTCCTGGTTAGCACACACTCCTGGTTAGCACACACTCCTGGTTAGTACACACTCCTGGTTAGTACACACTCCTGGTTAGTACACACACCTGGTTAGCACACACTCCTGGTTAGTACATACTCCTGGTTAGCACACACTCCTGGTTAGTACACACTCCTGGTTAGTACATACTCCTGGCTAGCACACACACACACACTCCTGGTTAGTACTGTATCAATCAAATGCCTGAAAACCTCCTATAATGACTAGGGATTATACATTACTAGCTAAAAGCCTACCCCTGGGTGGACAACCCAGTTGTCAGAAGTTGTAACATGAACTACTGATGACTATGTTTGGTTGAAGGGAAATGTAACAAAAAGGAAGTTAACTGCAATAAAAAAACATAAGAAAAGAATATTAAATTCCACGTGAATGGCAATTTCAGCCTGTAGTGGGCACTCCTCTGTACCTTGTTCCTGATGACATAGGCTCAAAATGACATAAAATCGAAATGACAAATAATAAAAAACAACAAAGGATCAAAAAGGGCTACCGCTCCGAAGCGTAATCCTTTCTGTTCAGGTTGTGGAGCAAGTAAGGGGACCTAAGGGGCCTCGGGGTCTGAGGTGTCTTACAGTCTGGATAGTTTCCTATTCGGACGTAGGACACAAACACAGACTCTGGGGCCCACGAAGGTCCCAAGCAGACTTGAGACAACCCTAACCTGCGGTAGCAGCTATTCACTTATATATGTTCAAGTATTGACACTATAACACTTGTGGTGGTGAACACTGATAAGTTCAGTGTATATAGGGAGTATACAACTAAAGCCATTGCACTGGTCCTGGTGTTCAATATTTACCACCTACGTTTTAGCTTTTGAGATTTTGCAGATAAGCAGCCCATCCATGGAAGTTTCATTCTATTAAAATTTGGACCAGATGGGCAACGGGTCTGCAGTTTGTAAGATGATTACATCACAAACCATGAAAACGAAAGTGCAAAATTACCTGATACAGTGGAACCTCTCTATTACAAACCTCTGAATTGCAGAAACCTCTATAATGAGGACACCATTCTGTGTCCTAATGTAGTACTGTAGTGTATTAAGTGACCTCTGAATTGAGGACACCTCTGTAATAAGGACTAAAATCAAGGTCCCAAAGTGTCCTTAATAGAGAGGATCCACTGTAATCTGACACACCACAAAAGGATTAGCGCTCCTAAGCCTAACCCGGTCCAGGATGGTTCAAGTTTTGGGCACCCCTTTTACCCGTTGAATATTCTTTTGGGTTTCAGGTCCCAAGACTTGAACTAACCTTATCCTATTTTGGCAGCCATTTGCTTTTATACATCCAAGAATTGAAACTACAATGCTTGTGGTTATGAACAATGATAAGTTCAGTTTACACAAGGGCTCACAGTCATCGAACCAGTCAACCAACATGTTCACTGTTGGCTGGTGAACCTTTCAAATTCGTATGAAAGTTACTCATTCATATGATATTTATACAGTACACATATCATAATAATTATACAATATACTGTACAGTATTATATGCATTTCATTTATACAGTATATACAATATACATAATAATATAGTATAAATTACATAATAATGCAGTACATATGACACAATATATTACACAGGTGGTAAAAGCTGGATCCAAGAGAAAATCACAACAAATGAAAGAGAAGTGACCAGTACAAGTTACCATGGTAACATGTACCAACAACAGCACTTTACAATGAAGCATGACAGTGGACAGAAGTAGACTCACAGTGACTGGGAATGCAGCTGTTTGAAGGAGTCCTCACATCACATTTTAACCAACAAAAGCATACAAAATTAATAGCAAACAAGAGCTCATCTCCCTAGCAACCACCACATACAAAACAGTCTGTTAATCCTTATAATATTATACTGCCTACTACACCGGCATATTGTGGCTAAGCCATAAACAAGCAAGTTGATAAAAAACTGCACAAGAGAAACGAAGTTGTAAACAAAGTACAAAGTTGTAAACAAAGTACCAAGTTGTAAACAAAGTACAAAGTTGTAAACAAAGTCGTTCAACACACATTGTGGAACATGAATGGAATAGCTTACAGTGGAGATAAACACATCCACTTAGTACACGGGGTTTATGGATATCTGGAGCAGGTATTGGTGGTAAGAAGAGGACCAATTAGGACAATTGAGGGCATACGGCTGGAGATTTTACAACAAACGGTTCTACGGACTTCGAGTTTGAATGCAAAATTGAGATCTGTGTTAAAATTACAAAGTTATATATATGTGTGTGTGTGAAGTGAGACCTTTAAACAGCACTACCATACATGGATATTGAGTGAATTCATGACATCACAATAAGTAAACAATATAGATAACAATAATTGTAGCTACAGTAGTGTTATAATGCAAATAACAATAAAACAACGTATTGTGACACACACAACCACAAGTGTTGTACTGACAGAAAATCACTCTATAAATAGCAAACAGACAGAAAATATAGTCCATAGCACTTGCTATGGGAGGAAGGTACGTAGATCTGGTCTCACCACATACGTATCTCAAGGTACCTCGAATTGGATTGATTTCTGAGAATTATGATTGCTACAGAATATTAATCTTTATTCGAGTCAAAAGGGGTTACGCTTAGGAGTGGATAACCCTTTTGGGAACAGTCATCATTTTTTACCTTTTGTCAAGCAGAATGGATCTATATACTGTGATCTACAGCGGTGTGTGTGTGTGTGTGTGTGTGTGTGTGTGTGTGTGTGTGTGTGTGTGTGTGTGTGTGTGCATGTGTGTGTGTGTGTGTGTGTGTGTGTGTGTGTGTGTGTGTGTGTGTGTGTGTGTGTGTGTGTGCATGTGTGTGTGTGTGTGTGTGTGTGTGTGTGTGTGTGTGTGTGTGTGTGTGTGTGTGAGTGTGTGTGTGTCTGTGCATATGCGCGTTGTGTGTGTGTCTGTGCATATGCGCGTTGTGTGTGTGTCTGTGCATATGCGCGTTGTGTGTGTGTGTGTGTGTGTGTGTGTGTGTGTGTGTGTGTGTGTGTGTGTGTGTGTGTGTGTGTGTGTGTGTGTGTGTGTGTGTGCATATGTGTGTTTTTGTGCCTATGTGTATTTGAGTGTTTCACTGTGTGTGTAGTGTGTGTATGTGCGTGTATCCATACGTGTAGAAACATTGATCTGTTCAAACCAGGTAGCTCATTGTACAGGTAGAGTTGTTGGAAATACATCATAAATTGTGTTTAAAGGGCAACATACATAAAAAAGTGAATAGCATGTAAGTACAGATTGCTACATGTATGTACAGATTGTCACCTGCATGTACAGATTGCCACATGTATGTACAGATTGCCACATGTATGTACAGATTGTAGCATGTATGTACAGATTGCCACATGCATGTACAGATTGTCACATGTATGTACAGATAGTAGCATGCATGTACAGATTGCTACATGTATGTAAGGATTGTAGCATGTCAGTATAGACTATAACATGCATGGTAACATATACGTATACACATCCCTGTACAAAAAGTAACTAATAAAGTGGAGAGCTGAATTTTAATTTTCAAATGTGAACAATAATTATTTACTATGAAGATCCACAATTAGCACGAAAATATTGCTTGAACTAATGGTTGGATTGCTACAAAATCCTACTGTTGTGCAAATTACATCTCCAGTTTACTGATGACTTCCCCACAGATATGAGTGATAGCTAGCATCACATAGGAGCGATAGCTAGCATCACATAGGAGCGATAGCTATCATCACATAGGAGCGATAGCTATCATCACATAGGAGTGATAGCTATCATCACATAGGAGTGATAGGTACAAATTCTACATAACTTATCACAAGTATATGTGATATTGAGTGTTTGGCCAAGTCGTTGCACTCGAATTCTAGCCTACGTAATTTCCAATTCTTGTGGGGGAAGGGGTGGGGCACTGGTGGCTGGAGGGGCTGACAAGAAGGCTAGCAATGATATCACCTGTGGGTTTGAATCCTAGAATCAGAGGTTTTTCTCCTGCACCCCCCTGCAGACACTAGGGAACAAGACCATCAAACTTTGATTCTAACTTCAATGTAGCTCTTCAACTATATACACTGTACGAAGTATTGTGATATTGCGATTGTTGTACTGTGTTATTCGTGGGAGCCTTCAAAAGTAGCCTTAAGACTAAAGGTTACCCCACGTAGAATAAAATCAAACAATCAATTCCGGGCATTTTGAAATTGGCCATCTTTTTCATACAATATAAATTATAACATAAATTTAGTGTTGCCATTATGCTAAGAATCCATACTGTATGTTGCATGTCCATAACACAGTGGAAGTCAAAATGGAAAATAATGATAAAAGAACCAGCACTCCTAAGCGTGGTCCAATTAAGGTCAGTTCAGCCTGGATCATGAACCTAACTCATTTGTCACTGTCTGTGAATTAGCCTTGTCTTAATTCATGCATGCAACATCTCTCCTTAAGGAGGTCCTGGGGTTTGGCCTCTCTCCACTTGATTCTAGGAGAACACCAGGACTGCATGGGGCACCACTTAATGCCTTTAGACAAGGAGGTTGCAGGCATGAACCAACCCTACCCCACTCTAGCAGTAATGGGGTTTTATATATTCACAAAATTACAATATAACACTTGTGGTTGTGAACAGTGATAAGTTCAGTATACATTAGGACTCTTACAGCCATTGAACCAGTCAACCAACATGTTCACTGTTGGCTGGTGAACCTTTCAAATTTGTATGGAATTACTCATTCATACGATATTTAGACAGTACACATCATAATAATATTACTATACAATATACTGTACAGTGTAATATGCATTTCATTTATACAGTATATACAATATACATAATAATATAGTATAAATTACATAATAATACAGTGCATATTATATGACACAATGTATTATACATGTGTAAGAGGTGATAAAGTTCTGGATCCAGGGGAATATCACAACAAACCCGAGGGGAGTAACCAGTACACGTTACCATGGTAACGTGCCAACAACAGCACTTTATAATAAAGCACGACAGTGGACAGACGTAGACTCACAGTGGCAGGGAATACAGCTGTTTGAAGGAGTCCTCACATCATATTTTAACCAAGAGAAGCACACACAGTAGCAAACAAGAGCTCATGCATCTCCTTAGCAACCACCACATATAAAATAATTTGTAAATCCTTATAATGTTATACTGCCTACTACACCAGCATATTATGGCTAAGCCATAAACAATCTAGTTCATAAAAAACTGTACAAGAGAAACAAAGTTGTAAACAAAGTCATTCAACACACATTGTGCAACAGGAATGGAATAGCTTACAGTGGAGATAAAACATGTCCACTTAGTGAGCGGAGGTTTATGGATATTTGGAGCAGGTATTGGTGGTAAGGAGAGGACCAACTAGGACAGTTGAGGGCATACAGCTGAAGATTTTACAACAAACGGTTCTACGAACTCCGAGTTTCAATGCAAAATTGAGATTTGTGGAGCTAAAATTACAAAGTTGCATATATATATATATATATATGAAGTGAAACCTTTCAACAGCACTACCATACATGGATATTGAGTGAATTCATGACATCACAATAAGTAAACAATATAGATAACAATAGCTGTAGCTACAGTAGTGTTATAATGCAAGCAACAATAAAACAACATATTGTGACATACACAACCACAAGTGTTGTACTGACAGAAAATCACTCTATAAATAGCAAACAGACAGAAACTATAGTCCATAGCACTTGCTATGGTAGAAAGGTACGTAGATCTGGTCTCACCACATACGTATCTCAAGGTACCTCGAATTGGATTGATTTCTGAGAATTATGATTGCTACAGAATATTAATCTTTATTCGAGTCAAAAGGGATTTCGTTTCGGAGTGGATGCCCCTTTTGGGAACAGTCGTCAGTTTTTACCTTTTGTCAAGCAGAATGGATCTATATACAGTGATCTACAGCAGTGTGTGTGTGTGTGTGTGTGTGTGTGTGTGTGTGTGTGTGTGTGTGTGTGTGTGTGTGTACATGTATGTGTATGCACGTGTGTGTGTTTTGGTGCCTATGTGTATTTAAGTGTTTCACTGTGTGTGTAGTGTGTGTGTATGTGTGTGCATCCATACGTGTAGAAACATTGATCTGTTCAAACCAGGTAGCTCATTGTACAAGTAGAGCTGCTGCAAATACATCATAAATGGTACAAATATGGACTATAGAACATTCAAAGATTAAATTAATAAACAGTGTAGTAATAGCATGTAAGTACAGGTTGTAGCATGTATGTACAGGTTGCCACATGCATGTACAGATTGTAGCATGTATGTACAGATTGCCACATGTATGTACAGATTGCCACATATATGTACAGATTGTAGCATATATGTATGCACAGTGACATGCATGCACATACCTATGCAAAATAGTAATTAATAAGGTGGAGATTTGAAGTTTAATTTTCCAAATTTGAACAATTTATGAAGATCCACAATAATAACGAAAAAAATGCTTGGATTAATAGCTGGATCACTATAAAATCCGTATACATCCTATTGTCGTGCATATTGTAGTATTATTGAAGGATAAAAAGCTACATCTTCGAATAGATCCACTACAAACTCACGTTTAGCTGACTGCTGCAGGAGAGATAAGTTGTCCTCTTCGCTTTCTCTCTGTAAGAGATTGAGGTCACAGAACTTGAGGCAGCCATTTTCAGGAGCGTGCATTGTTAAACTTAATCGCATTCGTTTAAACGAGTTAAATCGCGATTAATAATGTTCGCAGCATTAAGAAAAACAATATTATCGCTGGAAGCCCTCAACAGCAGCTCCAGGAAGCTGCTAACCGTAAGGTTATTTAGTGCACGTACTTTAACACTGTCCTCCATGTATTCCCCTCCTCTATAGGTTGGGATAACAGTAAGAGGTTGTCAGTTGACTTCAAGGAGAACTTCATCATGTGGTCCACTAGCACTGAAACAAAAATTCAGTCCTAAAAAACTGAACAGCTGTTATGTTGGGAGAGCGTGTGTCAGGAGTAGTGTGAAGAACCTTTGTACAGGTCTCTCGGCACGTCATGTTGGGAGTTGTATGGCAAACACTTCAACCGTTTCAATGTCGACTTACTCACTTTTACGTGTCGTATCACACGGTCGTGTGCAGCCCTGGAGGTCATGCTGGTTAACAAGCCCACCTTCGAGAAGATGCTACTCTGATGACTCAGATCACTCAAATAACAGCGATTCCACCATAGATTCCACTGCATCAAATGATGTTAGAAGTATGAGTTCTGTCCAAGATGAGCGAATCATCCAAGTGGATCAACTGTTGAGCCATGTTCAAGTGGAATCTGAAACTGAAAAACGACCTCTATCAAGATGGTCTTCTGAGATGACTATTGGCGAGTGTGTGGAGATCCTTCGTGAAGAGAAGGCTTGTAATCTGGTTGTCATTGGCTTGGAAGGAGAAGAGGCCGAGAGCTACGCAGGGTATTTTGTTACTTGTAGCGGATTGTCGACCAGGCACTTGAGATCCATGACAACATGTTTGGCAAAGGAGGTGTGTGTGTGTGTGTGTGTGTGTGTGTGTGTGTGTGTGTGTGTGTGCGTGTGCGTGTGTGTGTGTGTGCGCGTGTGTGCTTGTAAGCTGTGCAATCGTGTGTTGTGTATTACTGTATATGTGTGTATCAACAAATTTGTGTTGATATTTGCTTCAATTCCATATAATATGTACAGCACCTACCCACCCCAAAGTCTACATGGTGTATAATATTGCTGTAGTGTATGTATATATGTACATAGTACATGTATATACAGCAATACGTTGTAGTGTACAGTATGTGTAATGTATATTATTATGGTACATTATGTGGTGTTTTGTGGATGATATTTGAGGTAATTCTTTTTTTCCACAGATGAAGGGAGTGGAGGTGACCGGTGTGAAGAGAGTGTTTGTTGAGGGAGAGGATTGTGATGACTGGATGGTAGTGGACATGGGTGAGTGGATGGGTGTGGGAGGGTGGACTTGTGTGAGTGAGGGTGGACTTAGGTGAGTGTGTGAGTGAGGGTGGACTTAGGTGAGTGTGTGAGTGAGGGTGGACTTAGGTGAGTGTGTGGGATAGGGTGGACAGGGTGAGTTTCTTGGTTAACAGGGCTAAATCATGCTCAATTCACCCTGGAATCCTCCTTTATCCTAAATCCTTGATCAATTCGTTCTCAGAACCTTCATTCATCCTAACTCCTCAACCAATTCACCCTAAGATCACACCTACAGTAATCCTCACTTATTCCTAACATCCTCTGTCATTCAATCTGTTAACTAATTCCTATGTCATCCATCGTGCATCACAGGGAACATCGTAGTCCACTTTCTATTGGAAGAACGCAGATCAGAATTGGAACTGGAAAAGTTGTGGTTGCTAGGGAGTGACTATGACGACCAGCTCAGAGCAGCCAGGAATGTGGATAATCTCTACTGAAGTGGAGGTGTCCTAGTGCCCCACCCCCCCACCCCCAGGACTTGAAGTGCAGGTATCTTAGTGCCCTGACCTGGATGACCAGCACTTTGTCTAGTGATTGTTTGGTGTCTCAAAGCATGTATGTATGTAGGAAGGTATTAACCTCATGTTATCACAATGTATCATGCAATGTTGTTATGTGTTATATTGTCAATGTAATGTAATATAATATTATATAATAATATATTTGGTTTGATTTTATTACTGTAATTGTTTTAACAATAGCGCATACAGTATATACATATTATGCACATGTACACACGTAATAATATAATAATTGTAATTAATTAAATAATTCAGACATGTAAATTAATAATGTAGCGCTATGCATTATATTATTACAGTGAATTCTCGTTAATCCGCCACTGCTTTATCTGCAAAACCTTATAAATTCGCCACAATTTCCCAGTACCAATATAATGTACAAGTACCAATTTAATATCCAGTTAATCCACCATATTCTTTGAAAAATGAATTGCGGCGGATTAACGAGTATTCACTATATGTACTATGCAATAAAATTTGGTTAAATTATGCATCTGTACATATATTTGACCATAAGAATTTAGTGTTTTAATTATTAATATCATATTATATTGAGATACAAGTAATACAAGTTGGTGGTTGAATGTAATTATTAATTAGATGTACATCAAATCAGGGCTAAATTAAGCATGTACATACATAATATAGACTAAGTGAAGCCATACAAACATACCAGACAATACAAATAATGCCATAGTAGTAATTTATATAGTATGCATGGCATGGGAAAGAGAATAAAAAGTTCAACATAATATATTATTGTTCTATCTGTGGCACCTGGTAACAATATCTGTGAAAGGTGAAAAGAGAAGATGAAGAAATGTTGGCTCACTGGATGTAGTGTGGTGAGCTGAGTAACTGTGAGTGGAATGTACATACGTGGATGTTGGTGTACAATAGTAGAACATGAAAATAATATACTGCACGTTTGTATGTATGTTGGTATTAATGTATACACACACTCATGCATGCACACGCACACACACACACACACACACACACACACACACACACACACACACACACACACGCACACACGCACACACACACACACACACACACACACACACACACACACACACACACACACACACACAAGATAGAGACCTACAATAATCACAATCAGTAGTGGCTCAAGCTCTTCGATCTGGGCATTTTAGACTGTATCTTCTTGTCCAGTTGTTCCTGTTTGTTGTAAGTCTCAAACAACGCCTTGTTCCTGTCTGCCATTGTCTTGGAGTTCTTGCTGAAGTTCAGGCTCGTGCTGGGCTTGATCCCTCGTCCGCTGATGGTGCTGGCTTTGTTCCCCTTCGTCATGACATCCTCGTATTGTCCAGTGATGGTGGGTTGAAACATAGGCATGGCTCCAATGTCCATGTTCTGTCCTCTCTGTTCAGTGTGCTTGGAGGTGACTTTTGAGGTCTTCTTCGAGCTCGAGGTGGTGGTGGAGCTCTGTAGTGGGGAAGAAGTGTTCAGTACACCCCACAAATGCAAACAAGTCATGGGAGGTTCAGTGAGGGAGAGACTGTTTGGGAGGTTCAGTGAAGGAGAGACTGTTTGGGAGGTTCAGTGAAGGAGAGACTGTTTGGGAGGTTCAATGTAGGAGAGACTGTTTGGGAGGTTGACTAACACTTGCATTTGTACTCCCCAGCAAGCACACCATGATGTGCTATGGACATAGAATATCAGACATCTCCACACATCATCGATAATTATTGGTAATCAACTAATTGTGTCCCTCGTGTAAACATACATACACCCCACTTCACACCAGTAAACACATACACATTAATACAGTAAGATAAACTACAATAAATTGATGTCACATCATTCCTGGACAACAACTAACATACCCTCCAGATTCATAAACATCAACAACAACAAGAAGATTCACAACAAACCTCTGTAACTTCCTCCGCATCTTCGTCATCCTCGGCGATCACCCCCAACCCCGTTGCCTGTGTGTCCTTGGGGGTGGGTCTGGGGACGTTCTCTCCGACGTCAAGAGCACTCCCGACCAACCTCACTCTGAAAGGAGACCCTACATCGAAGAAGATCACAGGGGTCGTGGTACATGGAATGAATACTAGAGAGGACAGGTTTGGTGTATATACGTATACAACACATATGTATTTACATTGCAATATGTGAATCTTCTTATACAAATGTAACCAAAAAGGTTCACATATACACACTTGCAGTAGTCACACACTCAACTCAACATACGTACATACACACCACACATACACACACACACACACACACACACACACACACACACACACACACACACACACACACACACACACACACACACACACACACACACACACCTGGAATGTGTACATCAGACCACTTGATGGTGATGAGGTATTCTCCTGGCTTAGTGGCATCATATCGAGCGATCAGCGTCCTGGGGTCTCTCTGGTCCTGTGGTCTGATGTCGATCTTGAAAGCGTCCTTCACACCATGCAGACGCACCTGTAGCGTCCCCGCCCCAGCGTCCCTTGTCTCAATGGTGAACACACCGGGTTCACCCACTACACCATCCTCCAGACCATTACCATAAGCTTTACACTTGGTAGGATCAGCACCTGTGCACAGTGGGTAACAGTGGACCATGAGGGATACGGCAAGGCATGTCCAGTAGTCAGGTATGCAACAGCAGTTGAGCCAGTAAAAGGCATAAAATGATTTAATCGCTCGTTGCTTTTAAGGGGAGAGTGACAGATGCATTGGAGGTGGTGCAACCAGGCGAAAGATGCAGTGAGCGAACAGTATGAAGCTGGAATGCATGAACATACACACACAGCAGCTATACAGATACACACAGAAGCTGTACAAGATACACACAGCAGCTGCACAGATACACACACAGCAGCTGCACAGATACACACACAGCAGCTGTACAGATACACACACAGCAGCTGCACAGATACACACACAGCAGCTGTACAGATACACACACAGTAGCTGCACAGATACACACACAGCAGCTGCACAGATACACACACAGCAGCTGTACAGATACACACACAGTAGCTGCACAGATACACACACAGCAGCTGCACAGATACACACACAGCAGCTGTACAGATACACACACAGCAGCTGCACAGATACACACACAGCAGCTATACAGATACACACACAGCAGCTGCACAGATACACACACAGCAGCTGTACAGATACACACACAGCAGCTGCAAAGATACACACACAGCAGCTGCACAGATACACACACAGCAGCTATACAGATACACACACAGCAGCTGTACAGAAATACAATGTGTACATTTGTGCCTACTCTACTCACCTTGGTAGACTTTGATGATGAAGGGACTGTTTGGAACGTGCTTGTTGCTAAATCGTGTGCTCACACGATATTTCCCGTGACGTATGGGATCAAGACGGATGTCATGGATTCCCGGCTTATCGCTCTTGGAAGTGTACACTCTAGCCTGGATACCCTTGGGACCCACTGCTTTGACC
>OZ026558.1:640000-665000 GCA_964020155.1 Chondrilla cf. caribensis | reverse complement strand
ATATGTACATACGTACTTTTTGCTTTCTCAAGAACACACACACAATCATTCCTGTCCATCTTCTTCAAAATGGAAATTAAATCTTCAACAGTGCAACGTGGATTCCTAATAGTCAGCTGCAGAAAATATACATCCTCCTATAAGTGATAATGTGTGTGTCTGCTTGTGGGTGGGGTGGGGGGTATACATACATATGTGCATATGTATACATGTGTATGTTCACATGAGTGTTCGTAAGTGCATGTGTACATGCATGTTTGTGTGTGTTCACCCATCTCAACTATATGGACACATATCTCCAGTGTACATAGATCATAACATTCACTCAACGTGGTTATTATTACGAGCTATACGTTAAAAAAACTCTTTAATCTGACAATAGTTATAAACTGACATATCTTTGTTGCACCGAAAGGTGTCGGATTAGCAAGGTTCCACTGTACAGTCCTTACTTCAAGTAAGTATTAGTATGCCGCCACAGAATCCTATGTAAAAACCTAGGTGAACTTACGTCTTGTAATAGGAGCAGTGTTGGAGAGTCCCTGTTCCCTTTACGTTCAATCTCTTTGATTTCATCGTAAGAGAAGCTAAGATGGTCGGCTAACTCACACCAATTGTTATTCAACGGCGCGTCTGGGTTTAAGAGGAGGGCCAATTCCTTCCGGTACTTCAGCCGAAGTTCCCGAACAGGTATCGATACGTCGCTGTACTGACATTGAGGAGACGTGAAACTAGCCATGTTGTATATACTGTTATACACCTCGAACGCAGGACGTAAGGAGCGGTTTTATAGTGAAGTTGAAGGTTATTTCCCTAGCGCCATTTTCGCGTTGAAGTACACGCAAAAGATCGACATAAAAACGCACCGAGAACACCAGTGCAAAATGGAAGCTGCTAAGTTGTCGAAGGATAATATGGAGACTATGGGTCGAGAACGATTACAGATGAGGGGAGCTCCTTTCTTCCCGTTACCTCGTCGACAAGAAGACCGAAGGTACTTTGTCTGCTCGAGGAATCATGTTAACGTTATGTTGCCACCACGTGATCTTGAAACTTGTTTTCTCCTGTAGGAGAATAGAGGACGCGTCCTCGAAAATTAACTCTTTTCGCACTAAGGAAAGGTGCGCACCATTCTTGCAGCCGATGACTGTCGCACACACACACACACACACACACACACACACACACACACACACACACACACAATGCTCTCTCTCTAAGTGATATAACAGGCAGACGTTTATTTACTGCAGTCCGGTCTCCAAATACCGTACAAGTATTCACTTAGTCAATAAAGCACACAATTACACTGTTTGATGAAAATTCTGATTGTTGTGTACATTTCATGTTGTCCCTATGTGATCATGCATGCAGACACTGCAGGCACTTGTCTGTACCAGACATGGGAAGTAGCAGCAAGAGAGAGTCGTCTCGACCAGCCAGTGCTATGGGATGTCGTCATGGTAGCAGTGTGCTCAGTCCTAAGAAAACAATGGCCAAGACGCAGACTTCTACACATCACAGTTCTACCATGTTGAGTCAATCACGTAAGGACTCATCTCCTAACAAAAGAAAACAGTCTGCTCCTGCTGTGAGTGTGATGAAGTCCTAGTCATGTGTGGAAGTTTTTATTTCTGTGAATTAGTTCATAATGTGTGTGTGTGTGTGCATGCGCACGCGTGTGTGTGTCTGTGTGTGTGCATGGATGAGTGGATGTACTATTCATTTAACATTTCTATATACTTTCAGACATTAAAGGTCAAGCCCAAATCTAAAAGTGATTATTCCCACATTCAATCCAAAATTGATTTTGGAAGGCCAATCAGTGGTGAAAATACTGCTAAGAAGAAATTATCATGTGGGCCTGTTTTACAACATTGCAGAGTTTCAACATCATCTGGTGCAGGGAGCGAAACTAAGTGTTGTACTAATCTATCAGTGGTATGCGTGTTTGCGTGTGTGTTTGTGTATGTGTGTGTGTGTGTGTGTGTGTGTGTGTGTGTGTGTGTGTGTGTGTGTGTGTGTGTGTGTGTATGTGTGTGTGTATGTGCATGTGCATGCATGTGTGTGTATGTGTGTATGTGTGTGCATGTGTGTGTGTGTGTGTGTGTGTGTGTGTGTATGTGTGTGTGTGTGTGTATTACCAATTTTCGAATATACGTATGCATTTTTATTAGTCTTAGTACAGCTGTTTACACATGCTATGCTTGTTTCCACTTCAGAATTCCAGAGAACTGAAACGAATTAAATGTGAAGCCACATCAAGAATAGACAGCCGAGATCCTTTCCCACAGGTCCACAGGATGACACACACTTGGAAAGATCTCACTGAAACAGGGAGTTTCCTTTTCAATATTCGATTTCTCTCACAACCCAACCTTATGGCTTCCTTGTTCAGGAGACGTAGCTTTTCCGAGTGTGAAACTGCAGCTACACTAGAGAGGAAGAAGGCGGTGCTGGTAGTCTCCTCACACAGGAAGTGGAACTCCATGGAAGATTTACATGTATCAAGATCAAGTGAGCATCTTGAGAGCGATCCAAGACAGGTTTCGATGACTCTACCTACTCGGATTTCTCGAAAGCAAACGTTTGGTGAAGAAATGTTGGGGAAGATTTCAAATGAAGGAATATTCACTGATGCAGAAAGACACTTCCTTGTAGTATCAGAAAGTGAAAGTGATGAGGAAGCCACTGACCATGAAAATTTCACAGGAAGCCATTCTGTTGGTCAACCATCCATTACTACAGACTACGGAGTCCTATCAAGAGGGGATCTGAAAGCAACTACTGAAGAACAAAATTTATTCACCCCACCCACAAATGAGAAGGGTCGGATAACTCCACCAACGTGTGAGAGGTGGAGCTTGATAACTCCACCCACATATAAGAGCCAGGGTAGAAAGATTTCACCTACCAAACAAAAGCAGGACTTACAAACCAAACACCCCCAGAGAAAGACTTCAACAGCTTGGGCCTCAACAACATGTGGGACTAATAAGAAGAATAGGAGCACCAAGCAACAGCTCCCATTAAGCCTGAGGCGCTACTCAAATGTATGAGTAATCAATCCCAGGAGTTAATGATAATTATTCATTCTGTACACATTCTCCTAGTACAATTATGGTGTATTGTACTATAAACACATGCAAGACAGGATCTGGTGTATTTGTTGGTTTTGTGTTGTTACATGTCATATGGACACTGGATTGGCCATATATGGTGACCCTGCAATGATGAATTGTGTAATTATCTGGCTTGTTACCGTGCATGAGATCGATGTCTGTATATAGCACCGGCCTCCATTGGAATATATATACACACCATAATAATCTATGACATATAATATTTATAGTACTGTAGTTATATGAACATATAGAGGAGATCTTGGTAGCTGCAGCTGGCAACAAAGGCTCAGTTATGATGGGTCACATGGACACTAGCTGAAATGGCTGTGGTGACCAGCCATGAAATTTGAATTTTCACTCCGGTCAACAAGCAATATAAACAGCGAGTCTAATTAAAATTACAGCTACCATTAAACCCATGCACGTATACCCTACCGTCCCATATCAGACATATCAAGTTTGGATAATATTATGATAACTTTGAAGTGGCATTGAGGGTCATCCTAGTAGCAGCAGAATCCCTTCAAGATGAGCCATGCATGAATAGCAGTGTAATGAAGTCTATATAGGGTGGTCCATGAACCTTAACCTTGGTTCCGCGTATAAAGATGATAATAGGATGTGTTTTGTATGAGACATGGTATTGATCCATTGGTTTGTATTGTCTGTGAATGTCTACCTGATAATAATGATGCAACCGCCCAACTTTCTTTGAATGATTTTTGCCACTCTATGGTGGATAGTTTCTAAGTAGGAGGTCTCGGGATACATTTTATACGGTCTTTGCAGTCATGGGTTACCGAAAGTCGACACTTTTGCGATCGCTTTTCTTCGTTACGTTGGGTCTCTTTTTAGCTAGCCATGGTCAGGTCCAAGGACAAGTGAGTGATGGTGAGGAATGCGAATTAAGCTTCGATCTGAGAAACGTGTTGTTTACTCCATTTTGTTCATTTCAATTCCAGTCGAAGTTAAGTTTGCTCTGGGAAAGTACGTTACGGACGAAGACGCTGGTTTGCTGTCCGTCAACCTGAGCGCTAGCGGTCTACCCGACTTGAACTGTGGAAGTCCAGTGGATGTTACCGTCGGTCTAGCGAACGTAAGTTTTGATGCAACTCCTATTGGATCTCAAGGTAAGCTGCATGTTGTACGGACTATTCATCAAATAGCAGAGCATATTATGTACATGCATTTGTCATCTCCTGTAAATAGCTGCATAATGTGCATGCATGTGCTACAGAGAACTGCATGGAATTGAATGAGGATACTTTTTCATGGAGAAATTTCTATATTATACGGCTCACCTTGTTACTTGCAGGTCCAGGAGACTTTGTTCTGGATTTAGATACTCTGTCAAATGACCCTTTCACAGTCACCTTCCAGCCAAACTCTGAAGTGTCTTCCTCTTATCAAATCACCCTGGTTAGTGATAATTTGTACGAAGGACCTGAATCCTTCTACCTGGAAATTATGAACATTTCTGCTTCAAAATCCTGTGCTGGTAGAATCCAAATAGGTACCCCATCACGGGTGCAAGTGGAGATAGAAGATAATGATGGTGTGTGTGTGTGTGTGTGTGTGTGTGTGTGTGTGTGTGTGTGTGTGTGTGTGTGTGTTTGTGTGTGCATGTGTGTGTGCGGGGGTGCATGCATGAAATACATTCTATACATGCACCAAATACCGGTATGGTGTATTTACAATTACCAATTAAGGTATATTAGTACAATTAGTGGATTAAATCACAATGGCGACCCTATTCATAAACATAAATGTATGAATTCCCTATCATTAATTGTTACATACAACTGAATGATATCAGATGTGATTTGATTATGATTCAGGTTAAATATATAGTCAACCTCAATTGAAATCATTCAAAATTATGTATACACGTATGTTTGATTGTGTGTGTGTGTGTGTGTGTGTGTGTGTGTGTGTGTGTGTGTGTGTCAGTACATGTAATATACACATGATGTAGGAAAGAGCAATGTATTGTAATTCTTCCTACTTTCCTCCAATCAGCTCTCAGGGTAAACTTCACTCAGGCACGTATCTCTGTGAAGGAGGGAGAGAAGGCGATGGTCACTGGTCAAGTACACATGAGTACCTTTGAGAGACCACTTCAAATTGGATTGATTTGTTTTGAGCTAGAGAGACACAATTTTCTACAACCAGGTGTGGTAGAGGGGTGAGCTTCCACTCTCCTCATGTAATACTTTACACTTCAAGTATGTGTAGTTGAGAATCAATTCTACGTTATGCATCATACATATGTTGTGTAGTGTAGCATAGCCAGACACTTCAGTTCATCTATGTATCTATTTTTTTGGTCAGCTATAGGTGGTAGGTAAATATTTCAATTTTGACTGAATACACTCAGTCCATATATGGAGTAATGTACACTCTAGCTTAATAATTTTTGCACTTCACTAGATGGAGAAGGGGCAACTGCAAGAGTTGCATTCCCTTGCATGATATACCATGTACTTTCTCTGATGCAGCCACTCTTAATAAAGATTCTATAGATATAGGCCGATTATCCTTGTACACTAATTTTATGGTTAATCCTCCATAATCCAACACCTCTGGATCAATATATAACCCAAAATCTCATAATTCCCATAATTTGACCTGATTATGTATGGAACGCATCATCCATCGGAAACTACGTATACATACAGTGAATATTCGTTAATCCGCCGCAATTGGTTTTAAAGAATATGGTGGATTAACGAGTTTGGCAGATTAACTGGATATTCATCGGTACTTGTACATTATATTGGTACTGGGAAATTGTGGTGGATTAAAAGGATTGGTAGATATAGCAGTGGCGGATTGACGAGTATTCACTGTACTAAAATACCATATAACGGGAAATTTTCATGGGACAAAATTTACACGGATTTCACAGTTGGCCTAATGTCTGCGAAAATTTTACCTGCAAAATAGGCATTCTCGTTGTTATATCACGTGACTGTGACCAGCATTCACGAAAATTCTATCTGCGAATTTTCATATTTGGAGCCATCTGGGAAAATTTTGTTCCACAAAATTTCCCACTGTACGGTACTATGGTTAGTATAAATAGTAAATGAAATTCATAATAAATAATATCAATCTAAAATGCATTCATTCCCCCCAAAGAATGTCGGTTTATCAAGGCACCACATGCAGTATTTGTTCTTTTTATGTACTAAACATTTGTAGTCCATGTAGAATAATGTATATTCAATACATTTCAATCGGCCGTGATAAACAATACAGTGGCTGCCATAAACCTGGTGTATAGTTGTTTGTGTTTGCTTCGCAAAATGCACTGGATAAATCACAGTAGTTTGGTAAAATGTATGTAACTACGCAAATTTCAAAGTGTTGCATGGAAAAAGACTCTTGGATAAATGTTTGATAGATTGTGTGGATGTCCTATGTCATGCTGTGTTACTCATTTCTTTCATTTTCCTCATCTCTTGATAGCGTTAGAAAATGTGGACTTTGACCCTAAAGGTCCTACAGGTAGATACAGGCTGGTGTTTTATGATCCTTTACTCGAGCCTCCCATAACATCAGCAGCAGTGGGAATTCAAACAATTGATGATGACATTGTCGAACCGACAAAATCTTTCACCTGTGCTCTGAGGTTAACAGACAATCCACTTGATCCCATCCAGTCTACCCACCCTGACACAGTCCTCATATCCATCATTGACGATGATGGTGAGTTGAGAAGTGGGATTTGTGATTTGCAAATAGATGTGAATATTTAAACCTTAGTTGAGTGCACTGTTGTGGAGTATTTATTTCACATTCTTAATTTTATTATAATAGCGTACTCAAGTTTAATAGGTCGTGAGGATATACACCAATAACCCTAATATATGTCTCTGACATGTACAGTTTCCCATGATCAAGTGTACACGACCAGGTGGTCCTAACATACAGGTGGTCCTAACATACAGGCGGTCCTAACATACAGGCGGTCCTAACATACAGGCGGTCCTAACATACAGGCGGTCCTAACATACAGGCGGTCCTAACATACAGGCGGTCCTAACATACAGGCGGTCCTACCATACAGGCGGTCCTAACATACAGGCGGTCCTAACATACAGGCGGTCCTAACATACAGGTGGTCCTAACATACTGGTGGTCTTAACATACAAGTGGCCCTAACATACAAGTGGTCCTAACGTACAGGTGGTCCTAACATACAGGTGGTCTTAACATACAGGCGGTCCTAACATACAGGTGGTCCTAACATACAGGTGGTCTTAACATACAGGTGGTCCTAACATACAAGTGGTCCTAACATACAGGTGGTCCTAACATACAGGTGGTCCTAACATACAGGTGGTCCTAACATACAGGTGGTCCTAACATACAGGTGGTCCTAACATACAGGCGGTCCTAGCATACAGGTGGTCCTAGCATACAGGTGGTCCTAACATACAGGTGGTCCTAACATACAAGTGGTCCTAACATACAGGCAGTCCTAGAGCTTTGCATTGTACTGGCACAAGTCCTCATTATAATTTATCGTTAATAATTGATTCTTCTCATGCACTTGTAGGTGTTCCTTCCTGTCCCTCAACAGTGGAAGCTGTTTCGCTCAATGACAATGATGCTGTCCGTGTTTCCTGGGAACAACCTCCTAATTCTCCTTCAGTCACATACACTACAGTCACCTACTGTACTGCAGCACAAAGCTGTGAGAACAGAACCTGTACCTCTAATCCTTGTATAATTGAAGGACTTAGTCCTGGTATTGAGTACAGCTTTACAGTTATTCCAAACAACAACCGTGGAAGCGCTGTTGGATGTACTGGGAATAGGGCTACTGCTGAAGTAACTTGTGAGTATAATTATATGCATATATGAGCATCGGTTGGGTGTGCATGATAATACAGTGAATTCTGTTTAATTTGCCATCACTGTATCTGCCAAACCTTTTATTTCGCCACAATTTCCCGGTACCAATATAATGTACAAGTACCGTGTATATCCTGTTAACCCGCCAAACGCATTAATCCACCATATTCTTTGAAAACAAATTGCGGCGGATTAACAAGAATTCACTGTATTATACAGTACAACTTGCTAAGTAAACACCTGGGTTAGTACGTGCAATGTCATACACCAGCCTGGTTAGTGAGTACACTTCACTCAGTCCCTAGCTCATGCACTGACAGTACGTACCTCTAATAGATTTGGTGTGCCCTTCAAGGTATGAGCAAGTTGGACTGTATATACATAAAGCATGTGCAATTAGTATGGGATACATACAGAACAATAGGCAGTGTCACAGGGTCAGTATTGTTTCCAGTGGGTTAGTATTTACTGTACATGCATATACTTGGTTGGTGATATATAATTCACTCGGTCTCTATATAGCTTGTGCACAATGTCAACCAGTACTGATACAATAGTATGATAGTGTTGTAGCAAATACTTTTAATAACAACTCTCCATTTATTTTCAGCTGTTTCAATCATAATTATTAGTATAATATTACCAAACTATCATTTTCAGTTACATGATTAAACATTCTCACTCTTCAGGTAGTGTGACACCAAACGGTACTGTTTGGTTGGATTGTGATAGTCAACAGACGTTTACTTGTTGTGTAACTGGTCAAACAGCTGTGTGGACCATCAGTGGATTGGATGGGATGAACAATATAAGTAACCAAAGTGGCCAGGACGTAGCCGGTTTTCATAGGATCACCACCACTGATAGAGTTGTTACCCATTCCTCTACCATTGCTATCTCTGGGTTCACCACTGCAGACAGTGGGGCAATGGTTGAGTGTATCGATTCTTCCACAAACAAGGTCAATGGAATGGCTAATATATTGGTTGGTGAGTTACTCATCCCTACATGCACTGTTGACCATGTATATAGAATTTACAGTTATTACATTTTATCTGGACTTCAACGAAATTTCCACCCTTAGGCTAGTTCTCCAACCCCATAATATACACATGCAAAAAAGGAAAGATTCTCTAATGCACAAATCTTTCAAATAAATTTGTTGTTATCGACGAAGTCCTAAAAACTCTGAGATAAACTGTCGCTGTTTTCGTGAGTTTCTTTTTGGAATTAGGTCATCCCATATCATTCCTCCCTCCTACATAAAACATAATGCATAATATTATTTCATACTACTCTTACGCAAACATGCATGCATGTATCTTTTGGAACTAGATCTAGATATTTTTCAATTGGATCCAATCCAATCCACCAAATTAAGGTCCAATTACATGTAGGCATATTAAATTTAAAAATGTAATGTCGGACAAAACCTTTGTCTGTTGACACAAATGTTATCTTTCTTCCCAACTTGTAGTTGTTCCTATGTGTCCTTTGGGAGTGGTAGCTGTTGCACATGACGACAATGATGCTATAACTGTTTCCTGGGAACAGCCTCCTAATTCTCCTCCAGCCACATCCACAGCCATCACCTACTGTCCTACATCATCACCAAACTGTGGGAAGAGTATGAACTGTACCAGTCCGTGTACCTTCAGAGGGCTAGATCCTGATACAGAGTATCAATTTACAGTTATTCCAAACAACAACTGTGCAAGTCATACAGGGTGTCCTGGGAGTAGTGTTACTGCTCAAACAACATGTAAGTATAGTATGACCATGTATATGTGTACGTCACTGTATGTATCCATGTCCTCACAAACATGTTACATGTGTTATGTATGTTTTCTGAGCTGGCCTACATCACTCCTTCCCTTTGTTGTGTAGTTGTAATAATGAAAATAGTTTCATGTAGGTTTTGTTTGTTTGTGTAGGGGATGGACCTTGATGCTGTGTGTGTGCGTTCGTGCATGCGTGCATGCGTGTGTGTGGGTGTGGATGTGTGTGTGTGTGTGTGTGTGTGTGTGTGTGTATGTGTGTGTGTAAGTGTATGTTTGTGTATGTAGTGTAGTACTTTCAGGTACAATGTCACTGGATGGCGTGATTGTTGTTTTATTATCAACTCATTACATAGCATTATAGTAATTGCACTCTCTAATAATATTGTACCAAGTAGCAGGAAAGTATTTGTGAGAAATTTCCATTGACGAATATTTTTCACACCATTATTTCCTGTTATATACAAAATAAGTGCATAATAATAATTATACACTGTCAGTCACACAGATACTGATTTTATATCCACCCTATATTATATAGGTATCTGCCAAGGGTGCATATCTCAACCAGCATCAATTCTGTCCAGCATCATACCTGCCCCAGTTGTAGCTGTTGTACTTCTACTGACTAATGTGGTCAGTGTAATTGTTGCCGTCCTCATAACAAGACGCTGTTACAAGAATGCATCTCAGAAGACCTCAAATGTTGAAGAAGTTTATGAAGCGGTTGAAATGACAGAAGAAATTGAAATGACTGATCATGAAGAAATTGAAATGACTGATAATCCGGCTTACGGTACAGGAAGACAAGACCCAGAAATGTGAGGTGACCAGTAGATCTGCGGCCGTTGTAACTGTCGGCATAGAATAATTAGTCGAGTTAGGATGTCATTGCAGGTAATATCTTTATACAGGACTACATCTCATGATGAATTATATCAATTCAAAAATATCTTATATGAATATATTTTACAATATTATATTTGTCATTGCAGTACATATTAATCACTTTTGTTTCGAAGTCTAGTTATGTTGTAAATTAACTTCATTTACCTCAGTCGGTTTGCTCTGCTCAGCTAATAATTAGTGTTTGATGAATGGTCAACTGGGTGAGAAATTAAGTGTGTCATGCATACAATGCTCACAATCGGAATGTATTACCCTGAACACATGACATTGTGTTATTAGCTAACGTGTATGCGTTGCTACTGCAGTGTGTGTGTGTGTGTGTGTGTGTGTGTGTGTGTGTCAGGTACAGTATAATAGTGTCATGTCCTAGACCTCTCCCTCCTACATAGAGAGGGATGAGGCTCAGCAATACCAGCCACAGTGCTGTATCATAGGTGAATGCATGTACTGTATGTATAAATAGTGCTCTATTAATCAATTATTGCGAGTATAGTGCAAGCAAATCAAATTATCACAGGAAGTAATTACGTAGTTAGTACAACTTTGCATTATAATTGATGAAAATTCAACTAAAAGCAAATTATATAATTATTAATTTTGAACTTTTACTATGAAGTAGCAGTTTTTACTGCAAAGTAACATGGATGTCATCAAACATGTATCAAGTGTGGATGTAGTTACTTTAAATCAGCATTACTTGATGGTCATCCTAGTGGTGCCAGCAGGATCATGAATCCTTCAAAATGAGCCATTAGTAATATTTCAAAATATGATCTCCCCAAACCACCGGCCACTCCTGTACTTTTGACCAGTCATTTTTAATACTTCAGAGGATCAGCTTGAGAACTATTTAATATTATAATATAGTCATGATAATTATGATGTGGAAACACATCACAAGTCCACACATTGCAGGGGATTACTTGGACTAGCCCAACCGGTCATTCATAGACTGGGTTGGGCAGTTCAGATTAGGTGTAGACCACTACCAGTGTATACAAGAGAGGGCAAAAATCTATTTGACTAATAGTAATGTGTGTACAGCTAGTAGTGGTGTGTGTATATCTAGTAGTGGTGTGTGTCCAGCTGGTAGTGATGTGTGTACAGCTAGTAGTGGTGTGTGTACAGCTAGTAGTGATGTGTGTACAGCTAGTAGTGGTGTGTGTACAGCTAGTAGTGATGTGTGTACAGCTAGTAGTGGTGTGTGTACAGCTAGTAGTAGTGTGTGTACAGCTAGTGATGGTGTGTGTACAGTTCTGAATTCCAAAAGC
The DNA here is from genome assembly GCA_964020155.1 of Chondrilla cf. caribensis. Taxonomy (NCBI): domain Eukaryota; kingdom Metazoa; phylum Porifera; class Demospongiae; order Chondrillida; family Chondrillidae; genus Chondrilla; species Chondrilla cf. caribensis. Next base: position 653,054 of record OZ026558.1, on the reverse strand, counting down.
AATGAACACCTGCATTAAAACATTACATGTTAGACCTTGTGTTATGTGAATATTTAGTTGGTAGTATTGAGTGTGCATGAAGACAATGGCCAAATCCTCACAAGGTGAAGCACTTGTATACGCTCTTACCTCCGGATCCTCCACCTCTTTTGTTAGAATTCTGGTTTCACTGCTAATATCTCTTCAAAGTAACCATATCTGTATTTGATACACTTGATGCATTCTTTAGCACAATATGGTATAATTGCTAAGTTCCAGTAATCACCATAAAGTTAACACTGCTAATCAGCACGAACACACTTCATTTGGCTTACGTATATATGCATCTAAATATGGTATAATAATTGAAGTTTCACACATCACAAGTCTACACATTGCAGGGGATTACTTGGACTAGCCCAACCAGTCATTCATAGACTGGGTTGGGCAGTTCAGATTAGGTGTAGACCTCTGCCAGTGTATACAAGAGAGGGCAAAATTTTGTTTGACTAATAGTAATGTGTGTACAGTTAGTAGTGATGTGTGTACAGGTAGTAGTGATGTGTGTCCAGCTAGTAGTGGTGTTTGTACAGCTAGTAGTGATGTGTGTACAGTTAGTAGTGGTGTGTGTACAGCTAGTAGTGGTGTGTGTACAGCTAGTAGTGGTGAGTGTACAGCTAGTAGTGATGTGTCTACAGCTAGTAGTAGTGTGTGTAGAGCTAGTAGTGGTAAGTGTACAGCTAGTAGTGATGTGTGTACAGCTAGTAGTGGTGTATGTACAGCTAGTAGTGATGTGTCTACAGCTAGTAGTGGTGTGTGTACACCTAGTACTACTGTATATCCTGTTTAGACTACCCAGCTTAGGTGTGCAAACCACAAAAAGAATCCCCTATATGTGTGTGTTTGATGCTATGACACACATTCATGTACATGCATGATAGTATATGTATCAATATGGGTTTATAGCATTATTGTCATCCATGCATTGCCAAAACGACTGTATAGTATATTGCAGTATATATTGGTAATAATTACTATGTTATAGGCTATAAATATATTACTATATGCATTACTGTAATAATAGAACCTTGAAGTTTATATTATATAAGTTGTACATACATAAGAATATAATACTTTCATTATTGTGAATGTCGAATTTATACTAATTTACACACCTGGAATTAAATAGTAAATTAATTATGCGTATTTTACAAACTACATAAAAGCATCTCTCCTCAGATGATTCTTGTGGCGAGCTACTGTTTTCGAATATTCCTTTTATCCCTTCGGTGCCTCTAGACTCTGTAAGGAAGTCATCCTATAACGGATAGCTGAATAACTCTGAGGATATAGACAGTCTATATGTACAGTCATGGACTACAGAAAATGGACAGCAGTGCTGTTCTTGGCTACGTTGGCTCTCTTTTTGGTTGGTCGCGTGCAAGGCCAAGCGAGCAAGGGTAAGGGAGATGTATACAGGTTTTGAGAACGTGCTGTCTAATTCTGTTTTCTTTCACTTATCTAATTATTATCAGTGAAAGTTAGATTTGTTCTCGGAAAGTACGTTACGGACGAAGACGCTGGTACGATGTCCGTCAGTCTGAACGCTAGCGGTCTACCCGATTTGAACTGTGGAAGTCCAGTGGATGTTACCGTCGGTCTAGCGAACGTGGATTTCGATGCAACTCCCTTTAATATACTCCTAGGTAAGGAAATCGGTTCCATAGATTAAAAAATTATCGAAATCATTTGAAATTAATATTATTGTTCTATATCTGTTTACATGAGAGCACACTCACCAGCTTCTGAATTAAATTTCTTGGATAATGGTCTCAGCAATTAAATGAAGACGACCCTTCGAAAAAAATCGCATGTGCAGGAAAATGTACTGCTCTGTTTGTTGTTCATATATGCATATAGGTGGAGGAGACTTCATTCTGGACTTCAATACTCTGTCAAACGATCCTTTCACAGTCACCTTCCAGCCAAACTCTGAAGTATCTTCCTCTCATCTTATCAATCTGATCGGTGACAATCGATACGAAGGACCTGAATCCTTCTACCTGGAAATTATGAACATTTCTGCTTCAAAATCCTGTGCTGGTAGAATTGAAATAGGTACCACATCACGGGTGCAAGTGGAGATAGAAGACAATGATGGTGTGTGTGTGTGTGTGTGTGTGTGTGTGTGTGTGTGTGTGTGTGTGTGTGTGTGTGTGTGTGTGTGTGTGTGTGTGTGTGTGTGTGTGTGTGTGTGTGTGTGTGTGTGTGTGTGTGTGTGTGTGTGTGTGTGTGTGTGTGTGTGTGTGTGTGTGTGTGTGTGTGTGTGTGTGTGTGTGTGTGTGTGTGTGTGTGTGTGTGTGTGTGCATGTGTGTGTGTTTGTGTGTGTTTGTGTGTGCATGTGTGTGTGTGTGTATGTGTGTGCGCGTGTGCGTGCATGCATGCATGTGTGTGTGTATGTGTGTGTGTGCGTGTGTGTGTGTGTGTGTGTGTGTGTGTGTGTGTGTGTGTGTGTGTGTGTGTGTGTGTGTGTGTGTGTGTGTATGCATTCAAATAGATTATATGTTCTCTGTATGACGTGTATGTACGAATAATGTGTCATATATAATTGTATTTCTTCCACCATGCACCATCATAGTCCTCGATATAAACCTTACTAATACACAATTATCAATAAGAGAAGGAGAGAAAGCCATTATCACAGCTCAAGCACACAGAAGTCCATTTGAGAGACCTTTTCAAATTAGATTGGCCTGTTCTGAACTTCAATCAAATAGTAGTCTACAACCAGGTATGTTTGTATGATAATTATAAAAATAATTATAATCTTAATAATAATCTCTCTCTTACATGTACTCTCTCTCTCTCTCTCTCTCTCTCTCTCTCTCTCTCTCTCTCTCTCTCTCTCTCTCTCTCTCTCTCTCTCTCTCTCTCTCTCTCTCTCTCTCTCTCTCTCTCTCTCTCTCTCTCTCTCTCTCTCTCTCTCTCTCTCTCTCTCTCTCTCTCTCTCTCTCTCTCTCTCTCTCTCTCTCTCTCTCTCTCTCTCTCTCTCTCTCTCTCTCTCTCTAGCCTATAAAAATAAAGACTTTAAACACAGGCGTCGAGGTTATAAAATTAAATTTGATCGAATCAATGTCCAACCTCCTGTAATATCGGCACCTGTGACAATTAGAACAATTGATGATGACATTGCTGAAGTAACAGAATCATTTATTTGTACTCTGAGGTTGAGTGTGAACCCAGGCAACCTCCTTCGGACTATCAATCCAGACACAGTGATCATATCAATTATTGACAATGATAGTGAGTTGAGAAGTTAGTATTAAGACATGAAACAACCACTACCAGCAATGGAGTACTCTGTAGTGGAGTACAGGTGGTCCTAACATACAGGTGGTCCTAACATACAGGTGGTCCTAACATACAGGTGGTCCTAGCATACAGGTGGTCCTAACATACAGGTGGTCCTATGTAGCATACAGGTGATCCTAACATACAGGTGGTCCTAACATACAGGCGGTCCTAACATACAGGCGGTCCTAACATACAGGTGGTCCTAACATACAAGTGGACCTAACATACAGGTGGTCCTAACATACAGGTGGCCCTAACATACAGGTGGTCCTAACATACAGGTGGCCCTAACATACAGGTGGTCCTAACATACAGGTGGTCCTAACATACAGGTGGTCCTAACATACAGGTGGTCCTAACATACAGGCGGTCCTAACATACAGGCGGTCCTAACATACAGGCGGTCCTAACATACAGGCGGTCCTAACATACAGGCGGTCCTAACATACAGGTGGTCCTAACATACAAGTGGTCCTAACATACAGGCGGTCCTAACATACAGGCGGTCCTAACATACAGGCGGTCCTAACATACAGGTGGTCCTAACATACAGGTGGTCCTAGCATACAGGTGGTCCTAACGTACAGGTGGTCCTAACATACCTTGCCAAGTAGATTGAAGTTCAATGATTATCTCTTGTTTGGTCTCTTCATAGACCTTTCCATATCCTGGGAGATGTCCGCCTACCATGTATTGGAATCTGACCGGCGGATCATGGTTAGTCTTGTTGCTAGCAATAAGTTTAAGATGAAGTTTACTGTGAGTGGAAGGCCAGAAGAGATAGACATGGTGGGAAATGACATTGTAGTGAATGGTACAAGGTATTCTCTAGCAAACAAAGTAGGTGAGTGCATAGTGTGCATGCATGGTGTGTGTGTGTGTGTGTTTGTGTGTGTGTGTGTTTGTTGTGTGTGTGTGTGTGTGTGTGTGTGTGTGTGTGTGTGTGTGTGTGTGTGTGTGTGTGTGCGTGCGTGTGTGTGTGTGTGAGTGTGTGTGCATGTGTGAGTTTGTGTACATGTGTGTGTGTACATTTGTGTGTGGGTGTATGGGTTTAAGTTTATGTGTATGTGCAACAAATTGTATTGTTTGTGATGTTTGAGGTATGTATTATGCACATGTTGACTGCTTTTCTTCAGAGGATTTTAAGGATGTAGACGATGTTGCTTTCAAGTTCAAACGCAAAAGTCTAGTAGCCACAAATACTTTGAAAGTTGTTGATGATGATGTATTGGAGGAGGATGAGGTGTTCCAAGGGACGTTTGAGATTCCATCCATCATTGGTAGACAGTTACCTGTGATGGCTGTAGATCCAAACCTTACATATATTATTATACAAGACGATGACTGTGAGTTTATGTTTGTTGTCATAGTAACTACCCTCACCCAGTCATTGATCTCCACACAGATGTGACGGTAGACTTTGTGGAGACCAACTACACCTGTGACATATCAGAGCCTGAAGGATCTGTGAACATGTCCATTGTGCTGAAAGGGAAGCATGCTATTCCACTGAATGTGACGGTGGAGTGTGTTGAGGAGGCTACTTCAGGTAAAAGTGGTGTGTGTGCGTGTTTGTGTGTGTATGTGTACGTGTGTGTGTGTGTGTGTGTGTGTGTGTGTGTGTGTGTGTGTGTGTGTGTGTGTGTGTGTGTGTGTGTGTGTGTGTGTGTGTACATGTGTGTACGTGTGTGTGCGTGTGTGTGTGTGCATGCATGTTTGTGTGTGTGTACATGTGTGTGTGTGTGTGTGTGTGTGTGTGTATGTGTGTGTGTGTGTGTGTGTGTGTGTGTGTGTGTGTGTGTGTGTGTGTGTGTGTGTACATGTGTGTGTGTGTGTGTGTGTGTGTGTGTGTGTGTACATGTGTGTACGTGTGTGTGCGTGTGTGTGTGTGTGCATGCATGTTTGTGTGTGTGTACATGTGTGTGTGTGTGTGTGTGTGTATGTGTGTGTGTGTGTGTGTATGTGTACATGTGTGTACGTGTGTGTGTGTGTGTGTGTGTGTGTGTGTGTGCGTGTTTGTGTGTGTGTGTATTGAGGTGTGTACATACATGTTTGTGCATGGGTGTGAGTATATGTACACATGTGCACATGAAAATGTGTATTATTACAAACCTCATAGCATTTGCTCCTTGTATATACAGTCAATGTTATCTCAAGTTGATTCAATTCCTTGTACATTCTTCAATCACAGATGATGAAGATTTTGTCATTATTAGTAAAGTCATCAATTTCCCAGTCAATATCAAAGGAGACATGTCCACATCTAACCCTAGAACCGTCACCATCCCCACTGACAGCTGCACCAGCATACCGGAGGGAAGAGGATACTTTGTGTGTAGAATAGTCAGTCCTTCTCATCCTCACATTGTGGCAGGAGAACAGGTTCATGTTTTCATTACTGATGGTGATGATAGTGATGGTGATGATGGTGATGATGATGGTGAGTTCAAATAATTGGTTTTGCCACAAAGTTGAAATATAAGTATGCCTGTGTGAATGGTAGCCATTTTATAAGTTCTGTCAAATCACATTTTGTGTTGGAAGAAAACTCAATTCAACACAGCTGGAAATATTATTTGTCAATATCAATGTCCACTTCAATATATTTATTAATTTCTATCTTTTTTTCACAGACTGATACTCTACTTACTGCTATGATATTGCTACCTGAAATGCCATGAAGAAAAGTACAACTTAGTAACTCTTATTCAAGATACACATTGCTTACCTTATCTAGACTACAGTTAATGTAATCATGGCATAATAATGTTTACTATAATATGAGTGCGTATATAGCTGAGTGTACTATTATGAAAATGATTTACTCATTTTGTGATTATTATTATCCGGTGTGTTACATGGTGACAATCACCGAATCAACACAAGAAAATCGTGATTCTAGAACCTGTAACCAACAGTCTTATTATAGGGTGCGGTCTTAATTCCTTCTAGACATCTTGTATTAAGGAAGCTGTATACCGAATTTCCACATCCTGTATGTAATGCTAAAATACAAGCACTATGTAATATGTGTTATTAATTGCATGCTACATAATACCTCCTGTATCATCTATATAATAAGTATAATTAAAGTACATACTGTGCATATTAACATTATCATTGCTAGTGTCTACTACTATTGCTACTCAAGGATATGCACTAGTGATATTTTTTTTAATGGAGTAAATGTCGTGAGACATGAATTAACCATGTGTGATCATGTGTATACATGTGTGTACATGGGAGAAAAGTACCTTGGGGATGAAATTTACTGAAACAATGTTAAATGCAAGATTCATGTATAAACCCACAAGGAAACTGATATCCTTGCCCCATGTGTGCAGTGTGCCACTGTGGGTGCACATGCATGTGTGTGTGTGTGTGTGTGTGTGTGTGTGTGTGTGTGTGTGTGTGTGTGTGTGTGTGTGTGTGTGTGTGTGTGTGTGTGTGTGTGTGTGTGTGTGTGTGTGTGTGTGTGTGTGTATGTTCACATGTGTACATGTGTGTATGTGATCATGCATCATGAGAATAATTTGTAAATAATATTATATCAGAGTTCACAGACTACTATAGTTATCACATGCATTGTCTACATTCAGAGGATTAATTGATAATTTCATTCATATGAGTGTTACAACACAACAGATGTTTTATTCAACATAGAGGATATTTTGTATGACATAATAGATAATAATGCAGACTGTGTTAAAAACAGTTAGTATTATTACAGTAATGTTAGTTAGTACTGTAGTAGTTTGGTGACATCTTTATACAATAGCCTTAATTTGTACTTGTTGTGGATGGCTTCTTACTGGAGATATTCTTGAAAGGTTTCATTCTTGGGCAACATAAAAGGGACCAGTAGAGATGAAACACTTTCTTTGTGAACAGAAAGGCCACCAAAACGGTCACAGCTTGAGTCGTGTTGAAGATAATGAAGAGATACCAGGCCCATGAGAGATCACTTGAGAATAGGGCCAAAAATCCAAATAACCACGATAAACCTGTAACAGTCAACAAAGCCAAAGCAAATCGGAAATCCTTCCACGATTGTCTCTTTTGTTCTTTGGGGTCAATAGAGCTTGCCGTTGGTCTGTACCAGATGTGTTCCAAGATCACCATGACAACAATGAAGGCGATTACATTGAAGATGATGGACAGTCCTACTGGTACTACAAATGTCACAGTCAGAGCAATAGGTTGGTTTATCCAACAACTACTCCCGACACCGTAGTTCACAGAGTCCTCCACTGTAAAATTGACAATGATTGTAGGAATGACAATGACAAGAGGTGACAGCCATGCCAAGAGCATGTAGAGAGTGAGCAACTTCCAGTTTTCAGCAGTACTTTTGTTCAACTTCTTTATGTTGTAGAAACTCCTTACTAGTTCCAACCCCATCACTGTCATCCATATGAAACGACACAGGTACGCATAATGGATGGCTACTGCGAATATAGAACACAAAATGTCTACTCTGACATATTGGAAGAGTGGAGCCCCAACAAGAAAGAGCACGTCTCCCAATAGAATTGACGAGACAAAGTTCATCATCAGCTTACTGAAGAAGGTTTGAAGGTCTTTAAACAAGAAGAAGGTGAGAAGAAACAATAAACAGCTCACAAAATTTATGGATAATCCAATATACGAAAGAATTCTAAAGGCTATTGGATAACTGAACACATTTTCAATTTGTGTGCTGTTTCTAGTGAAATATTGAGTAAGGTTGGTACAAATGAGTGGTCTACCATTCTTGTCAGTGCCTTCAATGGAGTATGTCTCATTGTCAGATAACCACAACAAATTGAATGTGCTACTGCCATTTCCTTGTTGAATGTACTCACTACTATCAAGAATGATGGGAACACAGTTTGTACTCTGGACACTTGGGATGCACACAAGTGGTCTACCATTGTCGTTTACACTCTTGATGGACACACTCAGGTTGTAGCTATTCCAGAACACACTTTCGTTGCTTATCAGAGAGTACGAACCTCCTACCAGTGTGATTGCTGTGGAGTTAGTACAGTTGGCAGATGGCAATGTACGACAAGATCCTCTGAGTGCATCATAGACACTCCCACTTGGACACACCTCTTCTATAAGGTTAAAATGTACTGAAGATGAAACCAACTTCCCAGTACCAGAGACATCCAAGAATTCACCAGCATTTTGTAGTACAATACGTGGTACATACATTAGGCATCCAAGATTTTGGCTGTACACTCTCCAGCAGGCTGCACAGTACCTATTAGTATAAGTAAATCTACCAAATGTTACCAGGTTTAGACCGAATGAACTGCAATTCTCTTTGAGGTCCATTGGGGCATCTTGTGGGCATGTGGAAACCAGTCCCTCAGGTAAAGGTTTACATCCACGGGGCAAAGAGTGTGAAATTGGAGGTTGGTAGTCGGCAAAAGAGCAGATTTGTAACAATTCGTTGATGGTGAAATTAGTTGGCTCTAAGTAAAAATTGAATTCACAATTAAGATTTATTCTCCATGGGATCCAGTTTGACTGTTGTAGTCCGTTACATCGAGCGCAGAACTTGTTAAGATAAACTAATCCCGTGCTTCCATCAGTTACAGGAGGAGGAACAATTTTATAGGAGGCACGAGTAGCGTTAGGATCCTCGCAAAGGGACACAATCTCATTGACGTTGGCCACTCCATCAGCTAGCTGGTCAATGATCCATGTGCGTGAACACGAGGTGATCATCCAAAATGTGCTATATCCAGAATCAACACATGAAAATTGTTGATCTTGAGCAGCTATCTCAGTTGTTACGTTGGCATCATGACAGCAGTCTCCATACAGCAGACAGGAATGATCACAATAGCAGTACTTGGCTTGAACACTACAAGAGGAATAGGGACAGTCTTCAACTGGTGAGGGCCCCAGAGGAACTGGTTCATGATTTGTCGAATTGGATGAGTGAGAACAATTTGTTAAAAGGCATAGAATCACAAGAAGTAGAATCTGACTTTGAACTAGTGGAACTTGATACTTAGTCATCTTGTCCACAATATCCAGGGAACACAAAGTAACTTACTTCCTATCCACTACACTCATAGTTATGTATGTAGTAACCGTTACTGGTGCATAAAACTTGTGGTTACTAATTCATATCCATCGAGCGTGTACACATGACTGAGTGTCTCAGCAATTGCAACTGTGGATCACATCACTGTACTCTGAGCTTATAAATTAGTATACATTATGTGACATAGAATTATACAATACACCAACATAGTATTCAGTCAATTGAAATATCCCACATCCTGGTCACGCATCCTTGCTACTAGTGCACATAATAGTTTGTAGTAGTTGCAATGAAGCATGAAAGGGTTTCCTTTAGTTCAGAGTTACATTTACCTGTAGTCTGAGATCATCTATTACAAAACATCTTTGATGTTTTCTTTGTATTTGGAGTCTAAATTTGGTATGGTACACCCCTTCGCTATAGGTTTTTACTGCTAATCTCAGCAAACCAACAGTGGGAGTTTTATATAAGTTATCATGCATCTCTCTATGTACTTAACAATTGTATTCCCATCACCATTACCCCCTAGATTGTCTTCAGGGAACAATGTGTGTGTGAGTGTGTGTGTGTGTGTGTGTGTGTGTGTGTGTGTGTGTGTGTGCGTATGTGTGTGTGTGTGTGTGTGTGTGTGTGTGTGTGCGCGTGCCCTTGTGTGTGCACATGTGTGTGTATGTGTGTGTGTGTGTGTGTGTGTGTGTGTGTGTGTGTGTGTGTGTGTGTGATGTGGTGTGGTGTGTGTGGTGTGTGGTGGTGATGGTGGTGGTGTGTGTGTGTGTGTGTGTGTGTGTGTGTGTGTGTGTGTGTGTGTGTGTGTGTGTGTGTGTGTGTGTGTGTGTGCTTTGAAGTATGATCTCCTCAAACCACTGGTCACTCCTGTACTTTTGTCCAGTCATTTTTAATACTTAAGAGGATCAGCTTGAGAACTATTATATAATATTATTATAATCCTGATAATTATGATGTGGAAACACATCACAAGTCTACACATTGCAGGGGATTACTTGGACTAGCCCAACCAGTCATTCGTAGACTGGGTTGGGCAGTTAAGATTAGGTGTAGACCTCTACCAGTGTATACAAGAGAGCGCAAAATCTATTTGACTAATAGTAATATGCGTAATTGTATGGCAATTTAGCACTTCTGTAGTAGTGTACATATAGTAAGCAAATCCTGACAAAAAGAACATCTGATAACAAGAACTAATTTTGTGGGTCCCTTGTAGTTTGTCTTAGAGAGTTTCCACTGTACGTTGCTGAGGTTGTACTAAGGTACCTGGAATACCCTAGTATTAAAAGAATATTTGTAATACTTTGGAGTAGCATTGTGATGTGACAAGTATGAGACTGTAGTGGTGTACCTTGGGTGCACCACTACAACGCTGCACTGGAGAGAGGATATCTGGAGTGTTTATAGTATTGTGGGATCTTGGGTAGCAATATGATGTACACATGGCATGACTTTATAATAAAATTATGGCAGACAATAAAATATGATTCAAAGGATATTTTTGGGTAGCAATTGTAGGGGATCTGTGGAACTTAGCACTGTAACAACACTTCTGGTTCAAGTGATAAGAAATTGGGTGAGCTGGATTGAGGAATTGGGCTGGCATATTTGTGGGTTAACACTCAACAATTCACTGGATAAACAGTGTAAATTGGAGATTACCTTACTAATGCCTTGATCAATTAGCACATACCTCTCTCTGTGGAGTGATAAATTGTGATATGTGGGAAGGACACCTACATCATAACAGTGAGAGGTGTACAGTGTGACACAATTGTATTGTGGATCATATACACACTATGTGTATGTATTCACCTATTTATATTTAAAGATGGTGGATAACAACATATAATTTACAATATAATATTTATGCATACAGGATACAGGATATAAAAGAAACAACTACTTCTGGATCACTAGTTTAACCACAGCTTGAGACTCTCTGAAGACAGCAGCTTCTCTTGTCCTGTTAATTCAGTTAGATAGAATCTTTTCCCAGCAAAAATTCCCAGAGAAATTGAGAGATGTTTGGGAAAGGAATGGTTCTGATGTTGTTTGTTCTTGTAGTCATGGTGAATGAGGTGTCTTGTGGTATGCTTTGCTTCCATACAAGATTTTGTGCAGCGCAACCAGAGTGGATTGAACACTCTATGTCTCTGGCATGCCGTACTAGTATCCAATCCTGCCTAGTTTCTGGAGTCTGTAGGAATTGGTAAGAAAGATTCATATGTATGTACACACACGCACACACACACACACACACACACACACACACACACACACACACACACACACACACACAGACACACACACACACAGACACACACACACACACACACACACACACACACACGCAGACACACACACACACACACACAAACAAACTTCACTCAATGGGTACATTTTGTACTTTAAGAGGAACTAAATAGTGAAGTGATAAATGACACTCACACATAACACACTTTTCATATTGTTTTGTTTTCTTTATCAAGTATTTAGCCATGAAGAACAGTGCAGGCAGCTACCTACCCACATGTGGACAATATTCTTTGGAAAAGTGCAATTATATACGTATCTACCCCAAGTAGTCTTTTATTATTATTATTGATAGATACTTCAAAGCTGGTTGAACTCTTTATATTATTATGTATAAAAAGAGCCTATGAAACATGATTTTGCTGAATCAATGTTCTCCATAGCAATTCACAGTCAGTGATTATTTATTCAATGATACTAAATTTATTAATAATGCCAAGACTGCATGTGTGTTGTATAAATTGAGGACGTATATGCCATTAAAAGATACGTAAGTGATAATGCTTATCAGCAAATTATCCACAATGTGTAATAAAACCAGATGTCATTGGGTTTTAACCTATTTGCACTCCTTGATAGTGAAGGTTGACAAGACGTTCCAATCATTGATATTCTTCACTCACTCCTGGACCACTCTTCATTCTTCCCATATTCTTAAAAATTCTCCTGAGTATAGGGATTAAAAGATGAGGTATATAGAAGATTTGAAATGCAAGTTTGAAAACACACCTCGTATACAAATTGCAAGGCCTAATCTGCACTTTTTGCATAGCTAATATTATGATCCATTAATTGTTTAGAAAACTCTAGCTGTCAGGAAATCCGTCGTTTGTTATGCAACAAACGTCAAATGCAACATAAACAGCATTAAACCAATCAAAGATACTGCATTTAATATCAATTTTATATGTATAATTATTATTATTCATATCAACTTTATCACTGGATACATACTAAATGTACTGTGAATTCAGTTATTATATATTATTATTGTTACCTGTGTACAGACCATACATTTGCCAATTACATATACTACTTAACATGTACAAGATTATGTGTCCCAAATTGTGTCATTGTATTAAAAGATTCAGATATGGTAATGTGTGCTTTTTTGCTTTGTCCTTTCTCTCTCTGTCTCCTCTACAGCCTCTGAATACGAAGACTTTTACACTAAAGGTCCCACAGGTCAATACAAACTGGTGTTTGATCAAATCAATACCCAACCTCCTGTAATATCAGCACCTGTAGAGATTCAAACAATTGATGATGACATTCCTGAAGATACTGAATCATTTCTTTGTACTCTGAGGTTGACCGCCAATCCAAATAGTCCTCTTCAGGCTACTTATCCATAC
>OZ026558.1:607500-637500 GCA_964020155.1 Chondrilla cf. caribensis | reverse complement strand
AATGTGCCTTTAACAGAGAAGCCTCAGTGTTTATAGGACTTTGGATCTGTTTTTGATGGACACTGAACTGTTTATAGAACACTGGAAATGTTTTAGTATGTACCTCAAAATTATAACCTGTATACATAAATATGCCCTTGATACACCTGCATGTGTTATGTATCCCTAATATATGTATATGATATGGTATAATATGTCATACATGTACATGTATATAATACAAATTAAGTATTTATGGTTTTACACAGTACATGTATGTATACTGTTATGAAATCCGTCCTCATACACATACGCATATGCATATGTACACCTGTATCTGTGAACACACACACACACACATACACACACACACACACACACACACACACACACACACACACACACACTAGCCAAAAGACCCTTTCTGGGATAGTTGTGCATTATCAAGTACATACATAATAATATATATACTACTGGCCTGCCTGGCATCAACTCAACAGTACAAAACCAACATTGACTAAAACCTGTCCAACCAAGTGGTGAGATATGATCATGAAGTGAGAGGAATGGTAATAGACTATATACTCAATGTACACTTTCAACCATGCAGGGAGATGAGGTTAATTGCACTAAAGTACCTGGAATACCCTAGTATTGAAAGAATATTGCTTTGGAGTAGAGCATTGTGATGTGACAAGTATGAGACTGTAGTGGTGTACCTTGGGTGCACCACTACAACGCTGCAATGGAGAGAGGATATCTGGAGTGTTTATAGTATTGTGGGATCTTGGGTAGCAATATGATGTACACATGGCATGTCTTTATAATAAAATTATGGCAGACAATAAATTATGATTCAAAGGATATTCTTTGAGTAGCAATTGTAGGGGATCTGGGGAACTTAGCACTGTAACAACACTTCTGGCTCAAGTGATAAGAAATTGGCCCAGGGTGAGTTGGACTGTGTAATTGGCCTGGCATATTATTGGGTATCACTCAACAATAGTTACCAGACCAACAGCGTGAATTGGAGATTACCTCAGTGGTGCCTTGATCAATTTAGCACTTACCTCTCTCTGCGGAGTGATGAATTGTCATATGTGGGAAAGACATCTACATCATAACAGTGAGAGGTGTACAGTGTGTACAATTGTATTGTGGATCATATACACACTATGTGTATGTATTTCACCTAGTTATATTAAAAGATGGTGGATACAACATATAATTACAATATAATTTTTGTGTACAGGACACGTCAGGATATAAAAGAAACAACTATTTCTGGATCACTAGTTTAACCACAGCTTGAGACTCTCCGAAGACAACAGCTTCTCTTGTCCTGTTAATTCAGTTAGATTGAATTTTTTGCCAGTAAAAATTCCAAAAGAAATTGAGAGATGTTTGGGAAAGGAATGATTCTGATGTTGTTTGTTCTTGTAATCATGGTGAATGAGGTGTCTTGTGGTACCCCTTGCTTTTTTACAAGATTTTGTATAGGGGGATCAGTGTCGCTTGAAACCCCTTTTCCTTTGGTATGCCACATCAGAATTATCCAATCCTGCCTATTTGCTGGAGGCTGCCAGAATTGGTAAGATTCACATGTTATATGATACACAGCACACACATGTACGCACACATGCACACACACGCACACACCACACACACACACACTCGCACACACACACATACATACACAGAACACACACACACACACACCACACACACACCACACCACACACACACACACACACACACACACACACACACACACACACACACACATGCACACACACACACAGTCACACACACACACACACAAACTTCACTCAATGGGTTGTATTTTGTACTTTAAGAGGAACTGAAAAGTGACAAATGACACTCACACTAAACACACTCTTCATATTGTTTTGTTTCCTTTATGAAGTGATGATTGGCGGGGAATCTGATGAAGAACAGTGCAGGCAGCTACCTACCCACATGTGGACAATATTCTTTGGAAAAGCGCAATTATATACGTATCTACCCCAAGTAGTCTTTTATTATTATTATTGATAGCTACTTCATAGCTGATTGAACTCTTTAATATAATAAGAACAATTAAATGATTTGAATATAACAATTGATTTGAATCATGTTTTTACTGAATCAACGTTCTTCATAGCAATTCACCTTAAGTGATCATTTATTCAATGATACAAATTTTTTCTAATATAATTCCAAGACTGCATGTGTGTTGCATAAATTGAGGACACATATGCCATGAGATCGATATTAATGCAATAGACAAAGGATGATGATGGCATATACTAGTGCTGGGACAATTAATTGATTAATCGATATTCATTTCAAATCTGATTATCGTTAATAGTGCAAGCAAATCAATTAATCACAGGAAGCAATTAAGTGAGTAGACCAGGAAGCCACCCCCACCTTATTACCCAGAACCTTCACTCCATGGGTTCAAATTCGTACCTGAATTGTGAAAAGGACTCTGAAGACTCCAATGTCTATTGGATGACTACTCAGTCTAATAAAGTGGGATTGGTTTCCGGTTACACCCACTTAATTACTTCCAGTGATTAATCAATTAATCGATCAGTTACTGCATGTGTACTGATTATCGATGTGAAAATTTCAGCTGATTTCCATCCCTAGTAATACTCTATATATACCAACAGTACATATAGCAAGGTCTAATGTTGTAGGATCATGTGATAACCTGGAACAAATTATATAATCTACACATACGTAATTAAAACATTGCGTACTGTGTAATAATATCGTGATTATTCTATTTATTTGTTTCATTGTGTGGTTCCTTCTATAAGTTGCATTGTCCATTTAATATTATTATATTAATTATAATAGTCTCCCTCAATCTATCTAGCTCCTATATATTGTGCTAATTATGTACACGCCTGTTCTGTTTGTACTGCATGTGTTACACATCTGCAGTGTTAGCCAACTATACTGTACTGTGTCATACATGTTCTACAATGTTAGAACTCTAACAGTATATACATACTGTGTTAGCCCTATCTGAACTGTACTGTGTTATACGTACATCTCTACTAATTATAATAATATATCACTCCTCTGCATTGTACGTACTGTGTTACACATCTGTATATACTGTACATATATTGTGTTGTGTGCATAAAATTATGTAATGTACTTCGTTGTAACCCGAGATAAAATAATGTTCACCGATGACATTCATGAATGTATAATTATAGATATCACTTTTTTTAGGCTCATATCCACAGGATACATGGGTGCGTATACCACAATGTACCTGTCCCAGGTATGCAAATACAATACAGTATTAAACAGATTATTCACTACATAAGAACATTACACAGTTTTCATAAAAACCCTGTAACAAATATTGAAACATAATTTGAATAATTATTATAGTGGAATAAATGTACCAATACAGTACATTTATAATGTCATTTTAAATTGCTTATTGGTCAACAACATGCATATTTGGATGCAGGCGGGCATTGATTAACTTAAATCATTTTGTTGTGAATTGATTGTTAATTTTCTGTGTAAAATCTCCAGTCTCCTCTGGACTGACTTGTAGTCGTAGGTCCCCTTGTGGAAGCCGTATAACGGGTCCTACAGAATGCAAAACACAAGACCATATAAGGTTCCTACGAAGTGTGAAACAATACACAAATCACAGAGATAATAAAACGTGCATAATATATTATTATTATTATTATTATTATTGTAATTATAAGATATGAATATGAGTGTAAAATTACAGGTACTTAACTGAATAAACAATGATAGAATAATAATGACAATAATAATAATAACAATTATGATGTATTGCTAATAATAATAATAACATAACGATTATTATTATTATTATTATTATTATTATTATTAATATGATCTCTTTACCCTCGGTATGGAGAGAAAATGAAGAAGTCATCTCTAAGAAATATACGTAAGTATTCCTCATATTCAAAGGTTTACTTGTAGTTCGAAAGGCTTAAAGTATATTTTGCAAGGGACAATAAGATACTATGAATAAGAAAACCTCATTCAACATTCAACTTCAGTTATCCGAACGTCATCACCTATCTGAACGCTCTATAAAAATCTAATGCCCCAAGGTGTTTGGATATCCGATGTTACACTTGACCATAACATAGTAGCTAGCTGTTTCTCACATAAATGGGCTGTCCCTGAAGACTCATTCCTTCCTCGACATGCAGCTGGAATATCTCATAGTATTCCAAGAATGATTCCCTGACAACAACTCTTGGGAAACAAAAACAATAAATACATAACAGACAAATCCAACACAGTTTACAACATACACGCAACAATAAATGCTTACAACATACAAAAAATAATAATTACTTTTGACAAATAAACATGCTGCTCTACAATCTGCTTACAACAAACAATAGAATGGTAACTGTTATGGTAACAAACCAATAGCATATGACGAATGCACTAATTGTGTACTACATTACAACCTGCCCAGTGAGTATTGACAGTGAACTCCAAATCCGTAATTGTTATCAGAGGGGATCACTTGCTATCAGTACATGAGTGTGCATATGAGCTCAGGACAGAGTGAAGTGTAAGCAACCAGGAGTATGTAACCAGGAGTATGTACTAACCAGGAGTGTGTACTAACCAGGAGTGTGTACTAACCAGGAGTATGTAACCAGCAGTATGTAACCAGGAGTATGTAACCAGGAGTATGTAACCAGGAGTATGTAACCAGGAGTGTGTAACCAGGAGTATGTAACCAGGAGTATGTACTAACCAGGAGTGTGTACTAACCAGGAGTGTGTACTAACCAGGAGTATGTAACCAGGAGTATGTAACCAGGAGTATGTAACCAGGAGTATATAACCAGGAGTGTGTACTAACCAGGAGTATGTAACCAGGAGTGTGTACTAACCAGGAGTATGTAACCAGCAGTATGTAACCAGGAGTATGTAACCAGCAGTATGTAACCAGGAGTGTGTACTAACCAGGAGTATGTAACCAGGAGTGTGTACTAACCAGCAGTATGTAACCAGGAGTATGTAACCAGCAGTATGTAACCAGGAGTGTGTACTAACCAGGAGTATGTAACCAGCAGTATATAACCAGCAGTATGTAACCAGCAGTATGTAACCAGGAGTATGTAACCAGGAGTATGTAACCAGGAGTATGTAACCAGGAGTGTGTCCTAACCAGGAGTAAGTACTAACCAGGAGTGTGTACTAACCAGGAGTGTGTACTAACCAGGAGTGTGTACTAACCAGGAGTATGTAACCAGGAGTGTGTACTAACCAGCAGTATGTAACCAGGAGTATGTAACCAGCAGTATGTAACCAGGAGTGTGTACTAACCAGGAGTATGTAACCAGCAGTATATAACCAGCAGTATGTAACCAGCAGTATGTAACCAGGAGTATGTAACCAGGAGTATGTAACCAGGAGTATGTAACCAGGAGTGTGTCCTAACCAGGAGTAAGTACTAACCAGGAGTGTGTACTAACCAGGAGTGTGTACTAACCAGGAGTGTGTACTAACCAGGAGTATGTACTAACCAGGAGTGTGTACTAACCAGGAGTGTGTACTAACCAGGAGTATGTACTAACCAGGAGTGTGTGCTAACCGGGGGGGTGTACCAACCAGGGTACTTACTAAGCAAGTTACACAGTATTTACAACATGGAAAACAATCACTACTTACAATAAATCTTTTGGACACACGTTTTTCTCCAAACATTCACAGACACTTGTTCTTAGAGTTTCATATCGGATTATGTTATTGTAGGCTTCAGCATCACCCAGTTTACGTTCCTACAAATGAATATGCAGAACACTATGAAGAGTACATGTACACAAACACACAAGGACACACATGCATGCAAATGGATTATAGATACACAGATTAACATATGTCAGGTCGAGGGCACTCACACACACACACACACACACACACACACACACACACACACACACACAGACACACACACACCACACACACACACACACACACACACACACACACACACACACACACACACACACACACACACAACACACACACACACTAACACACACTAACACACACTAATACGTATGTACATCCAAGCAAAATACATACACACATACAAGTAGATTAACAACAAGGACACAGATGCACACAAACACACACGCATGCAGATTAACACACACAAATGCACATGCACAGGTACGTAGATTGCAAACGTGCTCACAAACACACACTAACACACCTGTTCGTAGCCAGGTTCATTGTGGTACGGCTTCTCACTCATCAGAGACTGAATAGACAGCACCACACCCAGCAAGGACTGGGAGATGGTCCAACCGGGGCCCGCCCAAGTCCTGCACACCACAAGCAACAGACTTGGTCACACACCATTCAACCAAACTGACAGGACGATGTTAATAAGGTATCAGGATATCTTATTTAACATGGGGAACTGTTAGCCATGGGCTACTATAAGTGGCACCCAGAAAAGGGGGTATTATTTGTACATATGCGTACATAAGTATGTGTTGGTGAACATGATAAGGCTCATTTACTTAGCTGTTCACTCAAACGGACCACAAACAGAAGATTGTATACATTGTACACTTTGTAAGTGCATACACATACACATGTACACATACGTACGCACGAATGCACACACACACACACACACACACACACACACACACACACACACACACAAACACACACACACACACAAACACACACACACACACACACACACACACACACACACACACACACACACACACACACACACACAAACACACACACACACACACACACACACACACACACACACACACACACACACACACACACACACACAAACACACACACACACACACACACACACACACACACACACACACATACACACACACACACACACACACACACACACACACACACACACACACACACACACACACACACTGACCCCAAAATACTCAGGCACACTTTCCCATTCTGGTAAAGGTTGGGGTTGAACCGCACTCTGCCCCCTCCAGTGGTCATGAACCTGACTCTTGGCGGGGAGTGGGGGTAATCGGGAGGGAATCGAAGATAAAAGTAGAAGAACCCGCCTTCATAGGGCGTGTCAAATGGTCCAGTAATGAGGATGTGTAGCTACAAGCAAGAATTCACATGTGCAGTCTTACTATAAAGAGCAGTAACTGACATACGTACACACATGTACACACACATACATACTGTACACATGCACATACATGCACACACACACACACACACACACACACACACACACACACACACACACACACACACACACACACACACACACTACACCAACACTAACTCACTCTAGTGATATCATCACCATCTGGTTTAACACATATTCCAGGAGGCGGAGAGTTGAATATCACTGTCAAATCTCTACAGAAAATAGATGTTCACTTGATTAGTACAGTTTACAAAGGAACTTTCAACATGTGGGTACGTAGACTATAGAGGTTCACTCAGTACAGTCTACAGTGATGGGGAAATCTCAACATGTGGGTAGATTATAAAGGTCCACTCAGTACAGTCTACAATGATGAGATCTCAACATGTGGGTAGACTATAGAGGTCCCGATTTCCTCTGACTTTGGAAAATACTGAATTTTACAATATAGAGTGTAATACAGTCGAAATGTATAAATATACGTACAATATTGCGTACGCTACTTGTACACTAGAGCAAAACTACAAACACTCGACTCGTGACAACAAACCGCTTGATTCGAACTATTGAGTCGTGCGAATAAGATTGGTCGTCAAAATCAGGTGACTTCAAAGGATCCCACGGCTTCGTGTTACTGTCGTCCTTGAGTAGTAAAGCTTTAACTTTGGCAGTAGCTGAGGATAAGCCGGATGGAGTTTTCTCTCCTGTGCCCTTGGAACTGGATGCCATTTTAAGGTCACGTGGTCCACACGCCCCACAAGGCAGCTGTCCCATTCTAAACATGGTATGGTATGGTATGGTATGGTATCATTATTATACTGGAGAGGCCACTAGCCCAGTGGGCTACTACTAAGGCTCCCAGTTGAAATCGAATAAAGTTATAAAAATTACATGCAGAATATAGGTGAATTGGACTTAAGATAATATTATAATAATAATTGTAACATAACAAGTGTGGTAGACATAACATACAGAAGAAGGTAACAACAAAACAAACAGACAAATAAACAGACAAACAAACAGACAACAACAGCAAAAACAACAAAATAACATGACATACAATAATGATAACATGACATGATATAACAGTGACAATAACAATGGGGAAGATTAATAAATTAACAGTGAACCACATGCAATAGTCAATAAATAATGTACATTTAAACAGCGCATAGTTAGCGCGTGGACCTTAGATGGTTAGCATACGCGCTAGGTTAGTGCGTACATTGGGTATTTGCGATCAACTCTGCGTGTTTACGAGTGTCCTGACCTAATATCTATGCCAATGGATTCCTTCAGTCGTCGCCAGAAGCTTGGAAAGTATTTGGCGCAAATCTGTTCAGTTGCATTTGTATGTGCAGGGTTCTAAGTGCATGTATAATGTGAGAGTGGGAGACCACTGTTACCAGTAGGTAAAAATGAGATATGTCCTTCTCCATTGGTAGTATCAGTACTTTGAGATCCTCTGCATGTGCATGTGGCCTACATAGTGCTTCAAGGATGCCTTGATATAGTCAATGCATCTGGAGTGTGTGCCTCAGTGTGTGAAGGTGGATAGGACACCTGACAGAATTTTGATCCTCAACAAAACCTATCATTTTTGTTATCCAAAGGACCGTATTAGTTCCAGGAGTGTGTCCATGCATTTGTATTAGATCCATGATGCATTATGTGCACACAGGAGAGGTCGTGGTGACAAGCATAAAAATTGACATTTTTTGGCTTGTCACCACGAGGCCCATAGCACACCTATAACGGTTTACATGCGTCCGAAATTGTGTTGGTGAGTTTGGCACAGACACTGGGCAGCCCTTGGTGACTACCAATGGAATGTGAACTTACCTGAGTGATCACTACAAGGCGTATTACACATATATTGAAATGTACATACAAATGTATAATGCTATGTTCCATATGGACACCTGGTAGAATTTTGATCCTCAATAAAACCTATCATTTTTGTTATCAAAAGGACCATATTAGTTCCAGGAGTGTGTCCGTGCATTCGTTTTAGATCTATGATGCATTATGTGCACACAGGAGAGGTCGTGGTGACAAGCATAAAAATTGACATTTTTTGGCTTGTCACCACGAGGCCCATAGCACACCCAAGACGGTTTGCATGCATCCCAAATTGTGTTGGTGAGTTTGGGACAGGTACTGGGCAGCCCTTGGTGACCAGCAACGTGATGTCAAATCACCTGAGTTATCACCACAAGGCATATTACACTTATATTGAAATGTACATACAAATGTATAATGCTATGTGACATATGGACAACTGAGAGAATTTTCATCAGCAAAAAAACCTATCATTTTTACTATCAAAAGGACCGTATTAGTTCCAGGAGTGTGTCCGTGCATTCGTATTAGATCTACGATGCGTTGTGTGCACACAGGAGAGGTCGTGGTGACAAGCATAAAAATTGACATTTTTTGGCTTGTCACCACGAGGCCCATAGCACACCCAAGACGGTTTGCATGCATCCCAAATTGTGTTGGTGAGTTTGGGACAGGTACTGGGCAGCCCTTGGTGACCAGCAACGTGATGTCAAATCACCTGAGTTATCACCACAAGGCGTATTACACTTATATTGAAATGTACATACAAATGTATAATGCTATGTGACATATGGACAACTGAGAGAATTTTCACCAGCAAAAAAACCTATCATTTTTACTATCAAAAGGACCGTATTAGTTCCAGGAGTGTGTCCGTGCATTCGTATTAGATCTACGATGCGTTGTGTGCACACAGGAGAGGTCGTGGTGACAAGCATAAAAATTGACATTTTTTGGCTTGTCACCACGAGGCCCATAGCACACCCAGGATGGTTTGCATGCATCCCAAATTGTGTTGGTGAGTTTGGCACGAACACTGGGCAGCCCTTGGTGGCCAGCAACGTGATGTCAAATCACCTGAGTTATCACCACAAGGCGTATTACACATATATTGAAATGTACATACAACTGTATAATGCTATGTTCCATATGGACACCTGGTAGAATTTTGATCCTCAATAAAACCTATCATTTTTGTCATCAAAAGGACCATATTAGTTCCAGGAGTGTGTCCGTGCATTCGTTTTTAGATCTATGATACATTATGTGCACACAGGAGAGGTCGTGGTGACAAGCATAAAAATTGACATTTTTTGGCTTGTCACCACGAGGCCCATAGCACACCCAGGAGGGTTAGTATGCATCCCAAATTGTGTTGGTGAGTTTGGCACGAACACTGGGCAGCCCTTGGTGGCCAGCAACGTGATGTCAAGTCACCTGAGTTATCACCACAAGGCGTATTACACATATATTGAAATGTACATACAAATGTATAATGCTATGTTCCATATGGACACCTGAGAGAATTTTGATCCTCAATAAAACCTATCATTTTTGTTATCAAAAGGACCATATTAGTTCCAGGAGTGTGTCCGTGCATTCGTTTTAGATCTAAGATGCATTATGTGCACACAGGAGAGGTCGTGGTGACAAGCATAAAAATTGACATTTTTTGGCTTGTCACCACGAGGCCCATAGCACACCCAAGACGGTTTGCATGCATCCCAAATTATGTTAGTGAGTTTGGGACAGGTACTGGGCAGCCCTTGGTGGCCAGCAACGTGATGTCAAATCACCTGAGTTATCACCACAAGGCGTATTACACTTATATTGAAATGTACATTCAACTGTATAATGCTATGTTCCATATGGACACCTGAGAGAATTTTGATCCTCAATAAAACCTATCATTTTGTCATCAAAAGGACCATATTAGTTCCAGGAGTGTGTCCGTGCATTCGTTTTAGATCTATGATGCATTATGTGCACACAGGAGAGGTCGTGGTGACAAGCATAAAAATTGACATTTTTTGGCTTGTCACCACGAGGCCCATAGCACACCCAGGATGGTTTGCATGCATCCGAAATAGTGTTGGTGAGTTTGGCACGAACACTGGGCAGCCCTTGGTGGCCAGCAACGTGATGTCAAATCACCTGAGTTATTACCACAAGGCGTATTACACATATATTGAAAAGTACATACAACTGTATAATGCTATGTTCCATATGGACACCTGGTAGAATTTTGATCCTCAATAAAACCTATCATTTTTGTTATCAAAAGGACCATATTAGTTCCAGGAGTGTGTCCGTGCATTCGTTTTAGATCTATGATGCATTATGTGCACACAGGAGAGGTCGTGGTGACAAGCATAAAAATTGACATTTTTTGGCTTGTCACCACGAGGCCCATAGCACACCCAAGACGGTTTGCATGCATCCCAAATTGTGTTGGTGAGTTTGGGACAGGTACTGGGCAGCCCTTGGTGACCAGCAACGTGATGTCAAATCACCTGAGTTATCACCACAAGGCATATTACACTTATATTGAAATGTACATACAAATGTATAATGCTATGTGACATATGGACAACTGAGAGAATTTTCATCAGCAAAAAAACCTATCATTTTTACTATCAAAAGGACCGTATTAGTTCCAGGAGTGTGTCCGTGCATTCGTATTAGATCTACGATGCGTTGTGTGCACACAGGAGAGGTCGTGGTGACAAGCATAAAAATTGACATTTTTTGGCTTGTCACCACGAGGCCCATAGCACACCCAGGATGGTTTGCATGCATCCCAAATTGTGTTGGTGAGTTTGGCACGAACACTGGGCAGCCCTTGGTGGCCAGCAACGTGATGTCAAATCACCTGAGTTATCACCACAAGGCGTATTACACATATATTGAAATGTACATACAACTGTATAATGCTATGTTCCATATGGACACCTGGTAGAATTTTGATCCTCAATAAAACCTATCATTTTTGTCATCAAAAGGACCATATTAGTTCCAGGAGTGTGTCCGTGCATTCGTTTTTAGATCTATGATACATTATGTGCACACAGGAGAGGTCGTGGTGACAAGCATAAAAATTGACATTTTTTGGCTTGTCACCACGAGGCCCATAGCACACCCAGGAGGGTTAGTATGCATCCCAAATTGTGTTGGTGAGTTTGGCACGAACACTGGGCAGCCCTTGGTGGCCAGCAACGTGATGTCAAGTCACCTGAGTTATCACCACAAGGCGTATTACACATATATTGAAATGTACATACAAATGTATAATGCTATGTTCCATATGGACACCTGAGAGAATTTTGATCCTCAATAAAACCTATCATTTTTGTTATCAAAAGGACCATATTAGTTCCAGGAGTGTGTCCGTGCATTCGTTTTAGATCTAAGATGCATTATGTGCACACAGGAGAGGTCGTGGTGACAAGCATAAAAATTGACATTTTTTGGCTTGTCACCACGAGGCCCATAGCACACCCAAGAAGGTTTGCATGCATCCCAAATTATGTTAGTGAGTTTGGGACAGGTACTGGGCAGCCCTTGGTGGCCAGCAACGTGATGTCAAATCACCTGAGTTATCACCACAAGGCGTATTACACTTATATTGAAATGTACATTCAACTGTATAATGCTATGTTCCATATGGACACCTGAGAGAATTTTGATCCTCAATAAAACCTATCATTTTGTCATCAAAAGGACCATATTAGTTCCAGGAGTGTGTCCGTGCATTCGTTTTAGATCTATGATGCATTATGTGCACACAGGAGAGGTCGTGGTGACAAGCATAAAAATTGACATTTTTTGGCTTGTCACCACGAGGACCATAGCACACCCAGGATGGTTTGCATGCATCCCAAATTGTGTTGGTGAGTTTGGGACAGGTACTGGGCAGCCCTTGGTGGCCAGCAACGTGATGTCAAATCACCTGAGTTATCACCACAAGGCGTATTACTTAGTGGTTAAGACATGGGCACGAGGGCATTATGACATTTAAAATACCGAGTCCCGAGGGCGAGTGTATTTTATATGTCATAATGCCGAGTGTCCATGTCTTAACCATTATAGCATCCGTTGCTAACGCTTTATACTGTTGCTAGCGCTTTATACAATATAAAATTGCTGTATAATAGTACTGTTTCTATGGTAACGGATGCTATACATATATTGAAATGTACATACAACTGTATAATGCTATGTTCCATATGGACACCTGGTAGAATTTTGATCCTCAATAAAACCTATCATTTTTGTTATCAAAAGGACTATATTAGATCCAGGAGTGTGTCCGTGCATTCGTTTTAGATCTATGATGCATTATGTGCACACAGGAGAGGTCGTGGTGACAAGCATAAAAATTGACATTATTTGGCTTGTCACCACGAGGCCCATAGCACACCCAATTTTACCAAACCTAGCCAGGGATGTGAATTAACTTCTGAAACAATTCTCATCTCAATAGGTGGCCCGTAACCCCCGCTACATTCGAAGGTGCTTTATATTATTTCAATGTATGGGATAGTACGTATAGGAGAGAAAACGCTAAGCACCTTTTTGAATAGCTCATGGGAAAGTGGGCGTGTCAACGTGAGATTTTTACCAGACGTAGCTGGTGACGTGAACTAACTTCTGAAACAATTCTTATCTCAATATGTGGCCTGAAACCCCAGCTACATTCGGAGGTGCTTAATATTATTTCAATGTATGGGATAGTATAGGAGAGAAAACGCTAAGCACCTTTTTGAATAGCTCATGGGAAAGTGGGCGTGTCAACGTGAGATTTTTACCAGACCTAGCTGGTGATGTGAACTAACTTCTGAAACAATTCTCATCTTAATAGGTGGCCTGAAACCCCAGCTACATTCGAAGGTGCTTAATATTATTTCAATGTATGGGATTGTATGAGAGAAAACGCTAAGCACTTTTTGAATAGCTCATGGGAAAGTGGGTGTGTCAACGTGAGCATTTCACCAGACCTAGCCAGGGATGTGAACTAACTTCTGAAACAATTCCCGTCTCAATAGGTGGCCTGTAACCCCAGCTACATTCGAAGGTGCTTAATATTATTTCAATGTATGGGATTGTATGAGAGAAAACGCTAAGTACCTTTTTGAATAGCTCATGGGAAAGTGGGCGTGTCAACGTGAGATTTTTACCAGACATAGCCAGGGATGTGAAAAAACTTATGAAACAATTCCAATCTCAATAGGTGGCCCGTAACCCCCGCTACATTCGAAGGTGCTTTATATTATTTCAATGTATGGGATAGTACGTATAGGAGAGAAAACGCTAAGCACCTTTTTGAATAGCTCATGGGAAAGTGGGCGTGTCAACGTGAGATTTTCACCAGACCTAGCTGGTGACGTGAACTAACTTCTGAAACAATTCCCATCTCAATAAGTGGCCTGAAACCCCCGCTACATTCGAAGGTGCTTAATATTATTTCAATGTATGGGATAGTATAGGAGAGAAAACGCTAAGCACCTTTTTGAATAGCTCATGGGAAAGTGGGCGTGTCAACGTGAGATTTTCACCAGACCTAGCTGGTGATGTGAACTAACTTCTGAAACAATTCTCATCTCAATAGGTGGCCTGAAACCCCAGCTACATTCGAAGGTGCTTAATATTATTTCAATATATGGGATTGTATTAGAGAAAACGCTAAGCACCTTTTTGAATAGCTCATGGGAAAGTGGGCGTGTCAACGTGAGATTTTTACCAGACCTAGCCAGGGATGTGAACTAACTTCTGAAACACTTCCCATCACAATAGGTGGCCTGTAACCCCAGCTACATTCGAAGGTGCTTAATATTATTTCAATGTATGGGATTGTATGAGAGAAAACGCTAAGCACCTTTTTGAATAGCTCATGGGAAAGTGGGCGTGTCAACGTGAGATTTTTACCAGACCTAGCTGGTGATGTGAACTAACTTCTGAAACAATTCTCATCTCAATAGGTGGCCTGAAACCCCAGCTACATTCGGAGGTGCTTAATATTATTTCAATGTATGGGATAGTATAGGAGAGAAAACGCTAAGCACCTTTTTGAATAGCTCATGGGAAAGTGGGCGTGTCAACGTGAGATTTTTACCAGACATAGCCAGGGATGTGAAAAAACTTATGAAACAATTCCAATCTCAATAGGTGGCCCGTAACCCCCGCTACATTCGAAGGTGCTTTATATTATTTCAATGTATGGGATAGTACGTATAGGAGAGAAAACGCTAAGCACCTTTTTGAATAGCTCATGGGAAAGTGGGCGTGTCAACGTGAGATTTTCACCAGACCTAGCTGGTGACGTGAACTAACTTCTGAAACAATTCCCATCTCAATAGGTGGCCTGAAACCCCAGCTACATTCGAAGGTGCTTAATATTATTTCAATGTATGGGATTGCATTAGAGAAAACGCTAAGCACCTTTTTGAATAGCTCATGGGAAAGTGGGCGTGTCAACGTGAGATTTTTACCAGACCTAGCCAGGGATGTGAACTAACTTCTGAAACACTTCCCATCACAATAGGTGGCCTGTAACCCCAGCTACATTCGAAGGTGCTTAATATTATTTCAATGTATGGGATTGTATGAGAGAAAACGCTAAGCACCTTTTTGAATAGCTCATGGGAAAGTGGGCGTGTCAACGTGAGATTTTTACCAGACCTAGCCAGGGATGTGAACTAACTTCTGAAACAATTCCCATCTCAATAGGTGGCCTGTAACCCCCGCTACATTCGAAGGTGCTTAATATTATTTCAATGTATGGGATTGTATTTGAGAAAACGCTAAGCACCTTTTTGAATAGCTCATGGGAAAGTGGGCGTGTCAACGTGAGATGTTTACCAGACCTAGCCAGGGATGTGAACTAACTTCTGAAACACTTCCCATCTCAATAGGTCGCCTGTAACCCCAGCTACATTCGAAGGTGCTTAATATTATTTCAATGTATGGGATTGTATGAGAGAAAATGCTAAGCACCTTTTTGAATAGCTCATGGGAAGTGGGCGTGTCAACGTGAGATTTTTACTAGATGTAGCCAGGGATGTGAACTAACTTCTGAAACAATTCCCATCTCAATAGGTGGCCTGTAACCCCAGCTACATTCGAAGGTGCTTAATATTATTTCAATGTATGGGATAGTATAGGAGAGAAAACGTTAAGCACCTTTTTGAATAGCTCATGGGAAAGTGGGTGTGTCAACGTGAGATTTTTACTAGATGTAGCCAGGGATGTGAACTAACTTCTGAAACAATTCCCATCTCAATAGGTCGCCTGTAACCCCTGCTACATTCGAAGGTGCTTAATATTATTTCAATGTATGGGATTGTATGAGAGAAAACGCTAAGTACCTTTTTGAATAGCACATGGGAAAGTGGGCGTGTCAACGTGAGATTTTTACCAGTCATAGCCAGGGATGTGAACAAACTTATGAAACAATTCCAATCTCAATAGGTGGCCCGTAACCCCCGCTACATTCGAAGGTGCTTTATATTATTTCAATGTATGGGATAGTACGTATAGGAGAGAAAACGCTAAGCACCTTTTTGAATAGCTCATGGGAAAGTGGGCGTGTCAACGTGAGATTTTCACCAGACCTAGCTGGTGACGTGAACTAACTTCTGAAACAATTCCCATCTCAATAAGTGGCCTGAAACCCCCGCTACATTCGAAGGTGCTTAATATTATTTCAATGTATGGGATAGTATAGGAGAGAAAACGCTAAGCACCTTTTTGAATAGTTCATGGGAAAGTGGGCGTGTCAACGTGAGATTTTCACCAGACCTAGCTGGTGACGTGAACTAACTTCTGAAACAATTCTCATCTCAATAGGTGGCCTGAAACCCCAGCTACATTCGAAGGTGCTTAATATTATTTCAATGTATGGGATTGTATTAGAGAAAACGCTAAGCACCTTTTTGAATAGCTCATGGGAAAGTGGGCGTGTCAACGTGAGATTTTTACCAGACCTAGCCAGGGATGTGAACTAACTTCTGAAACAATTCTCATCTCAATAGGTGGCCTGAAACCCCAGCTACATTCGGAGGTGCTTAATATTATTTCAATGTATGGGATAGTATAGGAGAGAAAACGCTAAGCACCTTTTTGAATAGCTCATGGGAAAGTGGGCGTGTCAACGTGAGATTTTTACCAGACATAGCCAGGGATGTGAAAAAACTTATGAAACAATTCCAATCTCAATAGGTGGCCCGTAACCCCCGCTACATTCGAAGGTGCTTTATATTATTTCAATGTATGGGATAGTACGTATAGGAGAGAAAACGCTAAGCACCTTTTTGAATAGCTCATGGGAAAGTGGGCGTGTCAACGTGAGATTTTCACCAGACGTAGCTGGTGACGTGAACTAACTTCTGAAACAATTCCCATCTCAATAGGTGGCCTGAAACCCCAGCTACATTCGAAGGTGCTTAATATTATTTCAATGTATGGGATTGCATTAGAGAAAACGCTAAGCACCTTTTTGAATAGCTCATGGGAAAGTGGGCGTGTCAACGTGAGATTTTTACCAGACCTAGCCAGGGATGTGAACTAACTTCTGAAACACTTCCCATCACAATAGGTGGCCTGTAACCCCAGCTACATTCGAAGGTGCTTAATATTATTTCAATGTATGGGATTGTATGAGAGAAAACGCTAAGCACCTTTTTGAATAGCTCATGGGAAAGTGGGCGTGTCAACGTGAGATTTTTACTAGACCTAGCCAGGGATGTGAACTAACTTCTGAAACAATTCCCATCTCAATAGGTGGCCTGTAACCCCCGCTACATTCGAAGGTGCTTAATATTATTTCAATGTATGGGATTGTATGAGAGAAAATGCTAAGCACCTTTTTGAATAGCTCATGGGAAAGTGGGCGTGTCAACGTGAGATTTTTACCACATGTAGCCAGGGATGTCAACTAACTTCTGAAACACTTCCCATCTCAATAGGTGACCTGTAACCCCAGCTACACTCGAAGGTGCTTAATATTATTTCAATATATGGGATAGTATAGGAGAGAAAATGCTAAGCACCTTTTTGAATAGTTCATGGGAAAGTGGGTGTGTCCACGTGAGAATTTTACCAGACCTAGCTGGTGACGTGAACTAACTTCTGAAACAATTCCCATCTCAATAGGTGGCCTGTAACCCCAGCTACATTCGAAGGTGCTTAATATTATTTCAATGTATGGGATTGTATGAGAGAAAACGCTAAGCACCTTTTTGAATAGCTCATTGGAAAGTGGGCGTGTCTACGTGAGATTTTTACCAGATGCAACCAGGGATGTCAACTAACTTCTGAAACACTTCCTATCTCAATAGGTGGCCCGTAACCCCAGCTACACTTGAAGGTGCTTAATATTATTTCAATATATGGGATAGTATAGGAGAGAAAACGCTAAGCACCTTTTTGAATAGCTCATGGGAAAGTGGGTGTGTCCACGTGAGAATTTTACCAGACCTAGCTGGTGACGTGAACTAACTTCTGAAACAATTCTCATCTCAATAGGTGGCCTGTAACCCCAGCTACACTCGAAGGTGCTTAATATTATTTCAATGTATGGGATTGTATGAGAGAAAACGCTAAGCACTTTTTGAATAGCTCATGGGAAAGTGGGTGTGTCAACGTGAGCATTTCACCAGACCTAGCCAGGGATGTGAACTAACTTCTGAAACAATTCCCGTCTCAATAGGTGGCCTGTAACCCCAGCTACATTCGAAGGTGCTTAATATTATTTCAATGTATGGGATTGTATTAGAGAAAACGCTAAGCACCTTTTTGAATAGCTCATGGGAAAGTGGGCGTGTCAACGTGAGATGTTTACCAGACCTAGCCAGGGATATGAACTAACTTCTGAAACAATTCTCATCTCAATAGGTCGCCTGTAACCCCAGCTACATTCGAAGGTGCTTAATATTATTTCAATGTATGGGATTGTATGAGAGAAAACGCTAAGCACCTTTTTGAATAGCTCATGGGAAAGTGGGCGTGTCAACGTGAGATTTTTACCAGACCTAGCCAGGGATGTAAACTAACTTCTGAAACAATTCCCATCTCAATAGGTGGCCTGTAACCCCAGCTACACTCGAAGGTGCTTAATATTATTTCAATGTATGGGATAGTCTAGGAGAGAAAATGCTAAGCACCTTTTTGAATAGCTCATGGGAAAGTGGGTGTGTCCACGTGAGAATTTTACCAGACCTAGCTGGTGACGTGAACTAACTTCTGAAACAATTCCCATCTCAATAGGTGGCCTGTAACCCCAGCTACATTCGAAGGTGCTTAATATTATTTCAATGTATGGGATTGTATGAGAGAAAACGCTAAGCACCTTTTTGAATAGCTCATGGGAAAGTGGGCGTGTCAACGTGAGATTTTTACCAGACCTAGCTGGTGACGTGAACTAACTTCTGAAACAATTCTCATCTCAATAGGTGGCCTGAAACCCCAGCTACATTAAAAGGTGCTTAATATTATTTCAATGTATGGGATAGTATAGGAGAGAAAACGCTAAGCACCTTTTTGAATAGCTCATGGGAAAGTGGGCGTGTCAACGTGAGAATATTACCAGACCTAGCTGGTGATGTGAACTAACTTCTGAAACAATTCTCATCTCAATAGGTGGCCCGTAACCCCCGCTACATTCGAAGGTGCTTAATATTATTTCAATGTATGGGATAGTATAGGAGAGAAAACGCTAAGCACCTTTTTGAATAGCTCATGGGAAAGTGGGCGTGTAAACGTGACAATTTTACCAGACCTAGCTGGTGACGTGAACTAACTTCTGAAACAATTCTCATCTCAATAGGTGGCCTGAAACCCCAGCTACATTCGAAGGTGCTTAATATTATTTCAATGTATGGGATAGTCTAGGAGAGAAAATGCTAAGCACCTTTTTGAATAGCTCATGGGAAAGTGGGTGTGTCCACGTGAGAATTTTACCAGACCTAGCTGGTGACGTGAACTAACTTCTGAAACAATTCCCATCTCAATAGGTGGCCTGAAACCCCAGCTACATTCGAAGGTGCTTAATATTATTTCAATGTATGGGATTGCATTAGAGAAAACGCTAAGCACCTTTTTGAATAGCTCATGGGAAAGTGGGCGTGTCAACGTGAGATTTTTACCAGACCTAGCCAGGGATGTGAACTAACTTCTGAAACACTTCCCATCACAATAGGTGGCCTGTAACCCCAGCTACATTCGAAGGTGCTTAATATTATTTCAATGTATGGGATTGTATGAGAGAAAACGCTAAGCACCTTTTTGAATAGCTCATGGGAAAGTGGGCGTGTCAACGTGAGATTTTTACTAGACCTAGCCAGGGATGTGAACTAACTTCTGAAACAATTCCCATCTCAATAGGTGGCCTGTAACCCCCGCTACATTCGAAGGTGCTTAATATTATTTCAATGTATGGGATTGTATGAGAGAAAATGCTAAGCACCTTTTTGAATAGCTCATGGGAAAGTGGGCGTGTCAACGTGAGATTTTTACCACATGTAGCCAGGGATGTCAACTAACTTCTGAAACACTTCCCATCTCAATAGGTGGCCTGTAACCCCAGCTACACTCGAAGGTGCTTAATATTATTTCAATATATGGGATAGTATAGGAGAGAAAATGCTAAGCACCTTTTTGAATAGTTCATGGGAAAGTGGGTGTGTCCACGTGAGAATTTTACCAGACCTAGCTGGTGACGTGAACTAACTTCTGAAACAATTCCCATCTCAATAGGTGGCCTGTAACCCCAGCTACATTCGAAGGTGCTTAATATTATTTCAATGTATGGGATTGTATGAGAGAAAACGCTAAGCACCTTTTTGAATAGCTCATTGGAAAGTGGGCGTGTCTACGTGAGATTTTTACCAGATGCAACCAGGGATGTCAACTAACTTCTGAAACACTTCCTATCTCAATAGGTGGCCCGTAACCCCAGCTACACTTGAAGGTGCTTAATATTATTTCAATATATGGGATAGTATAGGAGAGAAAACGCTAAGCACCTTTTTGAATAGCTCATGGGAAAGTGGGTGTGTCCACGTGAGAATTTTACCAGACCTAGCTGGTGACGTGAACTAACTTCTGAAACAATTCTCATCTCAATAGGTGGCCTGTAACCCCAGCTACACTCGAAGGTGCTTAATATTATTTCAATGTATGGGATTGTATGAGAGAAAACGCTAAGCACTTTTTGAATAGCTCATGGGAAAGTGGGTGTGTCAACGTGAGCATTTCACCAGACCTAGCCAGGGATGTGAACTAACTTCTGAAACAATTCCCGTCTCAATAGGTGGCCTGTAACCCCAGCTACATTCGAAGGTGCTTAATATTATTTCAATGTATGGGATTGTATTAGAGAAAACGCTAAGCACCTTTTTGAATAGCTCATGGGAAAGTGGGCGTGTCAACGTGAGATGTTTACCAGACCTAGCCAGGGATATGAACTAACTTCTGAAACAATTCTCATCTCAATAGGTCGCCTGTAACCCCAGCTACATTCGAAGGTGCTTAATATTATTTCAATGTATGGGATTGTATGAGAGAAAACGCTAAGCACCTTTTTGAATAGCTCATGGGAAAGTGGGCGTGTCAACGTGAGATTTTTACCAGACCTAGCCAGGGATGTAAACTAACTTCTGAAACAATTCCCATCTCAATAGGTGGCCTGTAACCCCAGCTACACTCGAAGGTGCTTAATATTATTTCAATGTATGGGATAGTCTAGGAGAGAAAATGCTAAGCACCTTTTTGAATAGCTCATGGGAAAGTGGGTGTGTCCACGTGAGAATTTTACCAGACCTAGCTGGTGACGTGAACTAACTTCTGAAACAATTCCCATCTCAATAGGTGGCCTGTAACCCCAGCTACATTCGAAGGTGCTTAATATTATTTCAATGTATGGGATTGTATGAGAGAAAACGCTAAGCACCTTTTTGAATAGCTCATGGGAAAGTGGGCGTGTCAACGTGAGATTTTTACCAGACCTAGCTGGTGACGTGAACTAACTTCTGAAACAATTCTCATCTCAATAGGTGGCCTGAAACCCCAGCTACATTAAAAGGTGCTTAATATTATTTCAATGTATGGGATAGTATAGGAGAGAAAACGCTAAGCACCTTTTTGAATAGCTCATGGGAAAGTGGGCGTGTCAACGTGAGAATATTACCAGACCTAGCTGGTGATGTGAACTAACTTCTGAAACAATTCTCATCTCAATAGGTGGCCCGTAACCCCCGCTACATTCGAAGGTGCTTAATATTATTTCAATGTATGGGATAGTATAGGAGAGAAAACGCTAAGCACCTTTTTGAATAGCTCATGGGAAAGTGGGCGTGTAAACGTGACAATTTTACCAGACCTAGCTGGTGACGTGAACTAACTTCTGAAACAATTCTCATCTCAATAGGTGGCCTGAAACCCCAGCTACATTCGAAGGTGCTTAATATTATTTCAATGTATGGGATAGTCTAGGAGAGAAAATGCTAAGCACCTTTTTGAATAGCTCATGGGAAAGTGGGTGTGTCCACGTGAGAATTTTACCAGACCTAGCTGGTGACGTGAACTAACTTCTGAAACAATTCCCATCTCAATAGGTGGCCTGTAACCCCAGCTACATTCGAAGGTGCTTAATATTATTTCAATGTATGGGATTGTATGAGAGAAAACGCTAAGCACCTTTTTGAATAGCTCATGGGAAAGTGGGCGTGTCAACGTGAGATTTTTACCAGACCTAGCCAGGGATGTGAACTAACTTCTGAAACAATTCCCATCTCAATAGGTGGCCTGTAACCCCAGCTACATTCGAAGGTGCTTAATATTATTTCAATGTATGGGATTGTATGAGAGAAAACGCTAAGCACCTTTTTGAATAGCTCATGGGAAAGTGGGCGTGTCAACGTGAGATTTTTACCAGACATAGCCAGGGATGTGAACTAACTTATGAAACAATTCCCATCTCAATAGATGGCCCGTAACCCCAGCTACATTCGGATGTGCTTAATATTATTTCAATGTATGGGATTGTATGAGAGAAAACGCTAAGCACCTTTTTGAATAGCTCATGGGAAAGTGGGCGTGTCAACGTGAGATTTTTACCAGACCTAGCTGGTGATGTGAACTAACTTCTGAAACAATTCCCATCTCAATAGGTGGCCCGTAACCCCAGCTACACTCGAAGGTGCTTAATATTATTTCAATGTATGGGATAGTCTAGGAGAGAAAATGCTAAGCACCTTTTTGAATAGCTCATGGGAAAGTGGGTGTGTCCACGTGAGAATTTTACCAGACCTAGCTGGTGACGTGAACTAACTTCTGAAACAATTCCCATCTCAATAGGTGGCCTGTAACCCCAGCTACATTCGAAGGTGCTTAATATTATTTCAATGTATGGGATTGTATTAGAGAAAACGCTAAGCACCTTTTTGAATAGCTCATGGGAAAGTGGGCGTGTCAACGTGAGATTTTTACCAGACCTAGCTGGTGATGTGAACTAACTTCTGAAACAATTCTCATCTCAATAGGTGGCCTGAAACCCCAGCTACATTAAAAGGTGCTTAATATTATTTCAATGTATGGGATAGTATAGGAGAGAAAACGCTAAGCACCTTTTTGAATAGCTCATGGGAAAGTGGGCGTGTCAACGTGAGAATATTACCAGACCTAGCTGGTGATGTGAACTAACTTCTGAAACAATTCTCATCTCAATAGGTGGCCCGTAACCCCCGCTACATTCGAAGGTGCTTAATATTATTTCAATGTATGGGATAGTATAGGAGAGAAAACGCTAAGCACCTTTTTGAATAGCTCATGGGAAAGTGGGCGTGTAAACGTGACAATTTTACCAGACCTAGCTGGTGACGTGAACTAACTTCTGAAACAATTCTCATCTCAATAGGTGGCCTGAAACCCCAGCTACATTCGGAGGTGCTTAATATTATTTCAATGTATGGGATAGTCTAGGAGAGAAAATGCTAAGCACCTTTTTGAATAGCTCATGGGAAAGTGGGTGTGTCCACGTGAGAATTTTACCAGACCTAGCTGGTGACGTGAACTAACTTCTGAAACAATTCCCATCACAATAGGTGGCCTGTAACCCCAGCTACATTCGAAGGTGCTTAATATTATTTCAATGTATGGGATTGTATGAGAGAAAACGCTAAGCACCTTTTTGAATAGCTCATGGGAAAGTGGGCGTGTCAACGTGAGATTTTTACCAGACCTAGCCAGGGATGTGAACTAACTTCTGAAACAATTCCCATCTCAATAGGTGGCCTGTAACCCCAGCTACATTCGAAGGTGCTTAATATTATTTCAATGTATGGGATTGTATGAGAGAAAACGCTAAGCACCTTTTTGAATAGCTCATGGGAAAGTGGGCGTGTCAACGTGAGATTTTTACCAGACATAGCCAGGGATGTGAACTAACTTCTGAAACAATTCCCATCTCAATAGGTGGCCTGTAACCCCAGCTACATTCGAAGGTGCTTAATATTATTTCAATGTATGTGATAGTATAGGAGAGAAAACGCTAAGCACCTTTTTGAATAGCTCATTGGAAAGTGGGCTTGTCCACGTGAGA
This sequence comes from Chondrilla cf. caribensis, assembly GCA_964020155.1. NCBI lineage: Eukaryota > Metazoa > Porifera > Demospongiae > Chondrillida > Chondrillidae > Chondrilla > Chondrilla cf. caribensis. The sequence goes on along the minus strand of OZ026558.1, from coordinate 612,857 downwards.
TTTTTACCAGAACTAGCTGGGGATGTGAACTGACGTATGAATCCATTCCCAAAATGTGGCCCGTAACTCCAGCTAGATTCGTAGGTCCTTAGTACTTTTTCAATGTATTGGATAGTATACGAACATATAATACCTTCAGAACACACAGTATGCAGAAATCACAAGCATTCAGCTCTGTTAGTACATAATTTCATTTGCATGTTTCCCAAAAGTAACAACAGTGAAGGGTACAGGTAAACATGCTGAGGGTACTAACACAATCCATCCCATACTTTCAAACTTTACGAGAAAATTAGAGATGCATGCACACCTTCCAAGATGTGCTACTGATGTGGCGACGGCTAGAAAATGTCACAATTTATTACTGTTCACCATGGACTCTCCAGTGTCCATGCGATGCACCATAGCATAAATACTGATGCATTTACACAACCTCCTATAGGTGCTATGGACCTTGTGGTAACTAAGTTACACCAACCAGGTATGTATGCTGTGGTGACCAGTAATAAATTTGACATTTTCTAGCAAAATCCATAATATATAGCACATACTGGAGGGTGTGCAGGCATCCGTATTTGTGTTACAAATCTTGATATGGGCACTGGGCAGTCCATGGTGACCAATACCCAAATGTCTAACCACTTGGGTGTTCACCATGAGGCCTAGGTCCTTAGCACCTTACTGAATTGTGCATACAAAAGTATCATTATGTTATGTATCATATAGACACTTCTAACTATATAATACAGTGGAACATTTATTAAAGGACTCTCCCAATAAAAGACACCATAGAAATTACCTCCCTACAAAGGACACTCTTTAGGCACCAAAAATAGATTTTCCTACAGTGCTAATACATTTCCACCTCTGAAGAGTGGACAACCTCTCTACAGTGGGAAAATTACCTGGTCCCAATGTGTCCTTTATAGAGAGGTTCCACTGTATTCTCTCCCATACGTTCCTCGATCGAGTTAAAGGCCATGTATATATGTTCGGCATGTAGTTCCCATGGAACTGAATTGAAGCTAGGTCTGGACCATTCTTCTGGCTGACATGCATGATCCCTTTCCAAAGAACTGTGCAGGAAAGTACTTAGCAGTATACAGTGAAACCTCCCTAATCCGACACCTCTATAATCCAACATTAATATATTCTCTCTAATCCGACCATTATATGAGACAGTCACCATACATACATAAGAATGGTAAGAGGCACTCCATAATCCAACAACCTCCTAATCCAACATTATTCTCAGATCCCATTGTGTGTTGGATTAGAGAGGTTTCACTGTATATTATATATTATGTGATTGAATTTAAGTAATGTATTATTATTATGAAATTAATAACTATTACACATATATTATATTATATACATACGTATATATGTTATGCTATGTATCTGATCATACACAATGCAACAAAATTAAAATTAATATATAACTTTCAAATAATTAATATTTTAATGAATATCTTATATTATACACACTCTTATATCACAATCACATTATAATGCACATTGCACACACACGAACACACACAGAGAGAAGGAAGGATGATGTAACTGATAAAGCATGGATATCAAGTTTTAAAACAATGATAAATTTAATCCTTATTAATTTTATATGCAAATAAAACACCGAATATTAACAATAATTCAATTGGAATATAATTAACATGGTCAAAAAATAATATTAATATTGATTCCATTGCAGTGCGATATCAACTTATATTCACTGCATTGGTCATACAACCTATATGACCAATGCTTGCAACACATTCACAGAGGAGGGGTCAGTGATCTGCTCTGCTGTTTCGAAGGAGTTGTCTTGGCAGTCGTTATGCAGAAGAACCTCGGCACAGTCCACGTGATTACCGAACCTTGCGAAGGTGAGAGGAGTACGATTGTCGGCATCTTTGATGTCGATGTCGGCTGAGTACTGCAGTGGTAGGGGGGATGGGATTGGGATGTGAGTCACTTGAGTTTAGGGACTTTTGTGAGTGTTGTACACTTCATTGTAGTATGATCACCTTGTACATGCATTCACACATACACCCATGTGCGCATGAGCACACACATCCACACACACACCCAAACACATGCACACACGCACACAAATACACACCCACACCCACCCACACACACACACACAGACACACACACACACACACTCACACACACACACAGACAAAAACACGTACACACACACAAGCACACACACATACACACACACACACACAAACACGCACACACACACACACACACACACACACACACACACACACACACACACACACACACAGACACACCCACCCGCCCACACCCAGCTCACCCATAACAGGAGCTGCACAGCCACAACATGCCCTCTGACACATGCCACATGGAGGGCAGCCCGGCCTCCTTTGTCCTTGTGGCAGTAGTTGATGTCCTCAGGAGAGCTGTGAGCCAGAAGCAGCATCAGGTCATCATAGTTCACCTCCTCCACATCCACTGTCTCCATCAAACGCTGGGTTGGAAGATCATGATTGAGGTAGTGATCACCAATGTCCATGTCTTCTCATCTCCCACACACTTAAATACAACCACAAACATAAACAACCACAAACACAAACAAGTACATAAATACACACGTATAAACACATTTACACATGGTACACACAACACACACGTTACACACAACACACACACACACACACACACACACACCTCAGAGAAGGTGAGTGCACTTTGAGGTAGATCACAAAGAAACTCTTTCCTTTCGTATTTAGCTTTTATCCACTGCTCTCTCTCTTCCCTGCAAAATAGGTCATAACACCTTCATAGTCTGTAGGGTATATGGTGCCATGGCAACACAGGACGATACATCATGTGTTACCATGGTGACACTACAAAATGGCTGACATGTACATGAAGTCATGATGAATCGTGACAACAATTAAAATAACTAAATGTCGTACATAATTACTGATTAAAATGGCTGACATCACATGCAGACTCCTAGTGAACGCCAACACACGAACCTTGAAGATGAGTGTATTGGCCTCTTAATCCCTCTGGCCGTACTCTTCTGCTCGTAGATGTTGCGATTTGCCTGGTTAGAGCAGGCCAACATCACCGATACATACTCCGGTCTACGGAGAAACAGAAAGGATGATAGTAAGAGGATGATGGTGATCAGTGATAGCTAGAGGCTGATGGTGGTCAGTGATAGTGAGAGGCTGATGGTGGTCAGTGATAGTGAGAGGCTGATGGTGGTCAGTGATAGCTAGAGGCTGATGGTGGTCAGTGATAGTGAGAGGCTGATGGTGGTCAGTGATTGTAAGGGGCTGATGGTGGTCAGTGATAGTAAGGGGCTGATGGTGATCAGTGATAGTAAGAGGCTGATGGTGGTCAGTGATAGCTATAGGCTGATGGTGGTCAGTGATAGCTATAGGCTGATGGTGGTCTGTGATAGTAAGGGACTGATGGTGGTCACTGATAGCTAGAGGCTGATGGTGGTCTGTGATAGTAAGGGGCTGATGGTGATCAGTGATAGCTAGAGGCTGATGGTGATCAGTGATAGCTAGAGGCTGATGGTGTTCCATGATGGTGTTCACTCACCTCCACACATCCAGGGTCATCGACCTCACTTTGGACACATGAGCCCCAAGATTCCTGTGGACTCCAGAGCAGTTGATGCAGAGCAGACAACCGAGGTTGAGCGAGGCCCATTCCGGTTCTGAGTGGGTGGATAGGAAGGGTAGGAGTGAATGGGAAGACTGGCAATGAACTACGAACACAAACACACATCCCATACAACCTGCTGCAACACACCCACATAAACAAGCCCAATACACAGTACACCACACACACCTTACAAACACACACACACACACACACACACACACACACACACACACACACACACACACACACACACACACACACACCTTACACACACACACCTTACACACACACACACACACACACACACACACACACACACACACACACACACACACACCTCACACACACACACACACACACACACACACACCTCACACACACACACACACACACACACACACAAACACACACACACACACACACACACACACACACACACACACACACACACACACTCACTAGTGGAATTACAATCAGCACAGAAAGCATTCCCTGGTCTGCTCTGGATGGCTGTCCGATCCTCTTCACAAATTGAGTTCTCTTCTTTACGATAGGAGGACCCAGCAATGTACTCGCTCACAGCAACCTCGATGGTCTTGATCCACTCCTTCTTCTCCTGGACAGAGGTGGCCTCAAACACCCAGGCCTTCCCAACACTGTTGATGATCTCGAACTCAAAGCTCTCAACCGCTGCACCTGAACCAGTGCGAGACATACAGAGAGTATATGCATGTACGTATGTACGTGAGATTGGGTTATTTATTGTACTACACCCATTTAATTCCACCACACCACCTAACTGTGCCACACCCACTTAATTTTTCCACATTCATCTAATTCCGCCGCACCCATTTAATTCCACCACACCCCCTTAATTCTCCCACACTCACTGATTTTGCCACACCCATCCAATCCCACCACACCCACCTAATTCTGCTTCCTGGCCCTTGGATCCTCCCCAGCTCTTCCCTCTTCTGTGTCCCCTCGTGTGACGGACGGATCCCTTCTTGCTGGAGCCGGATGACTCCGATTCCTCCACTGGTATCAACCGACGCTGGTAGTCTGAATTGAGTGTGGCAGAACGGGGGATTTCCAGGTAGCCCCCACCTGAGGAGGAGCCCTGAGAGTTGAGGCTGTTGGAGGAGCCACTCTTGAAGTGGATCGATCGGAGTCCTTCCAACTTCCTTCTCCTCTCGTGAAACTGCTGTAACGTCAACGGTGTCTCCACAACTTTACCGTTCGACTTGGCAAACGAAGAATCACTGCTACCAGACTTGAAGTGAATACCTGCAATCACGGCAGAGAGCGGAAGTAAGGTACAGGGACAGCGAAGGACAACCACACACACACCAGAAAGAAGTGGGTATGGTCTTCTGACACGTGGGTGTGGTTCTCTGACAAGTGCGTGTGGTTCTGGCAAGTACAAGTGGGTGTGGTTCTCTGATCAGTACAAGTGGGTGTGGTTCTGGCAAGTACAAGTGGGTGTGGTTCTCTGATCAGTACAAGTGCGTGTGGTTCTGGCAAGTACAAGTGGGTGTGGTTCTCTGATCAGTACAAGTAGACGTGGTTCCACTCGGGATGCTCAGATGCATGCTGGATGAACACTAGCTGATAACACACACCTGTGACTCCTAGCTGGTCCATGTGGAGAAACGATCCCTCTCTTGAACGACCACTCTCACTCCCGCTTT
>OZ026558.1:602500-605000 GCA_964020155.1 Chondrilla cf. caribensis | reverse complement strand
TCATGTGATTCTCATGTGAACGTCAGGTGACATTTGTATAGCAAATCATACAACACACCGGAATGACTATATTGTGTATTTGAGGTGGATAGGTGAAATGTCACATGATAGTCATGTGATATGTACCTACCTCCTGGGTGGGGAAACCTGTTTCTTCTCTGATCAGAAGTAGTCTGGACTGATCATCAACCTGTGCTTTGCATTTATAGCGGCCATCTTTGAGGAGAGACATCAGAATATGACATAATATACGGTACATGTAGACTGATACATGTAGACAAAACAATACACGATACATGTATTGACAAAACAATATACGATACATGTAGACAAAACAATATACGATACATGTAGACAAAACAATATATGGTACACGTAGACAAAACAATGTATGATACATTTAGACAAAATAAGAGACGACACACATAGACAAAACAATATACGGTACATGTAGACAAAACAATATATGGTACATGTAGACAAAACAATATACTGCACATGTAGACAAAACATTGAATGTTCAACGGCTTCATGCTTGTAGGGATGGAATATGGATATGGAGGTAGGGGTCGGGTTCAGTATAGGCCTCAGTTATGGAGGTAGGGGTCGGATTCAGTATAGGCCTCAGTTATGGAGGTAGGGGTCGGGTTCAGTATAGGCCTCAGTTAGTGTGGCTGTTAACATGGCTGACTCTCCCCTCGCTGCCAGCGATTTTAAACTGTTATTTGTTGCATTGCTGTCTGGGGGAGTGTGAAACTACACATGTGCTTAGTCATGTATCAACAGTCTTGAATGGCTGCAAGTAGGGGGGGGGAGTGTCCAGACACATACCGAGAGAAGATGGATAATGTGTGGGAATAGCACGTTGAGTTTTCTCCTTAGAAATACCATGCCTTTTTCAACATACACTACCATAGACACACACACACACACACACGCACACACACACACACACACACACACACACACACACACACACGCACACACACACACCTTGCTTGACCGTATCTGCCTTGATTCCTTCCGTCTGTAGGAACTGATGCACGAGATTAGTCTTGAAGGACTGATTGGTCCCAAGAATGCCCTAAGGGAGGTACATCACATGACAGTCACATGACCACACACATACATGCATACAATACACACAGGTATCAATAGACAGTCCTCAGAGTTGGAGATACAGAGCATACTGCATGGAATGTTGCACAATATTGATAGGGTGTTGTGCAATACAAGAGCATTATTGCATAAGACAAGAGTGAATCATGCAACACTAACACACCAGAATATTGGGACAGGAAGAGCCTAGCCTAACAGCATATTGGAATGGAAAATAGTCTGATTTCGAAATTAGTTTGGGATTGTTGGACTACAAATTAGAATGGAAACTACCTTACTTACTTAAATTAAAATTAGAATTGTCTGACTGAAAATTAGAATGGAAATTGTCTGACTAAAAATTAGAATGGGGATTGTCTGACTAAAAATTAGAATGGGGATTGTCTGACTAAAAATTAGAATGGGGATTGTCTGACTAAAAATTAGAATGAGAATTGTCTGACTGAAAATTAGAATGGAAATTGTCTGATTTCTAAGTCAGACTGATCTCATCTGACCAGTACATAATTGAATAATACAATGGGCTAATATACTTTGAGATACAATTACGTCTGAGATCATAATTGAAGGGGTAATTGTCGGCTCCGAAACTCAACATCACAGCTCCATACAGCCAAGGACAGCCATATTTGGCTGCACCAGACCGTGTACTCGATGAGATCATCACTACCAGTCACTGGAACACAGAACATTGACCACCCAAACACCTTACATCACCTCTAATTGAGGAAACTTACTATTCTTATGTCACCCACTGATCTGGGCAAGGTCCACTCCTGTCCCTCACAGAATGCCTCTGTAAACAAAGAAACAAACAAACAACATTAAATGTAATAATAAACAATAACATTAACAGTTAACAAAATTTAGCAATTCGGAGATCTCAACATGTGGGTGGATTATAGAGGTTCACTCAGTACAGTCTACAATGATGGGGAGATCTCAACATGTGGGTAGATTATAGAGGTTCACTCGGTACAGTCTACAATGATGGGGAGATCTCAACATGTGGGTAGATTATAGAGGTTCACTAAGTACAGTCTACAGTGATGGGGAGATCTCAACATGTGGGTAGATTATAGAGGTTCACTCAGTACAGTCTACAATGATGGGAAGATCTCAACATGTGGGTAGATTATAGAGGTCCACTCAGTACAGTCTACTATTATGGGAAAGTATGGCAGTCAGATAACTAATGAATGCTCAATCAGAAGACTAATCACCATGACCACCTGCAGTCTAGTCAACGTAAGACTTCATTAACTACTAGTGAGTTGTGTTCAGTGTATCATGGCAGTTCGCATCTCAGTCTAGTCGTCGTGCACAGCAAAAATGACGCACGTGCACACACACACACACACACACACACACACACACACAA
>OZ026558.1:595000-600000 GCA_964020155.1 Chondrilla cf. caribensis | reverse complement strand
TTGGGGATGCTTTGAAGTGAAGTTACACAGGCCTGATGCGGCTTCTGGTAGCTACCTGCCTACACAGCCACTGAGATCACGGATTATGTGAACATTGCAAATGACAGTAAACACAGCAAGTACAATGGGCTGATGCAATGCATGGTATGTATGCACGCATGGTCCATATAGTACGTATGTACGTACATACATACCTAGGTATGTGTATGTATACTGAAGGACTTATAATACACAGTACACACAGTACACACAGTACACATAGTATATACAGTACATACAGTACATACAGTTCACACAGTACACACAGTGCACACAGTACATACAGTACATACAGTATACAGTACACACAGTACATACAGTACACACAGTACATACAGTACACACAGTACATAAAGTACATACAGTACACACAATACATACAGTACATACAGTACATACAGTACATACAGTACACACAATACACACAGTACATACAGTACACATAGTACATACAGTACATACAGTATATACAGTACATACGTACAGTACATACAGTACACACAGTACATACAGTACATACAGTACACAATACGTACGTACATACAGTACATAATGTACATACGTAGGTTTCCACATATAACAATCCATATTCGTAATTGTCTGCCAATTACAGCAGCCAGTAATGTGTATTTGGGCATTCAAACTAACCAATAGTGAACTAACACATCTGTATACAGAGTACAGGATATATAGGGGACAAGTATTGTCAACACACACACACACACACACACACACACACACACACACACACACACACACACACACAACACAAACAGTCACACACACACACACACACACACACACACACACACACACACACACACACACACACAGTCACACACACACACACACACACACACACACAGACACACACACACACACACACACACACACACACACACACACACACACAGACACACACACACACACACACACACACACACACACACACACACACACACATAGACACACACACACACACACACACACACACACACACACACACACACACACACTCACACACACACACACCACAGACCACAGACAGAGCAAATAAGGACCAACATATACAAACAACCCAAACATGTGAACATAACACCATAAACAGCACAAGGGTGTACGTGTACACATCAGCTGACTTGCCAGTTAAGGACACTTTGAATAGAACCCTAACCTCTGTTGTCCTACAAATCACCTCAATACCAGGGACACACTCCAGGTACGTACCTTAGGGAGTTCACTGAAGCCAACAACCTCCCCACTGTACGCATTTGGTGTTGAGGGAGTTATTGTGACACCTCACCCCTCCACTGGTGAGATACTCAGTTTGGAGGTGTTATTGTAACAACCTGGCAGCCCGTATTAGGTGGTCCAGTTACCAACCACATCACCCAGCAACTCGGACTATTAGGTGGTCCAGTTACCAACCACATCACCCAGCAACTCGGACTATTAGGTGGTCCAGTTACCAACCACATCACCCAGCAACTCGGACTATTAGGTGGTCCAGTTACCAACCACATCACCCAGCAACTCGGACTATTAGGTGGTCCAGTTACCAACCACATCACCCAGCAACTCGGACTATTAGGTGGTCCAGTTACCAACCACATCACCCAGCAACTCGGACTATTAGGTGGTCCAGTTACCAACCACATCACCCAGCAACTCGGACTATTAGGTGGTCCAGTTACCAACCACATCACCCAGCAACTCGGACTATTAGGTGGTCCAGTTACCAACCACATCACCCAGCAACTCGGACTATTAGGTGGTCCAGTTACCAACCACATCACCAAGCAACTCGGAGTATTAGGTGGTCCAGTTACCAACCACATCACCTAGCAACTCGGACTATTAGGTGGTCCAATGCCTACAGTGGGGAGGTTGTTATGGATGCTAACTACGAGCTATGACTGACTGATTGCAGCCTGAGATGAAACACTGCCCTTGTTACTCACTCACTATCACAAACACTAGCGTGTGTTTGAAGTCTTTTACGAGATAGTGCAAGTTAGCTACGGACGGTAAGATGATACTTGATACAATATTTATCATAATTGAAAAAATACTGTTTGTATTTATACTACAACACTGCCATAGGGTTAGTATTAATGTCATACATAAATGTGTTGCAGATAAAGACGAGATCTAGTGTTATTTGGGACAGTGGTTTCAATGACAAAGTCACGTGACATAAAGGGATTGACATTGGTAAAGCTAATAGACACGTACGAAAACATGTTGCAAAGCATTACATACCATCCACACACACACACACACACACACACACACACACACATTCAGATGTATGCACACACACACACACACACACACACACACACACACACACACACACACCAGAGGAAGACATACGTATGTACAAGTTGGACCATCTTTCAGTAGAGTACACGGGAATAGATTAGGTGGCCACCCCACCAGGGTGGAGTTAGAGGATCTGTCCAATCTGTTTATTCCCCATATATCCAGTTGAAAGGTGGTATAACTTACGTGTATCCCAGTAACTGTGAGAATAGCCAGGAAATTGAAGTGCTAATGAATTATTACACCATATTAGGAAGCTTCCAATTAAGACAGGTGACTACAGGGCCTGATAGATCTCAGCTGTGTGTCTATAGGATATAGACACACAGGGGCACCTACGTAGCTTTGATCTTACCTCGTGCTGGGATGCAAGTATGTACGTACACACTGTGCTGCACTGTATGTATGTACATATGTACACACTGTGCTGCTACATACATAGGTTGCACAAGACACTCGATACTTCAGTATGTACACTACAGAAGAAACTCTCCATTGTAAACCTCTGTAACAAGGACACCATTCTGTGTACCAATGTACGTAGTATTGTAGAGTAGTAAGTGACCCGAGTTGAGGAAACCTCTGTAATAGGGACACCATTCTGTGTCCCAGTGTAGTACTGTAGAGTACCAAGTGACCTCTGAGTTGAGGAAACCTCTGTAACAAGGACACCATTCTGTGTACCAATGTACGTAGTATTGTAGAGTAGTAAGTGACCCGAGTTGAGGAAACATCTGTAATAGGGACACCATTCTGTGTCCCAGTGTAGTACTGTAGAGTACCAAGTGACCTCTGAGTTGAGGAAACCTCTGTAATAAGGACACCATTCTGTGTCCCAGTGTACGTAGTATTGTAGAGTAGTAAGTGACCCGAGTTGAGGAAACCTCTGTAACAAGGACACCATTCTGTGTCCCAGTGTAGTACTGTAGTGTATTAGGTGACCTCTGAATTGAGGAGACCTCTGTAATAAGGACACCATTCTGTGTCCCAGTGTAGTACTGTAGTGTATTAGGTGACCTCTGAATTGAAGAAACCTCTGTAATAAGGACTAAAATCAAGGTCCCAAAGTGTCCTTAATAGAGAGCTTCCACTGTATACACACCCAGTGTAGTACTGTAGTGCACGAAAAGTACCCTCAGTAGTGAGTGATCCTCAAGGACAACAACATAACAATGAGGTCCCAAAGTGCTTACAATTGGGTTTCTATTGTCCAGAAAACCAATCAGATGTCTGAATAGAGCACGCTACAACCAATTACAAGTGTATATCTCAGGCATGCAGTGTAAAATACATACACGTATGATATACTATTGAATAGTATAAATTAACACCAGAATGTACATACATATAGACAGTATACAATTGAGCTGTGAACTGTATGCACAGATAATCTGTTAGGCATACTAAATTCTCTATTTGACGCAATCAGCACATTCACACATACGTACGTACGTACGTATACAGTATGTACTGCACAAGTCCTCTATAACAATGCACCAAACGTACTCTCACATTCAGATATGTACGAGAATATACAAAGATGTACGTATGTATGTATGTGCATACTGTATGCCAGTGCACTGCAAAAAGTCTGAAAACTAACAATAGGTCGTGACGAATGTACGTACGTACATGGGAAGAGGCTAATTTGTATATGTACGTATGTGTGTACTTGTGAGAAGACTTTACTCCAATATACACCCATGTACGTACGTACATGTACAATACATACTCATATATGCAAATTAGATTTGGAAAGTGATACAAATACGTACGTATACAGTGAATATTCGTTAATCTGCTGCAACTCGCTTTCAAAGAATATGGTGGATTAACAAGTTTGGTGGATTAACTGGATGTTCAACTGTACTTGTACATTATATTGGTACCGGGGTATTGCAGTGGTTTGGTGGATAAAGCGGTGGCAAACTAACAAGAATTTACTGTATTAATACGTACATACGTAGGTGCATGTCGAGTTGTGTGTTCAACGAGTGATAGGGTAGAAACTCACTGAGACACACACCATTGAGGGAAATTACCGCATAATATGAAACAATTTTTGAGCTTCATCTGGTTGGCTGTAGTAGTGTTCCCGATAAGAACATCCGATAACAAGAACTGATTCAAACAATAGCCCTAACCCCAGAGGGCTCTCTGTAGTAGGCCCAACAAGTGTCTACCACACACTGGAACTGAGAGTCCATACAACACTGTTCTATGTACATATGTTCTCTAAAAATGAATTGGACCAGAAACTACATTTGGTTGGTTTGTGTGGTCTAGAAAATTCCCCAGAGGAAGCACCTTGTCCTTTAGAGAAAATAGACCAAAAACAACATGTGGATAGCTTGTGACCTTGGGGATCCCCCTAAAAAAGCACCTGAAGCCAGCCAAGTACTGGACCATAAGCCACAAATGGTAGACTCCTCCCACCAAGTGACTTCCACAGCAAAGCACTTAGTCTCCAGCAGCCTTCTAAGGCCCACACATGTGCTGACTCAGCAGAGGATGAGGGATATTGAAGCCATTGCTGTTCGCCCTCTATTTCCTATCATGAGAAGGAGGAAACCACCATTTCTGACCCATCAGTCTGCATCACCTGAGGTGACATTCTGGTACTGGTGCTACATGCA
>OZ026558.1:577500-590000 GCA_964020155.1 Chondrilla cf. caribensis | reverse complement strand
AGACTTGAAAAGATCGAATATCAGTGGAAATTGTTAAAACACTGTGGGTATCTTGCGTATGTAAGCTATTGATCCTTTCATTATATTTTCAGAAGCAGTGATGTGGGACATTGAAATCACCCAATAGAAAATGCTGTGGTGGAGGTTGCCATGGTTACAGACCTTTGCCATCAAAAAAAGTGACAACATCAAATTTTGTGGTATCAAATGAAACAGAATGTGAAAAAATGAGTTACCTAGACAACAGAGAGGTCACCCCGACTACAGGAGGTACAGCAGCAGACGACAGCTGTGTACATAATACAAGAACCTCACAGATGTACGTACAGTGGGACCTCTCTATTACAAACCTCTGAATTGCAGAAACATCTATAATAAGGACACCATTCTGTGTCCCAGTGTAGTACTGTAGTGTATTAAGTGACCTCTGAATTGAGGAAACCTCTGTAATAGGGACTGGAATTAAGGTCCCAAAGTGTCCTTAATAGAGAAGTTCCACTGTACACAGAGAACCTCACAGATATACAGTGAATTTTTGTTAATCCGCCACAATTCATTTTCAAAGAATATGGTAGATTAACGAGTTTGGTGGATTAACTGGATATTCATTGGTACTTGTACATTTTAGTGGTACTGGGAAATTGTGGCAGATTAAAAGATTTGACGGATAAAGTGGTGACGGATTAACAAGAATTCACTGTATGTAATTGTATAGTCTGCATGTTTTCTTGATGGCTGACATTTTGATGTCTGGTGAATTCTTGTTAATTAGCCAAAATTCACTTTCAAAATGTACGACTTATTAACAAGTTTGGCAGATTAACTGGATATTCATTAGTACTTGTACATTATATTGGTAGTGGGAAATTGTGGTGGATTAAAAGGTTTGGTGGATAAAACAGTGGCGGATTAACAGTAATGTGTAATCTTGTATACGTACATAATTTTAAAAGTCTGTCAAAATGGAGCTCATCATAGCTACCCACATCGACAGCCCCAAGGGAGCAAGTTGCCAACTTAGCAGAGGATGAATGTGAATCTAATCTGATATTATTAACAGGAAAATTGGAAGTACAGTGGGACCTCTCTATAAAGGACACATTGGGACCTTAATAGTACAGTGGGCCCTCCCTATAAAGAACACATTGGGACCTTAATTCCAGTCCTTATTACAGAGGTTTCCTCAATTTAGAGGTCATTTAATTCACTACATTACCACACTGGGACACAGATTGGTGTCCTTATTACAGAGGTTTCCACATTTCAGAGGTTTGTAATAAAGAGGTTTCACTGTATTTGTCATTATCATCATGTGGAGGAATTGAACATTTTCCTCAGAAGTAACCTCAATTTGGGTGAACTCGACAAGAATAATCTTCCAGGCAACAACCCACATTGAGTGGGCTTCCTACATCAAAATAATTATGTACTGTCATCCGATACCTTGAAGTTGCTCTATCCGCAGCAAGGGACAGATGTGTCTCTGGTGCTTTGATGTTCGCCACGCTTGACCCGAAATAGACATTGTGCAGGATACCGAGCAAACATTTCGTTATGACACCTTTCAACGAAATAGCGTGGGTGAACCTCAATCGGACCCAGCTGATTGACGGAAACAATCAACATCACTCACGCACAGCAGTCATAACTGCCATCAGCGATTAGAGAAAATCTTCATGAGTTGAAGGATTAGCAACTGAAATGACACACAAGACAGAATATCCCATGAGATCAACTACGTATGTACATACATGGCAGAGGTGTTGGAAGTGTTAAGAAAGTGGGGAGGTCACACTATCATCTGAGGCTGGACACAGATGTGATTGTCAAACCCAAGGTCTTTGCACTCAAAGTCAAATGTAATGTAGGAATGGCGGGGAAGACATTTTTGTTATGAGAAAAAATGGCGGCTCTATAATGGAGAAGTACGTAATAGATGAAAATCTAAACACTTTGATAGTTATTCTCTCTGTCAGCAATGCCCAAGAGACAAAAATGCCATTTAGGATATAAACAGTAAGGTTTTGTCTATGTCATTACTTTTTTCTGTGAGTCTAAATAAAAAATAGCTACTGGTGCTGTACTAAAAAGTGGGGCGTCCAAGTCACCCCCGTCACCCCTATCTGACGCCACCAAATGTGATGCATATACAGCACCCTTATATGTAGAGACATGTACAGGCTGCCATTCAGCAAAGGCACAACTTCACTGCCTAATGTCAAGGATTGACATTTACGTAGTTAAAGAAGACGAAATTTAATAATGCTCATATTTGATAGATGCGTACGTACCTACCACTAACTATTATTATTATAGTCTAATATTCAATGATATTCAAGAAATGCACATTTTTGATATTGGTCAAGTGGCATAGCTACGTGTGTAGAAATTTGGTAGATAGAACATTTATCAATTATCACTGTATTTCTATTACAACTGTTATTGAATATCAGCAATACACACATACGTATGTACATACTATAAGTGTTAACATTTGACAATACAAACACACGTAGGTGTTTTGACAAATGGCACACCACAAACACACACAGGGCTGTGCTTCGGGGAGACAAGAGGGCTGCCCCCTGTAAACTTTTATACATCAATAATATTTTTATTCAACGTGATTATGCTCCCCTTTAATTGTTTAAAATTATAATTCCCCCATCTCTCAACCCTAACTCCTTTCTATATGAAGGGCTACCTAGCAGGATGTCAAGTGTTCTGAGGTACATACGTATGACAGACAGACCCTTTGGATTCATATAGCACACACTGTCCATATGGCACACACTGGTCCATATGGCACACAGTGGTCCATATGGCCCACAGTGGTCCATATGGCACACAGTGGTCCATATATGGCACACAGTGGTCCATATCGCACACACTGGTCCATATGGACCACAGTGGTCCATATCGCACACACTGGTCCATATGGCACACAGTGGTCCATATCGCACACACTGGTCCATATGGCACACAGTGGTCCATATCGCACACACTGGTCCATATGGCACACAGTGGTCCATATCGCACACACTGGTCCATATGGCACACACTGGTCCATATGGCACACACTGGTCCATATGGCACACAGTGGTCCATATGGCACACACTGGTCCATATGGCACACACTGGTCCATATGGCACACACTGGTCCATATGGCACACAGTGGTCCATATGACACACAATGGTCCATATAGCACACACAGGTCCATATGGTACACAATGGTCCATATGGCACACACTGGTCCATATGGCACACAGTGGTCCATATGACACACAATGGTCCATATAGCACACACAGGTCCATATGGCACACAGTGGTCCATATCGCACACACTGGTCCATATGGCACACACTGGTCCATATGGCACACACTGGTCCATATGGCACACAGTGGTCCATATGGCACACACTGGTCCATATGGCACACACTGGTCCATATGGCACACAGTGGTCCATATGACACACAATGGTCCATATAGCACACACAGGTCCATATGGTACACAATGGTCCATATGGCACACACTGGTCCATATGGCACACAGTGGTCCATATGGCACATAGTGGTCCACATATGCAAATTCACAATCCACTAATACAAATACAGTAGAAACACATTAAGACAAACGCTCTTAAACAAATTGCTATATACTCAACACAAATCAATTTTTGATCAATATCAGGTTTGCTGAAGTAGTGTACTTGTAGTAAACAAATCCCAATAAGAAGAACATTGATTTTGAAAATAACTGATTTTGGGTCCCTTGTACGTAGTGTGTATTAACATTATTATAGCATCGGTTACCATAGAAACAGTACTATTATACAACAATTTTATAGTGTATAAAGCATTAGCAACAGTATAAAGCATTAGCAACGGATGCTATAATTGTTAAGACATGGACACTCGGGCACTGACATATAAAATACGTACACTCGCCACCGGGACTCGGTATTTTATATGTCATAATGCCCTCGTGCCCATGTCTTAACCACTAACTTTTGTACTTGGTTTAACACTATTCAGAATCAGGTTCTATTGGAGGATAACGGAAAAATATCACTACCAGAAACTGTCTGTCTTGGATGAAACCTAGCCTCGAACCCTGGATCAACAGTAATTTGATCCCACACACTTCCTAAAACACACCACAAATTCAGGCTGTTTGCGCATTCAACACAAGGTAAGTAGAAAAGGATCACCTATTGAGTGAAAATAGAATGAATCCAAGAGCTTTTGAGACTCGTGGCATTGTGAATCCTTTGACCAACAATCCATTTTCTGTTTGTCGATACCGTGAGGTTAACGTGGTTATGGGCTATGTGAATTACGTAGATCGAGTCGTCAAAACATCGGAAATGTCAGATTCCTGTGGCCATGCACACCAGCTTGTGAGAGACATTTTGTACACATACGTGTCGTAGGTCAACATTGTACGTTCGTACATACGTACCATATGTACGTATATATGTACTGTGCACACTGGTTAACATTGTACGTACATACTGTACAGATAGGCTTACATTGTACATATGTACATACTGTACACATACGTATATGCATGTTGCAAATTGTGTGTTTATATGCAGATTATTGATAACTAGGAGCATTGGGAACTATGTAGGCATGAGCATGTCATGATGGTAGAGTGTACATGTAAAACACTCATTACTGTAACTAATACTAATACTGTAACTATAACTATAACTAGAATATTTGCATTTTAAAGTGAAAACTGTAACTATAACTAAAATCTAGGAATTGGCTACATACTATAACTAAAACTAAAATTCTATTTTCCATCATCAGTCGATTAACTATAACTATTACTAAAATAGGTTTTGCTAACTAAAACAACACTAGCAAGTATAGTACACATCCACTGAAAAGAGGTATATATACATTACAATTTACCTTGGAATGAATGTACGCAGGTGTGGTGAGAATGCATGTATGCACACTGTTTGGTAAACACACACATGTACGTACACTATATGGTAAACACGTACATATGTACACACACACACACACACATACACACACACACACACACACACACACACACACACACACACACACACACACACACATATACACTATATCGTCAACAAACATACATACAACATATGTACACATACACACACTATATTGTACACATACACATATGCTCACCATTTGAACTTTCACTAAAAGTAGAATCATTCCTTTGAATCATACAGGCTCTTGTGTTCACAAACATCCTGAACACAACCAACTCCTCTCTACACCAACTAACAGTCCTCTCTATACCAACTACTAACACTCCTCTCTACACCAACTAGCACTCCTCTCTACACCAAATACCAACACTCCTCTCTACACCAACTACTAACACTCCTCTCTATACCAACTAACAGTCCTCTCTATGCCAACTACCAAACTCCTCTCTATGCCAACTAACACTCCTCTCTATGCCAACTAACACTCCTCTCTATACCAACTACTAACACTCCTCTCTATACCAACTACCAAACTCCTCTCTACACCAACTAACAGTCTTCTCTACACCAACTAGCAGCACTCCTCTCTATACCAACTACCACCACTTCACCCTAAGGTGTGGTATATGTACGTACAGTAACAATATTCCACTGTACTTAGGTGCCAACAGTGAACTACACCAGGGAGGGTTGGTCTTGAGTGACTGTACTTGTGACAGCAGTTCCTTCACAGAACAGTTGAAAGTTGATTTCCAATACAGCCACCCCCTTCACACTGTACAATAAGTACAATATTACACTCCAACCAATCAGCTATAACATTCTAAAGTCCTTAGAGCCTTCACTGTATCCCAGGAACTGAACTGAAAGTTAACAATAATACCAATTCCTATAAAGCTGTATAATTATGTATATTTAAGTGTCTAGTTAATGCATATAAAATCAACACACTCTACTGTACTAACTTCCTACCACACAGACTGTAATGATTCACAGAAACAATTGAGTTCTAATGCTATTCTACAATGTAATATACCACAAGTGAAGTTTTTATACTCATTCAATAGTCCATGTTAACTATATTAATACCCATGAATACAACACTAAGTGGATAATGATATTATGTACGTACGTAGGTGTTGGTTGGCTTGTGTATTCAGAAATGAGGAATGAGATTGAAAGGGAAATACGTAGGCTGTGTTAATGCTAATGTGACTTGAAGAGGAAACAAGCTAGCAAGTACTATGTGAGGAATAGAAAGGCAGCACTGTGTGAAGTGGTCACTTAACACTTCAGAACAATGTGTGAACACAAATGTGTGAACATACACACACACACACACACACACACACACACACACACACACACACACAGTCACACACAACACACACACACACACACACACACACACACACACACACACACACACACACACACAACACACACACACACACACACACACACACACACACACACACACACACACACACACACACACACACATGTACACACACACACACGTGCGCGCGCACGCACACACAGTACACAAATAGTCCACAGGATGCCGACACTCAGCTTAGTCAAGTACCACCCATGTACACCACCCATGTACACCACCCATGTACACCACCCATGTACACCACCCATGTGTACCACCCATGTGTACCACCCATGTACACCACCCATGTGTACCACCCATGTACACCACCCATGTACACCACCCATGTGTACCACCCATGTACACCACCCATGTGTACCACCCATGTACACCACCCATGTACACCACCCATGTGTACCACCCATGTACACCACCCATGTGCACCACCCATGTGTACCACCCATGTGTACCACCCATGTGTACCACCCATGTGTACCACCCATGTGTACCACCCATGTACACCACCCATGTGCACCACCCATGTGTACCACCCATGTGTACCACCCATGTACACCACCCATGTGTACCATCCATGTACACCACCCATGTACACCACCCATGTGTACCACCCATGTACACCACCCATGTACACCACCCATGTGTACCACCCATGTACACCACCCATGTACACCACCCATGTACACCACCCATGTGTACCACCCATGTACACCACCCATGTACACCACCCATGTGTACCGCCCATGTGCACCACCCATGTGTACCTCCCATGTGTACCACCCATGTGTACCACCCATGTACACCACCCATGTGTACCGCCCATGTGCACCACCCATGTGTACCTCCATAAATTGTGAAAAACGAGAAAATTGTAATAATGAAAAAACTAATGATTGCGAGGTTCATTGTAGTTGGCCATGCAAGGGCCGATGTGAGCTAATAACAAGTGATGCATTCTTCACCAATTAAAATCCACTTGGCACCTCACAGCATGGGCACCCGCAGGATTTACAGTTTGGTACGCACACATTCACAAGCATTGCACAATCACAAAATGGCCACAATTGTAGTGCGGTCGAGGTTTCCAAAAGCTCAGTGATAGACTGGTAGTAGTGATCAATTCAAGACAAATTAATTGTTAGTTTTCGATTAATGCAATATTTAATAACAAACATATCACGGCTACAGATGTATTCAACCTAAATAAGGCCTGTCCTGCTATTCTTCTGGACACAGAGCTATCTACGTACAAGGGATTATTTTCCAAAGATCATGTTGAAATTTGGTACGCACTGGTGTACAGTGTGTATACACTGTGGGCACCCTTGCTCAGTACATATGTGGGGCCACCTACGTACTAGTCTAGTGAAGTGATGTAATTGCTCCCTACTAGCACAGTTCAGAGGAGTTCCACGTTTCCCTTCGTATGTGGTGCATGCATACTGCAAATATCGTACCACTGATAGCATGTATGCATGCAAAGAGAATTCCCATTAATCTGCCAATGTTACATTATTCAATACCTTTCCCTCCACAACAATCTCTCAATGCCAATGTACGTACATGCATAATATACAGACAGTACCAAACCAATCTCCCAAACTTGCTAATCTGTCATATTTTCAAACACGAATCGTGGTAGATTGACAAGAATTCACTGTCTGTTCTTTGGAGGGCCACTTGTCAAAAAGGACCCTTACTTCATCAAAAACACCGATACTCAGCTGAATATCACTACGGGATTTGACAGCACAAATAATCCTGCTTGACAATAACCCCCATAGAGTACAGTGTATCTATCCATAACAGTATGCATACTTTTGTGTTCCATCTCTACATTGATACATACGTACAGTATAAGGGTGTATACACATTTACCTGAATACGTATAATTATGTACGTACATATGTTATAAATACAGTATAATAATTATTATTATTGTATTGTATGTGAGACATATGTATGTATAGACAATATTTAGATAGTGAAACCACAAGTTTTAAAACAAATAACAGATCGTGAGGATGACAGTACCAGATTTCAACTTGCATGCAAGATGAAGGACTACTACGGTAGTCTAGCAGCCGGACCACTACGGTAGTCTAGCAGCCGGACCACTACGGTAGTCTAGCAGCCGGACCACTATGGTAGTCTAGCAGCCGGACCACTACGGTAGTCTAGCAGCCGGACCACTACGGTAGTCTAGCAGCCGGACCACTACGGTAGTCTAGCAGCCGGACTACCTGGTTCCTCATAAAAGTAGACCAAAGCTACTATTCAGTCTGGAGTAGCACTGCTTAGGAGCATGTGTCACCTGGACTGAATAAAAAAAAAAAAAAAAAAAAAAAAAAAAAAAAAAAATATGCCTGGAAGCTCCTAAAAATGGAGAAGTCATATTACGTATGTACATACTGTATGGATTGCAGTGTGTGTGCAGTACGTGCATGATGTACACAATGGCACGTGTGCATACTATTGCAACACCCGTACCATTATCTGTACAATAGGACGTCCGCTAACACACAGAAGAGATTCTTGTGGCACTGTTCATACACTGTCAGGATACACAAAATAAACTCACAGTGTGCAGCCATGTGCCTAGTGTGTGTCTCTAGTACTGGTAGTAGAAGCTCACATACATACGAATGTATTAAGGCACAGATATCAAAGCGATTAATACAACAATTCCAGAGTGACATTTATATGTATGTAATGAAGGTTTGGTACCATATCTGATTCACAAGTACAATTTCGTACATATCTAGTGTGATGTGATGCATACAATGTGGGTTTCTGGGACCATTTAGAAAATTGATTCATACGGTTTAGTTGGGTCTGTTGATCGATTGACATTCTTGTCGACATTTTGATGCTAATGGAGAAGATAGGTACGTATGTGAATGAAACCCCCACAAAACTGCATTCTCCTGAAATTTCAAAAGCTGAAAGATTTCATAGCTCCCAGAAAACAAGGCAACCCTCAAATCATAGATAATCCAGAATTAACCATGTTACGTATACAGCTTGATGTCCAGTGGGCAGGATAACAACACTATTATTATAGGCCCAGTCACACAGCATTCAGTATAGATGTACGTACTTAGGATGAATTCTTGTTAGTCTGCCACTGATATAATAATTATGCACTAAACGTTTTTATCCACCACAATCTCCTAGTATCGATATAATTCATATACAAATGGCAAAGAATAGCCAGTTTCTTGGGAGAACTCATCAACCCTCTGTACTTGTACCCTGTACATCATACACACACACACACACACACACACACACACACGTACACACACGTACACACACACACACACACACACACACACACACACACACACACACACACACACACACGTACACACACACACACACACACACACACGTACACACACACACACACACACACACACACACACGCACACACACACACGCACACACACACACACACAGGCAAACATAAGTGTACATACATATAACTTTCCATCAAGAATCATACAGATCACTCTTTTCAATCTTCAATAGTGAACTAGTGTGTCTTGTGTGTAATACACATAGTGGGGTACTTGTGATTGCTACGTACGATGAGTTCGTCAACTATTAGGAAAATCACCATACTAATGAGATTAAGAATCCCGATAAACTCCACTGGTATGTGTGGTTGAAACAAACAGAAGACATAGACGTGGAATCACACACACACACACACACACACACACACACACAACACAGTAACAGGACCATTATCCTCAAATACATACATCTGTCTCAAAGGTTCAATATTTGTAGGAAGGGTTCCATTGTTCCACAGAGCAAAAACAGCAACAAGTTGTCCCATCACGCACAATGTCGGAAGCAGGGCTAATGCACTCCCCCACACAAACCTGACACTACAGACAATTACACCAGACATCAATAAGGAATGAATAACTGGAAAATATACACACAATGAGAGGAAATCGGTGTAATACGGTCCCATACAGTTTATGGGATACACATACATACCTGGTACATTTTTTCCCCATCAGTCATCACAACACATAATATAAGAACATGTGAACATATGGACGCATATATGGATATGCTGGTCTATCAAAGGTTGGATCTCAAAGTTGGGATCTTAGGAGTGCTGGCTAGTCATCACATTTGTGTGTTATTTTGTGCTGTGTATGTATGTATGTTTCCAGAAGGAGCTGTTAGACAGTCCTCAGAGCATACGTATGTACATAGTGCGCACATGTATGGGATCAAGAGGTGCACAGACAGTGGCCGATAGAGGTGATGTACACACAGCATGTAAGTAGTGGACGTGAGTGGAGTACATCCCTGTATCCAAAGGTGGGGTTATAATGTTAACACCACAGACACTTAACTGCATGACATCACCACAGATTGGCAGGAATTCACTGGCAATAATCAGAAATGGAGCATTTGATAATTGGTGAAACACAGAGACATGTATATATGTACATGTGTACACACACACACACACACACACACACACACACACACACACACACACACATACACACACATACACACACACACACACACGTGCACACACACACACACACACACACACACACACACACACACACACACACACATACACACACACACACACACACACACACACACACACACACACACACACAGTTAATCCATAGCTTATGTAACTACAACACCCAGTGAATAAAGTATATATTACCAAGTTAAGTATCCCGGCTGATTCAGTATATACCTTGTAGACACATATGATTCACATGGTGCCTGGCTTATGTACGTACAACGTTACACCATAGACAATACAATACTTAGTCTAACGCTAGTATAAGCTGTCTATAGTTACAACAAGCTCTTGTCGTATCATTTCGCTACACTCCGACTAAACACGGGCTAATGGAAAGTTCAATAGGACACTTACTGAACAATTCGTGTGGCGAGTATTGTTAAACTACAAGGCGCGGAAGGATGTAATGTCGCCTACACGCACACCTGTTCTACTGATAAGGTTAAGATAACAAACACCTTGACCAAGACACGGTTCGAATTTACCGAGTGAAAATCGCCCGACCGACAAAATCTGACGACTAACGAGAAACACACACACAATCTAACCTTCCATGTTCTCTATCTGTCTGAAGAGGTTCGCCTTTTCCACGGATTGGATAGTGGAACGTGCCAGAGTAGCCTTGAGGTTTTGAACTTGCGCTCGTAACAGGTAAAATTTGGCAACACAGTCCTGGATGACGACTGGTGTTTCCATCTCAAAATCCAAAACCGGAAAACTTACAAATCCTCGCGCGCACTACAGTACAGACACTACACGAAACACGATCTTTATTTCGGCCGAACGCCTCCTAATGCAATAAAGACGACACAATACGTTTATGATCTGCTGTTCCTTGTCAATTGATCCCGGTGTTTGTTGCACCGAGGAACCACGAACACGTAGACTCCAAAACACTTCAAGGAATAAAGCACATTCGCATTGAATAAGGCTTCGAAGCATCTCAAACATCCATTCTACGCACACATGCTATGTCGCCTGACAGACTATCCTCTATTGCAGACTCAATAGGCACCCACTTAACGTCATGAACTGCCAGTAACTTACAGAATTGGACAAACGAAGGAAGGAGCCCAAAGTCATTCAACAAGCACTAGCATCAGGAGCTTGTACAGCCTCAAAACATCAAATCACCTTGCTGGGTTTCCACTTCTGCTCGGAAAGGGCACGCATTGGGTACACCCACACATACTCTCATTGCTATGAATTTACTTAGCATAGACCATGAATACGATTAAACAAACCCGTATGAAAATAAAATGGCTACCGCATGGAGACGTGAACTACTCCCCCACTTGGATACGCGACCTTGGGAGGTATTTGAAATAAGCGGAAGACGTTATGGGATAAAGAATCTTTTTCGTGATGCAAGCTATGAAATATTGGTGACCGACTTTTGTAAAATTTGGGAAGAATGTTTGAGCGAACATGCTATAACCCTTAGGACTAAGGTACTAGCTACTGGGCACAATGATTAAGTATGCAAACACCCATACCCATGCCCATACGTGTACCACACAAACACATGCACACA
>OZ026558.1:550000-575000 GCA_964020155.1 Chondrilla cf. caribensis | reverse complement strand
TTCCTGTCCACAAACTCAAAGCTACGGGATATGTACTGTGATGTTGCTAAGATACAGCACTGGTCCAGAAGACTGCCAGGTAGGGTGTTGTGTTTGATCGAACACTTTTGATCTCACTTTCTTGTCCTCCTCTTGATGTTCAGGTGATGGACCAGTTTCTGAAGGATCTGATCATGTAACCACTGGAACAACTGGGTCCTGGGTTGGACGTGTTCCAACTTCAATTCTACCAGATCCCATTCCCACTTCTCCTGCTAAGAAACCCAAACAGTCACCCTCAAAGGTACACACTTGACATTCAGTCGTGTGTGGACTGTTTATGAGGTTTTGCTGTGATCATGTCATGTACATATATATGGTGTACATGCATGCATAAATGCATGTATATATGAATGTACACACACACACACACACACACACACACACACACACACACACACACACACACACACACACACACACACACACACACACACACACACACACACACACACACACACACACACACACACACACACACACACACACACACACACACACACACACACACACACACACACACACACACACACACACACACACACACACACACACACACACACACACACACACACACACACACACACACACACACACACACACACACACACACACACACACACACACACACACACACACACACACACACACACACACACACACACACACACACACACACACACACACACACACACACACACACACACACACCGTACATATACATACATGCATATCATATACATGCATGCCCAACTCTACATATGGTTTGGATTTCATCTTGATTTGTCAGTGTGGCAGTCAGTTGTTGTAGTACCTGCTATATTCCATTTATTCCACCACTCAAGTGATCACTGTTCAGGTATAGATTGGTGTGTAATCATTGCTGTATACAATGGATACTCGTTAATCCGCTGCAATTCACTTTCAAAGAATATGGTGGATTAACAAGTTTGGCAGATTAATTGGATATTCATTGGTACTTGTACATTATATCGGTACAGGGGAATTGTGACGGATTAAAAGGTTTGGTGGATAAAGCGGGGGGGGGGGGGGGGGGAGGGATTAACGAGAATTCACTGTGCTACCAAATCTGAAGTTCTGCTGATGCGGGATACTGCCAATCTATCCAAATATTATAGTGGGAACTATTACCAAAGAAGCTTTAGCGATTTCCTCCAACTATTTCAGGTTTCAATTTCGCAAATTTACACTTTCACTTTTGTGGCCTTGCATGTGATTAATGTATACATTCACTGCTGCAGGGTGGTGTGTTTGTCAATATTCCTTTCATGCATGCTGCCATAGGAGAATGAAATCCAGAGAAGAGACGCTCTGAAGAAGAAGTTGGAGGAGGATGCACAGAAGATCAAGAAGAAGAAAAAGAGGCTACTTTGATGTATTCATGGTCTGTTTGATACATGTCTGTTCAATGATATATTTAATTTGAGCAAATTTAATTGATTTCTACCTACAATATTATACATATTGTTATTTTCTTTTATATGACAAAAGTCTACGATATTTCGTACACATTGTACATCTGTATACTAGTGAAGCTATACTATAGCTGTAACTCTTTCAGAATGATTGAGTTCTTAAGATATATTTATATTATAATATATGTATCCCATACATTGAAATAATATTAACCACTTCCGATTGTAGCTGGAGTTACGGGCCACCTATTGAGATGGAAATTGTTCCATAAGTTATAGTTCACACCCCCAGCTAGATCTGGTAAAAATACCAGGTTGATACGCCCACATTCCCATGTGCTATTGTAAAGGTGCTTAGCGTTTCTTATCCTATACTATCCCATACATAGTACATTACAATAATATTAAGCACCTCCAAATGTAGCTGGGGTTGTGGGCCACCTATTGAGATGGGAATTGTTTCATACGTTTGTTCATGTCCCCAGCTAGGTCTGGTAAAAATATAACGTTGATATGCCCATTCCAAGATTATTAGTATTATAATCAACAAGGCTTATGCAGGAGGTAGCCACTAAACTTACATTAAACATAAAATGATTACTGATAACAATAGTATAATATGGAAAGATTCCTCAAAGTCCGTACATGCCTATTTAAAATTATCAGCCCATCTCTTCCTCAGTCGTCCTCTTGGACAACTGAGGAAGAGATGGGCTTGGACTTGGAATTCTGCCAGGTGTCCATATGGCACATAGCATTATACATTTGTATGTACATTTCAATATAAGTGCAATATACCTATTGGTGATCACTCATGTGATTTGACACCACGTTGCTGGTCACCAAGGGCTGCCCAGTGTCCACCCCAAACTCACCAACACAATTCGGGATGCATACAAACCGTCTTGAGTGTGCTATAGGCCTCGTGGTGACAAGCCAAAAAATGTCAATTTTCATGCTTGTCACCATGGCCTTTCCTGTGTGCACATAATGCATCATAGATCTAATACAAATGCACAGACACACTCCTGGAACTAATACGGTCCTTTTGATAACAAAAATGATAGGTTTTGTTGCGGATGAAAATTCTCTCAGGTGTCCATATGGCATATAGCATTATACATTTGTATGTACATTTCAATATAAGTGTAATACGCCTTGTGATGATCACTCAGGTAAGTTCACATTCCGCTAAGCACCTTTTTGAATAGCTCATGGGAAAGTGGGCGTGTCAACGTGATATTTCTACCAAACCTAGCTGGTGATGTGAACTAACTTATGAAACAATTCCCATCTCAATAGGTGGCCCGTAACCCCAGTTACATTTGGAGGTGCTTAACATTTTTTCAATGTATGCGATAGTATAGGAGAGAAAACGCTAAACACCTTTTTGTATAGCTCATGGGGAAGTGGGCGTGTCAATGTGAGATTTTCACCAGACCTAGCTGATGATGTGAACTAACTTCTGAAACAATTCCCATCTCAATAGGTGGCCCGTAACCCCAGCTACATTCGGAGGTGCTTAACATTTTTTCAATGTATGGGATAGTACGTACGTACGTAGCACCACAGTCAATGTATGGGGGAGAATAGGGAAAAAATGCACTTAGCACCATCCTGCATATCTCGTGGGAGATGGGGCGTGTCACCCTGATATTTTCAACAAATCTAGTTGGAGATGTGAACTAAGTTATTAAACACTTCGCATCTCTTTGTAAGCTCTGTATCCCTTGTTATTCAAGGTGGTGGTATGGCCAAAATTTGGCCATAGCACCATCCTGCATATCTCGTGGGAGAGGGGGCGTTTCGCCCTGATATTTTCGGCCATAGCACCACAGTCAATGTATGGGGGAGAATAGGGAAAAAAATGCACTTAGCACTATCCTGCATATCTCGTGGGAGATGGGGCGTGTCACCCTGATATTTTCAACAAATCTAGTTGGAGATGTAAACTACGTAAGTTATGAAACACTTCCCATCACTTTGTGTACTCTGTAATCCTTGTTATTCAAGGTGGTGCTATGGCCAAATTTTGGCCATAGGACCACAGTCAATGTATGGAGGAGAATAGGGAAGAAATACACTTAGCACCATCCTGTATATCTCGTGGGAGAGGGGGCGTGTCGCCCTGATATTTTCAACAAATCTAGTTGGAGATGCGAACTAAGTTATGAAACACTTCCCATCACTTTGTGTGCTCTGTAACCCATGTTATTCAAGGTGGTGCTATGGCCAAATTTTGGCCATAGCACCATCCTGCATATCTCGTGGGAGAGGGGGCGTGTCGCCCTGATATTTTCAACAAATCTAGTTGGAGATGTGAACTAAGTTATGAAACACTTCGCATCACTTTGTGTACTCTGTAACCCTTGTTATTCAAGGTGGTGCTATGACCAAATTTTGGCCATAGCACCATCCTGCATATCTCGTGGGAGAGGGGGCGTGTCGCCCTGATATTTTCAACAAATCTAGTTGGAGATGTGAACTAAGTTATGAAACACTTCGCATCACTTTGTGTACTCTGTAACCCTTGTTATTCAAGGTGGTGCTATGGCCAAATTTTGGCCATAGCACCATCCTGCATATCTCGTGGGAGAGGGGGCGTGTCGCCCTGATATTTTCAACAAATCTAGTTGGAGATGTGAACTAAGTTATGAAACACTTCCCATCACTTTGTGTACTCTGTAACCCTTGTTATTCAAAGTGGTGCTATGGCCAAATTTTGGCCATATCACCACAGTCAATGTATGGGGGAGAATATGGAAAAATACACTGAGCACCATCCTGCATATCTCGTGGGAGATGGAGTGTGTCGCCATGATATTTTCAACAAATCTAGTTGGAGATGCGAACTAAGTTATGAAACACTTCCCATCACTTTGTGTGCTCTGTAACCTTTGTTATTCAAGGTGGTGCTATGGCCAAATTTTGGCCATAGCACCATCCTGCATATCTCGTGGGAGAGGGGGCGTGTCGCCCTGATATTTTCAACAAATCTAGTTGGAGATGTGAACTAAGTTATGAAACACTTCGCATCACTTTGTGTACTCTGTAACCCTTGTTATTCAAGGTGGTGCTATGGCCAAATTTTGGCCATAGCACCATCCTGCATATCTCGTGGGAGAGGGGGCGTGTCGCCCTGATATTTTCAACAAATCTAGTTGGAGATGTGAACTAAGTTATGAAACACTTCGCATCACTTTGTGTACTCTGTAACCCTTGTTATTCAAAGTGGTGCTATGGCCAAATTTTGGCCATATCACCACAGTCAATGTATGGGGGAGAATATGGAAAAATACACTGAGCACCATCCTGCATATCTCGTGGGAGATGGGGTGTGTCGCCATGATATTTTCAACAAATCTAGTTGGAGATGCGAACTAAGTTATGAAACACTTCCCATCACTTTGTGTGCTCTGTAACCTTTGTTATTCAAGGTGGTGCTATGGCCAAATTTTGGCCATAGCACCATCCTGCATATCTCGTGGGAGAGGGGGCGTGTCGCCCTGATATTTTCAACAAATCTAGTTGGAGATGTGAACTAAGTTATGAAACACTTCCCATCACTTTGTGTGCTCTGTAACCTTTGTTATTCAAGGTGGTGCTATGGCCAAATTTTGGCCATAGCACCATCCTGCATATCTCGTGGGAGAGGGGGCGTGTCGCCCTGATATTTTCAACAAATCTAGTTGGAGATGTGAACTAAGTTATGAAACACTTCGCATCACTTTGTGTACTCTGTAACCCTTGTTATTCAAGGTGGTGCTATGACCAAATTTTGGCCATAGCACCATCCTGCATATCTCGTGGGAGAGGGGGCGTGTCGCCCTGATATTTTCAACAAATCTAGTTGGAGATGTGAACTAAGTTATGAAACACTTCGCATCACTTTGTGTACTCTGTAACCCTTGTTATTCAAGGTGGTGCTATGGCCAAATTTTGGCCATAGCACCATCCTGCATATCTCGTGGGAGAGGGGGCGTGTCGCCCTGATATTTTCAACAAATCTAGTTGGAGATGTGAACTAAGTTATGAAACACTTCCCATCACTTTGTGTACTCTGTAACCCTTGTTATTCAAAGTGGTGCTATGGCCAAATTTTGGCCATATCACCACAGTCAATGTATGGGGGAGAATATGGAAAAATACACTGAGCACCATCCTGCATATCTCGTGGGAGATGGAGTGTGTCGCCATGATATTTTCAACAAATCTAGTTGGAGATGCGAACTAAGTTATGAAACACTTCCCATCACTTTGTGTGCTCTGTAACCTTTGTTATTCAAGGTGGTGCTATGGCCAAATTTTGGCCATAGCACCATCCTGCATATCTCGTGGGAGAGGGGGCGTGTCGCCCTGATATTTTCAACAAATCTAGTTGGAGATGTGAACTAAGTTATGAAACACTTCGCATCACTTTGTGTACTCTGTAACCCTTGTTATTCAAGGTGGTGCTATGGCCAAATTTTGGCCATAGCACCATCCTGCATATCTCGTGGGAGAGGGGGCGTGTCGCCCTGATATTTTCAACAAATCTAGTTGGAGATGTGAACTAAGTTATGAAACACTTCGCATCACTTTGTGTACTCTGTAACCCTTGTTATTCAAGGTGGTGCTATGGCCAAATTTTGGCCATATCACCACAGTCAATGTATGGGGGAGAATATGGAAAAATACACTGAGCACCATCCTGCATATCTCGTGGGAGATGGGGTGTGTCGCCATGATATTTTCAACAAATCTAGTTGGAGATGCGAACTAAGTTATGAAATACTTCCCATCACTTTGTGTGCTCTGTAACCTTTGTTATTCAAGGTGGTGCTATGGCCAAATTTTGGCCATAGCACCATCCTGCATATCTCGTGGGAGAGGGGGCGTGTCGCCCTGATATTTTCAACAAATCTAGTTGGAGATGTGAACTAAGTTATGAAACACTTCCCATCACTTTGTGTGCTCTGTAACCTTTGTTATTCAAGGTGGTGCTATGGCCAAATTTTGGCCATAGCACCACAGTCAATGTATGGAGGAGAATAGGGAAAAATGCACTTAGCACCATCCTGCATATCTCGTGGGAGAGGGGGCGTGTCGCCCTGATATTTTCAACAAATCTAGTTGGAGATGTGAACTAAGTTATGAAACACTTCCCATCACTTTGTGTGCTCTGTAACCTTTGTTATTCAAGGTGGTGCTATGGCCAAATTTTGGCCATAGCACCACAGTCAATGTATGGAGGAGAATATGGAAAAATGCACTTAGCACCATCCTGCATATCTCGTGGGAGAGGGGGCGTGTCGCCCTGATATTTTCAACAAATCTAGTTGGAGATGTGAACTAAGTTATGAAACACTTCCCATCACTTTGTGTGCTCTGTAACCTTTGTTATTCAAGGTGGTGCTATGGCCAAATTTTGGCCATAGCACCACAGTCAATGTATGGGGGAGAATATGGAAAAATACACTGAGCACCATCCTGCATATCTCGTGGGAGGGGGATGTGTCACCCTGATATTTTCAACAAATCTAGTTGGAGATGCGAACTAAGTTATGAAACACTTCCCATCACTTTGTGTGCTCTGTAACCTTTGTTATTCAAGGTGGTGCTATGGCCAAA
Source organism: Chondrilla cf. caribensis (assembly GCA_964020155.1). Taxonomy (NCBI): domain Eukaryota; kingdom Metazoa; phylum Porifera; class Demospongiae; order Chondrillida; family Chondrillidae; genus Chondrilla; species Chondrilla cf. caribensis. Next base: position 567,915 of record OZ026558.1, on the reverse strand, counting down.
TTTTGGCCATAGCACCATCCTGCATATCTCGTGGGAGAGGGGGCGTGTCGCCCTGATATTTTCAACAAATCTAGTTGGAGATGTGAACTAAGTTATGAAACACTTCGCATCACTTTGTGTACTCTGTAACCCTTGTTATTCTAGGTGGTGCTATGGCCAAATTTTGGCCATAGCACCACTGTCAATGTATGGGGGAGAATATGAAAAAATGCACTTAGCACCATCCTGCATATCTCGTGGGAGAGGGAGCGTGTCGCCCTGATATTTTCAACAAATCTAGTTGGAGATGTGAACTAAGTTATGAAACACTTCCCATCACTTTGTGTGCTCTGTAACCCATGTTATTAAAGGTGGTGCTATGGCCAAATTTTGGCCATAGCACCACAGTCAATGTATGGGGGTGAATAGGGAAAAAATGCACTTAGCACCATCCTGCATATCTCATGGGAGATGGGGTGTGTCACCCTGATATTTTCAACAAATCTAGTTGGAGATATGAACTAAGTTATGAAACACTTCCCATCACTTTGTGTGCTCTGTAACCTTTGTTATTCAAGGTGGTGCTATGGCCAAATTTTGGCCATAGCACCATCCTGCATATCTCGTGGGAGATGGGGTGTGTCGCCCTGATATTTTCAACAAATCTAGTTGGAGATGTGAACTAAGTTATGAAACACTTTGCATCACTTTGTGTGCTCTGTAACCCTTGTTATTCAAAGTGGTGCTATGGCCAAATTTTGGCCATACGTAGCACCACAGTCAATGTATGGGGGAGAATAGGGAAAAAATGCACTTAGCACCATCCCTCATATCTCGTGGGAGATGGGGCGTGTCACCCTGATATTTTCAGCAAATCTAGTTGGAGATGTGAACTAAGTTATGAAACACTTCGCATCTCTTTGTATGCTCTGTATCCCTTGTTATTCAAGGTGGTGCTATGGCCAAATTTTGGCCATAGCACCACAGTCAATGTATGGGGGAGAATATGGAAAAATACACTTAGCACCATCCTGCATATCTCGTGGGAGAGGGGGCGTGTCACCCTGATATTTTCAACAAATCTAGTTGGAGATGTGAACTAAGTTATGAAACACTTCGCATCTCTTTGTATGCTCTGTATCCCTTGTTATTCAAGGTGGTGCTATGGCCAAAATTTGGCCATAGCACCATCCTGCATATCTCGTGGGAGATGGGGCGTGTTGCCCTGATATTTTCAACAAATCTAGTTGGAGATGTGAACTAAGTTATGAAACACTTCCCATCACTTTGTGTGCTCTGTAACCCTTGTTATTCAAGGTGGTGCTATGGCCAAATTTTGGCCATAGCACCACAGTCAATGTACGTACATGTAGGAGAGAAAACGCTAAGCACCTTTTTGAATAGCTCATGGGAAAGTGGGCGTGTCAATGTGAGATTTTCACCAGACCTAGCTGATAACGTGAACTAACTTATGAAACCGTTCCCATCTCAATAGGTGGCCCGTAACCCCAGCTACATTCGGAGGTGCTTAACATTTTTTCAATGTATGTGATAGTATAGGAGAGAAAACGCTAAGCACCTTTTTGTATAGCTCATGGGAAAGTGGGCGTGTCAATGTGAGATTTTCACCAGACCTAGCTGATAACGTGAACTAACTTATGAAACAATTCCCATCTCAATAGGTGGCCCGTAACCCCAGCTACATTCGGAGGTGCTTAACATTTTTCAATGTATGTGATAGTATAGGAGAGATAACGCTAAGCACCTTTTTGTATAGCTCATGGGAAAGTGGGCGTGTCAATGTGAGATTTTCACCACACCTAGCTGATAACGTGAACTAACTTATGAAACAATTCCCATCTCAATAGGTGGCCCGTAACCCCAGCTACATTCGGAGGTGCTTAACATTTTTTCAATGTATGTGATAGTATAGGAGAGAAAACGCTAAGCACCTTTTTGTATAGCTCATGGGAAAGTGGGCGTGTCATTGTGAGATTTTCACCAAACCTAGCTGGTGATGTGAATTAACTTATGAAACAATTCCCATCTCAATAGGTGGCTTGTAACCCCAGTTACATTCGGAGGTGCTTGACATTTTTTCAATGTACATATGTGATAGTATGGGAGAGAAAATGCTAAGCACCTTTTTGTATAGCTCATGGGAAAGTGGGCGTGTCAAGGTGATATTTTTACCAACCCTAGCTGGTGATGTGAACTAACTTATGAAACAATTCCCATCTCAATAGGTGGCCCGTAACCCCAGTTATATTCGGAGGTGCTTGACATTTTTTCAATGTATGCAATAGTATATAGGAGAGAAAACGCTAAGCACCTTTTTGTATAGCTCATGGGAAAGTGGGCGTGTCAATGTGAGATTTTCACCAGACCTAGCTGGTGATGTGAACTAACTTATGAAACCGTTCTCATCTCAATAGGTGGCCCGTAACCCCAGCTACATTCGGAGGTGCTTAATATTTTTTCAATGTATGTGATAGTACGTATAGGAGAGAAAACGCTAAGCACCTTTTTGTATAGCTCATGGGAAAGTGGGCGTGTCAATGTGAGATTTTCACCAGACCTAGCTGATGACGTGAACTAACTTATGAAACAATTCCCATCTCAATAGGTGGCCCGTAACCCCAGTTACATTCGAAGGTGCTTAACATTTTTTCAATGTATGCGATAGTACATATAGGAGAGAAAATGCTAAGCACCTTTTTGAATAGCTCATGGGAAAGTGGTCGTGTCAACGTGATATTTCTACCAAACCTAGCTGGTGATGTGAACTAACTTATGAAACAATTCCCATCTCAATAGGTGGCCCGTAACCCCAGCTACATTCGGAGGTGCTTAATATTATTCCAATGTATGCGATAGTATAGGAGAGAAAATGCTAAGCACCTTTTTGAATAGCTCATGGGAACGTGGGTGTGTATACGTGATATTTTTACCAGACCCAGCTGGTGATGTAAACTAACTTTTGAAACAATTCCCATCTCAATAGGTGGCCCGTAACCCCAGCTACATTCGGAGGTGCTTAATATTATTCCAATGTATGCGATAGTATAGGAGAGAAAACGCTAAGCACCTTTTTGAATAGCTCATGGGAAAGTGGTCGTGTCAACGTACGATTTTTACCAGACCTAGCTGGTGATATGTACTAACTCATGAAACAATTCCCATCTCAATAGGTGGTCCGTAACCCCAGTTACATTCGGAGGTGCTTAACATTTTTTCAATGTATGCGATAGTATAGGAGAGAAAATGCTAAGCACCTTTTTGTATAGCTCATGGGAAAGTGGGCGTGTCAATGTGAGATTTTCACCAGACCTAGCTGATGACGTGAACTAACTTATGAAACAATTCCCATCTCAATAGGTGGCCCGTAACCCCAGTTACATTCGAAGGTGCTTAACATTTTTTCAATGTACGTATGCGATAGTATAGGAGAGAAAACGCTAAGCACCTTTTTGAATAGCTCATGGGAAAGTGGGCGTGTCAATGTGAGATTTTCACCAGACCTAGCTGGTGATGTGAACAAACTTATGAAACCGTTCCCATCTCAATAGGTGGCCCGTAACCCCAGCTACATTTGGAGGTGCTTAATATTTTTTCAATGTATGTGATGGTACGTATAGGAGAGATAACGCTAAGCACTTTTTTGTATAGCTCATGGGAAAGTGGGCGTGTCAAGGTGATATTTTTACCAACCCTAGCTGGTGATGTGAACTAACTTATGAAACAATTCCCATCTCAATAGGTGGCCCGTAACCCCAGTTACATTCGAAGGTGCTTAACATTTTTTCAATGTACGTATGCGATAGTACATATAGGAGAGAAAACGCTAAGCACCTTTTTGTATAGCTCATGGGAAAGTGGTCGTGTCAACGTGATATTTCTACCAAACCTAGCTGGTGATGTGAACTAACTTATGAAACAATTCCCATCTCAATAGGTGGCCCGTAACCCCAGTTACATTCGGAGGTGCTTGACATTTTTTCAATGTATGTGATAGTATAGGAGAGAAAATGCTAAGCACCTTTTTGTATAGCTCATGGGAAAGTGGGCGTGACAATGTGAGATTTTCACCAGACCTAGCTGATGACGTGAACTAACTTATGAAACAATTCCCATCTCAATAGGGGGCCCGTAACCCCAGTTACATTCGAAGGTGCTTAACATTTTTTCAATGTACGTATGCGATAGTACATATAGGAGAGAAAACGCTAAGCACCTTTTTGAATAGCTCATGGGAAAGTGGTCGTGTCAACGTGATATTTCTACCAAACCTAGCTGGTGATGTGAATTAACTTATGAAACAATTCCCATCTCAATAGGTGGCCCGTAACCCCAGTTATATTCGGAGGTGCTTGACATTTTTTCAATGTATGCAATAGTATATAGGAGAGAAAACGCTAAGCACCTTTATGTATAGCTCATGGGAAAGTGGTCGTGTCAATGTGAGATTTTCACCAGACCTAGCTGATGACATGAACTAACTTATGAAACAATTCCCATCTCAATAGGTGGCCCGTAACCCCAGTTACATTCGAAGGTGCTTAACATTTTTTCAATGTACGTATGCGATAGTACATATAGGAGAGAAAACGCTAAGCACCTTTTTGAATAGCTCATGGGAAAGTGGTCGTGTCAACGTGATATTTCTACCAAACCTAGCTGGTGATGTGAATTAACTTATGAAACAATTCCCATCTCAATAGGTGGCCCGTAATCCCAGTTACATTCGGAGGTGCTTGACATTTTTTCAATGTACATATGTGATAGTATGGGAGAGAAAATGCTAAGCACCTTTTTGTATAGCTCATGGGAAAGTGGGCGTGTCAAGGTGATATTTTTACCAACCCTAGCTGGTGATGTGAACTAACTTATGAAACAATTCCCATCTCAATAGGTGGCCCGTAACCCCAGTTATATTCGGAGGTGCTTGACATTTTTTCAATGTATGCAATAGTATATAGGAGAGAAAACGCTAAGCACCTTTTTGTATAGCTCATGGGAAAGTGGGCGTGTCAATGTGAGATTTTCACCAGACCTAGCTGGTGATGTGAACTAACTTATGAAACCGTTCCCATCTCAATAGGTGGCCCGTAACCCCAGCTACATTCGGAGGTGCTTAATATTTTTTCAATGTATGTGATAGTACGTATAGGAGAGAAAACGCTAAGCACCTTTTTGTATAGCTCATGGGAAAGTGGGCGTGACAATGTGAGATTTTCACCAGACCTAGCTGATGATGTGAACTAACTTATGAAACAATTCCCATCTCAATAGGTGGCCCGTAACCCCAGTTACATTCGAAGGTGCTTAACATTTTTTCAATGTATGCGATAGTACATATAGGAGAGAAAACGCTAAGCACCTTTTTGAATAGCTCATGGGAAAGTGGTCGTGTCAACGTGATATTTCTACCAAACCTAGCTGGTGATGTGAACTAACTTATGAAACAATTCCCATCTCAATAGGTGGCCCATAACCCCAGCTACATTTGGAGGTGCTTAAGATTATTACAATGTATGCGATAGTATAGGAGAGAAAACGCTAAGCACCTTTTTGAATAGCTCATGGGAACGTGGGTGTGTATACGTGATATTTTTACCAGACCCAGCTGGTGATGTAAACTAACTTTTGAAACAATTCCCATCTCAATAGGTGGCCTGTAACCCCAGTTATATTCGGAGGTGCTTGACATTTTTTCAATGTATGCAATAGTATATAGGAGAGAAAACGCTAAGCACCTTTATGTATAGCTCATGGGAAAGTGGGCGTGTCAATGTGAGATTTTCACCAGACCTAGCTGATGACGTGAACTAACTTATGAAACAATTCCCATCTCAATAGGTGGCCCGTAACCCCAGTTATATTCGGAGGTGCTTGACATTTTTTCAATGTATGCAATAGTATATAGGAGAGAAAATGCTAAGCACCTTTTTGTATAGCTCATGGGAAAGTGGGCGTGTCAATGTGAGATTTTCACCAGACCTAGCTGGTGATGTGAACTAACTTATGAAACCGCTCCCATCTCAATAGGTGGCCCGTAACCCCAGCTACATTCGGAGGTGCTTAATATTTTTTCAATGTATGTGATAGTACGTATAGGAGAGAAAACGCTAAGCACCTTTTTGTATAGCTCATGGGAAAGTGGGCGTGTCAATGTGAGATTTTCACCAGACCTAGCTGATGACGTGAACTAACTTATGAAACAATTCCCATCTCAATAGGTGGCCCGTAACCCCAGTTACATTCGAAGGTGCTTAACATTTTTTCAACGTATGCGATAGTACATATACGTAGGAGAGAAAATGCTAAGCACCTTTTTGAATAGCTCATGGGAAAGTGGTCGTGTCAACGTGATATTTCTACCAAACCTAGCTGGTGATGTGAACTAACTTATGAAACAATTCCCATCTCAATAGGTGGCCCGTAACCCCAGCTACATTCGGAGGTGCTTAATATTATTCCAATGTATGCGATAGTATAGGAGAGAAAACGCTAAGCACCTTTTTGAATAGCTCATGGGAACGTGGGTGTGTATACGTGATATTTTTACCAGACCCAGCTGGTGATGTAAACTAACTTTTGAAACAATTCCCATCTCAATAGGTGGCCCGTAACCCCAGCTACATTCGGAGGTGCTTAATATTATTCCAATGTATGCGATAGTATAGGAGAGAAAACGCTAAGCACCTTTTTGAATAGCTCATGGGAACGTGGGTGTGTAAACGTGAAATTTTCACCAGACCTAGCTGATGAGGTTAGCTAACTTATGAAACAATTCCCATCTCAATAGGTGGCCTGCAACCCCAGTTACATTCGGAGGTGCTTAATATTATTCCAATGTATGCGATAGTATGAGAGAGAAAACACTAAGCACCTTTTTGAATAGCTCATGGGAAAGTTGGTGTGTCAACGTACGATTTCTACCAGACCTAGCTGGTGACGTGAACTAACTTATGAAACAATTCCCATCTCAATAGGTGGCCCGCAACCCCAGCTACATTCGGAGGTGCTTAATATTTTTTCAATGTATGCGATAGTATGAGAGAAAACGCTAAGCACCTTTTTGAATAGCTCATGGGAAAGTGGGCGTGTCAAAGTGAGATTTTTATCAGACATAGTGGGTGATGTGTACTAACTTATGAAACAATTCCCATCTCAATAGGTGGCCCGTAACCTCAGCTACATTCGGAGGTGTTCAATATTTCAATGTATGTGATAGTACGTATATGAGAGAAAACGCTAAGCACCTTTTTGAACAGCTCATGGGAAAGTGGGCGTGTCAACATACGATTTCTACCAGACCTAGCTGGTGACGTGAACTAACTTATGAAACAATTCCCATCTCAATAGGTGACCCGTAACCCCAGCTACATTCGGAGGTGCTTAATATTTTTTCAATGTATGCGATATTATATATAGGAGAGAAAACACTAAGCACCTTTTTGAATAGCTCATGGGAAAGTTGGTGTGTCAACGTGAGATTTTCACCAGACCTAGCTGGTGATGTGTACTAACTTATGAAACAATTCCCATCTCAATAGGTGGCCTGTAACCCCAGCTACATTCGGAGGTGCTTAATATTTTTCCAATGTATGCGATAGTATAGGAGAGAAAACGCTAAGCACCTTTTTGAATAGCTCATGGGAAAGTGGGCGTGTCAGCATATGATTTCTACCAGACCTAGCTGGTGACGTGAACTAACTTATGAAACAATTCCCATCTCAATAGGTGCCCCATAACCCCAGCTACATTTGGAGGTGCTTAATATTTTTTCAATGTATGCGATAGTATAGGAGAGAAAACACTAAGCACCTTTCTGAATAGCTCATGGGAAAGTTGGTGTGTCAACGTACGATTTTACCAGACGTAGCTGGTGATGTGTACTAACTTATGAAACAATTCCCATCTCAATAGGTGGCCCGTAACCCCAGCTACATTCGGAGGTGCTTAATATTTCTTCAATGTATGCGATAGTATGAGAGAGAAAACGCTAAGCACCTTTTGTATAGCTCATGGGAAATTGGACATGTAAATGTGATATTTTTACCAGACCTAGCTGATGACGTGTACTAACTTATGCAACAATTCCCATCTCAATAGGTGGCCCGTAACCTCAGCTACATTCGGAGGTGTTCAATATTTCAATGTATGGGATAGTACGTATATGAGAGAAAATGCTAAGCACCTTTTTGAATAGCTCATGGGAAAGTGGGCGCGTCAACATACGATTTCTACCAGACCTAGCTGGTGACGTGAACTAACTTATGAAACAATTCCCATCTCAATAGGTGCCCCGTAACCCCAGCTACATTCGGCGGTGCTTAATATTTTTTCAATGTATGTAGGTCTGAGTAATCAGGTTGACACCCCTTCTCTGCCATTAGGTATGACAGAAGGTGCTTGGCATATTTTCTTTATTCTTTCCCATATTCGTATATACATTGCATGTACGGGAGAGCTCCTCCTAATGTAGCTACATGTACAGGTAATATGCTAGAGATTGGGCTGGGAGTGGTTCAGAATCCATCCATGAGTGAATGTGATGCATAACATAGCACTAATAATATTATTGATGCACGTACACTCTCCTGGGACAACTATAACGTGGTGGTAGCCAGTACATGTTTGGTGCCAGTCACCACAATCTTCAGCTCCCAGTGTCCACATGACCACATGTACTTTAGATTTACAATCAATTACATCATTATGACAGAAAATTTACTGTAACATGGACAAATTCCACAAAGTTTTATTCAAATTAATTCACAATGTTATAATTACAATATACAATATAATATTATATATAATTATTAATCATTTTAGATTCACAAGAATAAGAGTGGATCATCAAAATCTCAATCAAAAACCGGTTCATCAACGAAAGTCACTACACAGTCACTGTAGTCAGGAGGGTGGCAAGGACTGCTGTCTTGCTCAAAGACAACTACAGTGTTGGGTGTGCCGTCTGACTTGAGTAGACTGGAAGGTACATACAGTGTCTTCTGAGGGGGTTTAACTTGCCAATATCTACCAATGTTGAAGTTGTTGATGAACACAATACCCTTGGTCCAGCCACTCAGCAACAAGTAGGTATCGTTGGCACTCACTCCCAAGGGAATGGGAGGTATTGTTCCTTTAAACAAAACTGCACTTGTAGGAAGTGTGCCAGAAGACGGCAGACTCTTGAAGACAGTGTCAGGAATGGAACTGTTCATAGGGATGGAGTGGGACGTCCAACCTTCAAGTTTCTCCCCGTTTAAAAGTACCCCATTTAGGATGCCTTTTGAATCTGTTGATATTAGACCACCATAGTTGATTCGACCCTCATTCTCCACCAAAACCTGCAGGACACCCTTGGAAGATGGCCCAACAGTAACTGCAATGGACATTGTTTCATGAGTGGTGTCTACTCGCTGAAGTACACCCTGTAGCTCTCTATCAACAAAGACATAGGCCCGATCATGAACTCCTTGTAGGGTTAAGTTTAAGGAAGTATTTGACTTAGGTAATATTGAGAGTGGTTTCTGAAGCTGGTACAAAACATATCCATAGCTCTGGTCTAGGTCTTCCATTACTACAGGGTCAGTGGCCTCCATACTGCGTGTGATGAACACAGGTGCATCAAAGAGCCAGCAGTACTCTGTCATTCTGACCTTCCCATAAGCAGTTTTCGGTGCGTTTGGTGGGAGAGGAACAGGAGGCAGTGGAATGTGTTTGGAGAGAACTTGCTTGATGAGGTCAAACTTCTTCCAAGTGTCGCCAGCTTCTGTCAGGGGAGCATCATAGTCATAGGATGTTATAGAAGGTTGATAACTGCCCGGTCTTCCTGCATTGGCTCCATTCATGAACCCGAAGTTGGTCCCACCTTCAAACATATACATGTTGACAGAAGCATTTTCATAACCCAGAAGGTTGTCAAGGCTTTTAGCAAAAGCATCTGAATCCACATGATTCATCTTGTTTCCCCAGTGGTCAAGCCACCCAGTGTAAAATTCCGAGTTGACCAAAGGACCTCTACTTTGAAACGTTTTAAGAGCATTAAAGCAAGACTCTGGATTGCTCCCAATTCCAAAATCGATAGTGGCAAATAATTTTGAACTGGAACCACACTTCACAAGCTGAGAAGAGCATCCATCAGTGGAGAACAGTACAACATCAGATCCAAGCACAGCACGAAAGGTTGTAACCAGATGATCAATGTAGTCGTGATCGCAACCATAACTCCCATACTCATTTTCAACCTGCACCATGATGATTGGGCCGTTGTTTTGGTACAAGTGAGGCTTAACAGTCTCTAACAACACCTTCATCCACGGGTCCACGTAGCTAAGATATGCGGGATTGTTCGACCTGTACACGACGTTTTTGTCTTTCAGCAGCCAGCTTGGAAATCCTCCGAATTCCCATTCACCACAGATATACGGACCTGCACGGAGAATTACAAGCAAATCGCTAGCCTTAGCAAGCTCTAGAAATGCTGATATGTTTCTGTCTCCTTCGAAGTTATACACCCCGGGAGAGGTCTCGTGGAAGTTCCAAGGTACATAGGTTTGCACGGCATTCAAGCCACCGGCTCTCATTTTCATCAACCGGTCTTTCCACAACCTCGAGGGGACCCGCGAGTAGTGGATGCTCCCCGAGGCATATCTGAACGGCTTCCCGTCCTTAACAAATTGGTTATTATCGTAATCTACGGTAAATGTTCCAGCTTGAGCAGTACATATAATCGCTACAATGTTGCTAAAAAGCAGAACCGCCCTTCCGACAACCATTTTGATATGATGTAAAACTTACGTATAGTTGCGCAACAACGGATATGGCGGATATCGTACCATAGATCTTCCACAATAGTATGGAAGATCTATGGTTGTACCGCCGTTGAACAGCAGAGCAATCACTTTTTATAATCGGATAGCCGAACTGATTTCATTTGCTTCATTAAAAGTATAGTCAAATGCGAGTTATGTGTGCTAGACCAGTCTGGCGTAACCGAAGTGCCTTCCGCTCTCCCTGTTTAGCATGACGTAATGGCATTCTTACTAAAAATAGACGAAATAGCACGTGATCCCCACCGCAAGACAACGTCGTGCGCACGTTGGTTCATCGCTTCTAACGTTCTGTGGGAGAAGACCGAGAGGTAAAGACGTCTGACTCGTTTGGACCGTTTTGTGGCTAATTTTTAACTCAAACTGCTCAATTTTGTACAGAATATCGTCTGTAGAGGATTTATTTCTACTTTTCATCAATTTTGTGCTCTTTCCCGTAGAATCGCGAGAATGGTGGATGTTTTGAGCTGGCTTCAAACCGACCACGGCTACTACGGTGATTCTGACTTGTTCAGTTCTGAATCGTCTTCTCCGGGAGGAAGTGATACAGGTGAAAACCATGTAGAGCCTTTCGAACCAGTTGGTTCGCCTTTTTTGCCCTTTAATGGTAGCGAGGACTGGTTGACCTCGCTTTTCGAGGACCAACCCAACCCTAGTAATGACCTTTCAGATAGTGTAAAATCCCACTCTGATAACTTTGGTTCATGGCTACATTCTCAACCGTTGCCAGGAAAGTATCTTCCTCGAATTCCAAGTGAAGACAAAGACCAAGATGGGTCAGTTGATGGTGCTCTAAGAGGTGACGGGAAAACCAAGTCAACTGCCTCGGTAAGTGTCCCATTCTCAGTGAGGAGTGGGAGTGGTGTGATTGACCCCCTCACGGAACGTAACAGGAAGAATGCTGAAGCAGCTCGGCTCAACCGACAGAAGAAGAAACAGTACCTTCAAAGTGTGGAATCCGAGCTTCACTCTCTCAGAGAAGAGAATAAAACTTTAAAGAGTAAATGTGGAAACTACGAAAGTGCATTTAAAAGATTGACCCAGGAGATTGAGTACCTTCGCAGTGTTATACAGAATCAGAGTACCTTGTCCACCTTGCTGCAAAACATACCAAACACAGGAGGTGTTCGTTTGGATAGTTCGCTGTCCAGGAAGAGGTCTCCGCCGCGCAGCGTCTCTCCGTCTGGGAATCCACCCAAACAGACCTGCGATCAAAGTAGAAAGTATTCGGGTGGAGTGTGTCTGCATGTGGCCAAGGACAACGTCTGCATCGAGTTCTGTTCCCACTGCAGCGAGAATGCAGCCCAGACCTTCCCATGAGGAGGAGAGCATGTCAACTTTTATTTAAGGGAAGTTTTTTGCACACACACGCATGCAAACTTTTCATTTTGACTCCGAAAAGACAAAACTGACTGAAAATGCCTACAAAAGGTAAATCGTATTCATTTCATGTATCTATATGTGTAAATTGTGTAATGTACGTAATGTCTTATCAAACTTCATCTTCTTTTCTCTTGTATCACCTTTGCTGTGGCAACAATCGATTTTTGTAACAATTCATGTACCCGACCTGTTTGATGTAATTTGCTAACCTTCTACTCTTTACCCATGTTAGCTCACTCTCCACTGTTGGATGAGATTAATGGAGTTACGTATGTACTGCTCTGTGTACGGTAACGTTGTCCCCATTCACTGCCAAGGTACTGGCTAGTAGGCTGCGCGGTGTGAGTGAGGAGAGATGTGGAGTGTGTGTGTCTTCTAGAGTAGCATGCAGTGTTTATTGGTCCTCTAAAGAGTTTTGTTTATCTCCTATAAAGTAGCGGCGTGCTTGTTTATCCTTAGGGTAATTGATTGTTTATGGCTACGCTGTTTAGCCTTCCTACATGTGAAACCTCTTCTGTCCAAGTTATTGCTTATTTGCAGTGTGGTGAAGATTGTGTACTTTGAACATTTGGGCACAGGTCCTCTCGGACTTGACACCGTTGGGAAGAGGTTTCACTGTCAAGCACTCCGTAGTTTGTTGGCCCTCTATCGCAGTTTACAATGTCTATTTCTCACGTAATGCCCCGGGTGTGTTTAGTGTACAGTGGAGATTGGCTTATGAACAATATTAATTGGGATCAACCAATGAAAACTTTCTTTAGCTGTGTCTAACTGAATTTTGTCATTCTTTGTAAAGATTTACTCAGTTTTGCTCTATGACAATCCAATCTCCACTGTCACTTTTGTGAGTTGAGAGAGGGGCGTGGCCTTGTGGGAGGGGCGGTGTCTCCAGCAGAAGGTAGTGGTTTCTCTCTCCACAATCCAACCAATACAGGTTGTGCTCAAGGCCTCTATGACATTGTGTACATGTATGGTAAGTAGCTAGTGACACCGGATGGTCTCGTGTAGCAAGACTGGGGAATGTAAGTATACACAGCACAGTCTGCCATATTGTGTGAATTCCTGGATTGAGATTATATTGTGGTTGTTCAGGGATGCAGCCGACAGTGGTTGTATTTTAACCCAGTTTTCAAGCCGTTGAGGTATATCATTATACGTAGTTCCCATTCAAGGCAATACATCAGATGCCTTCTTTTGTAAGTCGATACACAGATACTATGGACTATTATCCACTCCTAGCAAGTATCCTGATATTGCAACCAATGGTTGAACTGCTCACGGGTTTTGAGTAATGTCAGTATGAGATCTACATATACACCCCAACCCTAACCTACGTAACTATGTATATAGTGTACACATACCAATTATACCTCCACTGTTCCATAGGTCACGTGTGTGTATATAGTAGTGTAACATGCTCCCCCCACTGCCTTTCCTGACTACTGTACACACATGTACATATCTCCAAGTACCAGGATCTTGATGATCTGCTCAGCTCAATATAAGCAAACTTTACACCATGAGCAATGACAGCTCCTACAGTGATTTCTGGATGTCACTGTTGATGCATGTGTACGTAGTGGGGCCCAGAAATGTGGTTTTGTGAGTAGTTTAAGCATAAATTATTCATACAGTGTGTGGTCGCTAGGTGACAACTGGATGTGGTCACAATGCATTGTGTGAATGTACAGGTGGTGCCCCCTCAGAACACTCAATGGGCAGATCACGTGCACTTGTGCATGTGGACATGAAGAGTATATGAATGTGTGCATGGGATGGACTGTTAGATAGGACATAAACGCATGTGGATATAACTCAACTGCATGTATACTTGTGTGCATGTGTGAATTCAAATAATATTGCGCAATGTACAATATTAGTAATTACATGGGCCGTGGGTGGATGCGAATGATAATATTGTCAAAGTCATGTGATAGTCAGGAGACATCTGTTGATTGAAACGCATCTCGACAATCAAATACATAAATATGTACATATGGGGATGTAAAATAAAAATGATATGGATTGTGTATAAGATACAGTGTAAAGAAGCATAGTGTACGTTTGTGTTACATAATCTGGTTCACATTATATACTGATACACACAGGGAAGAATTAAACATGGTGGTCTCTTTGTGGTCTCTTGGTTGACCTTAATTGTACCCCCAAAGGAGGCGGGGCTCCGTGGAGTGATCTGATGTATCTCTCTGTTAGTGGGGATGTGTCTTGATGTGGAGCAGTGGGTGGGGCTTGTTTCCGTGGAGACAGGTATCTGAAATTCAATGGCACACGGTCAAATATTGACTTCAAGCAACACCGCGACAAGTGTCTCACTTGGTCTTCTGCTTGAGATCCTGGTACTTCTTCTGTAGCTTGGTCATCTCAAGCTTCATGCAGCTACAATGTGTGTGTGAGTGAAGAGAACAGAAAATAGGTCACGTGTGCACTACCTCCACTCACAGTGTACTGATGTTGTACATGTGTCAGTGCACAAGCATGCACTTACACAGTACATGCACCCATACACACACCTGTTCTCGTATTTCAGTCTGCCAACATCAGTCTGGCTGTCTTTTAGTTTTTGACAGAGACTGTCGATAGCAGTCGACTCCTATTACACGACAAAGTACAGTACATCAGTCCATCCACTGTATACTGCATTAGTGTTTGTATGTGTGTGCGTGCGTGTGTGTGTGTGCGTGTGTGTGTGTGTGTGTGTGTGTGTGTGTGTGTGTGTGTGTGTGTGTGTGTGTGTGCATTGTGTGTTGTCGTTTGCCGCTAGACCTGTGATAAAGATCCATGCAATGAGTAGATAATTTTAGCAATGTCCAAGTCTTCCTTGATGTCGGCCATTTTGTCCACACTCCACTTGGTCACTTCCTTCAATTCACACCTCAAAGTCTCCAGATCCGAGTTACAAGTCTAAAAGGGAAATAGATCAACAACAATTATACGCTATAAGAGGTCCTCGCCCACAGAAGTATTGTCAGACGATGCGTATAACAGATGTTACACCCTCCGCATCAGCAATTCTCCTGTAGGTGTTCTACTGATGATTCAGCTCTCACCTTAAGTGCTTGAGCGAGGGTCTGGTACTTCTCTTCACCTGCCCTGAGTTCTTCTTCTGCTCTTCTCAACTGTTGAGATAAATCCTAGCAAACACAGCCGAATAGGAAAGAGTATATAAAGCATGCTCTAGGGCCATTTTGTCACCCATTGGTGGTGGTAGATGCCAACCACATTCATTGGTGGATAGTGTTGACAAGCAAGTTGCAAATCAGTCTCAAAGTGAGAACTCTCCGTATCTGGCCAAATGTTTCCAAGTTAAAGTGAAAACATAATCACTTCCCATTTTCATATCTCAATCTCACAGTGTGAAATTGATACAGAAAACCTAATTATGTAGTTATGAGGACGGTATGCTATGATAATAGATACTGAATGTTATAAAATGAAAATCAAGATAGGGGGTCATTCTAAGGAGGCGACTATGTGAAAAACCTGCACTGTACAGGGAATCTTACTTCATTTTCCCCAGTGAGGACATCAACCGTGTCTTCAAGCCGCTGAATCATCAAATGTACATCGTCACTGAGATGGCGATCATTCAAAGGAATGGCAGTTGATCCGGAAACAGTCTGGGTCCATGTATCCCTCTTAGTGGACGATGCCAGCACATAGCGTTTGGTCTTCATCGAGGGACTATTGTATGTTGTGTCACTTGGTGAGGTCCCGAGTGAGCGTGTCCTACAAAAATGGAAGAAATGACCATGCACTGAAAAGTCACATGAACATCATGTATGAGTCATATGAGAGTCATATGTGAGCCGTGTGTGAGTCATGTGAGTATCATGTGAGTCAGGTCAGAGTCATGTGAGAGTTACATGTGTACAGTCATGATGATACTATCCATCCAAGTAATTGTCATAATAATATTGAACACACCAAAGTAAATTTTTCAACGTAATTTCATCGCTCATTCAGTGTGAGGTGATGGCTGGATATTGTTACAGTTTCACAGGTACTTAGAAGGATTGAGCCATTTACAGGTTGTTTGGATTCACAGCACACAAGTGGTCTGGTCACAAGGGAGTCAGGTGATATACAAACAAACAAATAGTTCACAATGAGTACATACGAACAAACGGCCTGACAGCTACGTATGTATGCACATACAGATTTTAGCCCCAGTTTGTACAAATACACAGCTCACAGTACAAGTCTGTATAGACATACAACTTACAGTATCGGTCTGTACAGACATACCTTACAGTACAGTACAGACATATAGCTTACATACAGCTTACAGTACAGGTCTATACAGACATATAGCTTACATACAGCTTACAGTACAGGTCTATACAGACATATAGCTTACATACAGCTTACAGTACAGTACAGACATATAGCTTACATACAGCTTACAGTACATGTCTATACAGACATATAGCTTACATACAGCTTACAGTACAGGTCAGTACAGTATACAGCTTACAGGTCTCCTAAGGAAGAGAACTGGTTCCTGATCAGAGGTGATTTTCTGCTATTGTGCGACAAGCGTCTATATCTCTGCCTGGCCAGTGGGCCATCCAAGTGCTCCAGGTCCCTAGCTGCCAGTTCTGAGCTGTCGGTGAACAGGATGGTTGTTTTAGGATCAGAACTGGTTCCCGGAGGTGGGTGAGGAGACACTTGTGGAGGGTCATCGTCTGTTTCTGTCGGTGATAACAGTTCTTCTTGTCCCGTTTCGCTATTGGTACTCGGTGCTTTTATTTCACCATTCCTACCATCACCACCATCACCATCACCGTCACCACCAATAGGATCTCCATCACCATCATCGCCATCATCATCAAGGTCACCATCACCATCAATATCATCTTCATCACAGGCTATCACATCATCAGTTGTAGCACTCAGTATCGACTCACTCAGAAAAGGTATACTAACCGTATCTCTGCTTACTCTGCGATATCTGACGTGTTCTAAATCTTTCTCGACCTTGCTTAACCTGAGGAGTAGGCTGCTATTCTGTTTTGTTGTGGTTTGCAGTTTCTTTATCAATTCTTCCTTTTCTCGCTGTTCTTCCAAAAGCGTTTGCTCCAACAGCTCAAGCTGCGTGTTTGCTCGAGTTTCTGAGTCCATCGTTAGTGCAGTGTTCTCCGCTCGAAGGTCTCGCAGCGTGTCTTCGAGTCGGTTTGCTTTCGATAAAGCTTTGTCTCTCTGTCGTTTCAGGTCCTCGACTTCTTGTTGGAGAACAGACGCGCGCTTTTCTTGCAAAACTCGGATTTCCTCTCTCATTTTCTGCTCCTTCAGGTCCAGAGACTGTAGTTGGTCATCTTTCCCATCGGAATCCTCCTTGAGATCCATCGTAACACAGCTGCAGTTCAAACAAACACACAGTGGGGGTAACGCCCCCTTCCAACTCGTTACATAAACTCGATGTTTTTATGGTCCGACTTTCCCTTCGAGTGTGTGTGTGAATTTGTAATATAAATTTGAGTAACAAGCTCCCTGTAACTGTATAAAAAACACGTGATAATGAGCAGATCGTACGTCGCCGCGCGTGTCACGGCATCATAACACAGGATAAGTCTTGTTCCTACCAATTCTTGGCGAATTGGAGGGAGTGAGAGAGCGTGAAGATGAACGCTAGTCTGTTGAGCGGTATAGCGGAGGTGGTGGATCACTATGCAAGCGCCATTCCCAATC
>OZ026558.1:540000-545000 GCA_964020155.1 Chondrilla cf. caribensis | reverse complement strand
CAACAGCATCTACAAGTACGTTCACAAGATGCATCACAATTTTCAGGCTCCCTTCGGTGCTGTTGCTGAGTACGCTCATCCTATAGAGACTGTAGGTGAGTCTATCCTGGTCTACTGCGTGTGATGTACAAGATAAGCCATCTTTTTGTCAGTCATGTGATGTGCATGTGATGCACCAGAGCAGCCATCTTTTTACCAGTCATGTGATATGCATGTGATGTGCAAGAGAAGCCATCTTTTTCACCAGTCGTGATGTGCATGTGACACAAGAAACAGCAATGGTTTTGTTGATCATGTGATATGCATCTTACATACAAAAATAACCAACTTCATGGGGCCACAAGATATGCATGTGATATGCATGTGATATGCATGTGATCCCCATGTAATGTTCTTGTAATGTGATATCTATGCCTGTGTGTTATGTGTTGTGGTTTCCACTTTGATGGTGTGATAAGTGTGTGACCCTACCTTGTCCTCCAGTGCTAGGTATGGGGTTCCTGATTGGCATATGTCTCTTTGCCAACCACATGGTGGTGATGTGGTGCTGGATGCTGTGTAGACTCATGGAGACCATCGACGTGCACAGCGGATATGACTTCCCTCTCAACCCTCTACACCTCATTCCTGGATATGCCGGTATGTTGGGAGTGTGGGGGTGTGGTGTGGGCGTGGTGTCTTGCGAGTGTGGGTATGGTGTCTTGGGAGTGTGGGTGTGGTGTGGACGTGGTGTCTTGGGAGTGTGGGGCTGGTGTGGGCATGGTGTTTTGTGAGTGTTGTGTGGGCGTGGTGTTTTGTGAGTGTGGTGTGGGTGTGGTGTCTTAGGAGTGTGGGTGTGGTGTGTGTATGGGACTGGTGTGATGTTTGTTCAAGGAGTATATAAAGGATCGAGGTCGGGTACATGCTGATCTGTAGTAGTGTGTAGGTGAGGTGTGGCTGTGGTGACTGGATGTATGATGGGATATAGGGATTGTGTGTGTGTGTGGGATTGGTGTTTGTGTGTGAAAGTGAGCGTGTATGTGTGTGTATGAGCATGACCCCTATTGTACATTGTGCATACATAAATACACACATACATACATCAGTACATCTTCACATGCATGCATGTTTCCCTGTACATGCAGACATGCTACAGTGAAACCTCTCTAATCCGACACTCAATGGGATCTGAGAATAATGTTGGATTAGGAGGTTGTTGGATTATGGAGTGCCTCTTACCATACTTATGTATGGTGCCTGTACCTCATATAATGGTCGGATTAGAGATAATGTTGGATTATAGAGGTGTCAGATTAGCGAGGTTTCACTGTATACATAAACATTTATGTTCTTTGGTGTACACATGTACTGCCGTATAGCGGGAAAAGTTCGCGAGGTTAAAATTTTGCATTTTTCGCAATAATTGGACCTAATTCGCAAAACCAATGCAAGCAAAAATATCAACACGCGAAGTGCAAACTTTATACCACAAAAGGCTTGTTTGAGCGCGAAATCACAACATTTTCTTCCACAAACCAGCTAAACCGCAATGCGTGTAGTGTGTGGTAGTCAGGGTGAAGGGTTTTGATAGCTGTCAGTTTTGCTCTATCGCTCTATTGTGATTATCACAGACACAAAGCCAGTCTTTGTTCTGATATTATTGTATTACCTTTCAATGTGGTCGTTAATTACAGTATCATCATTGTCTGTCACATTAAGTGTAACGCTAAGGTTTTGATGGAAGGATTCCCTCTTGTGTTTCATCCCATCTTTGTGACAAGTCATCGCACTGATGTAGACACTACATCATGTCGCTGGAGTCGGCAGACATTGAACATTGGTCCTTGTTGTACGGTAGGAATTGATCCTTTTGTCTGCCAAAGTTCATTTCTAAGTGTCTAGCACTGATCTTGATCTGTGTGTGTGTGTGTGTGTGTGTGTGTGTGTGTGTGTGTGTGTGTGTGTGTGTGTGCGTGTGTGTGTGCATGTGTGTGTGTGTGTTTCATACTACACACAGTCTGAACATCTTACTTGAGCAGTTTTGAATATTAAATTGATCTAAACTGATTGATTCCATCAACCACAAAATGACCACATGTAGAGATAATTTCACTCAAGTCATGTCAATATGTAATTGAATTACTACCTACACACCCATCCTAATGTGTGTGTGTGTGTGTGTGTGTGTGTGTGTGTGTGTGTGTGTGTGAGGTGTGTGTGTGTGTGTGTGTGTGTGTGTGTGTGTGCGTGAGGTGTGTGTGTGTGTGTGTGTGTGTGTGTGTGTGTGTGTGTGTGTGTGTGTGTGTGTGTGTGTGGTGTATGCATGTGTGAGTGTGTAACCCGTACATGTAATGTATGCACTGTGTACAAACGTATACTCATGTACATACATTATACAGTGTCACCTTGCCTATCCGAACACCTTGATTGGAATTAGATTTGAGTGTTCGGATGGGCTAAAACATTTGGATAACTGAAGTCACGTAAATACAGATTATCGTCTTCATAATAACTTACTGACCCTCACGAATGCGTTTTAAGCCTTTAAACATACAGTGAAACCTCGCTAATCTGACACCTCTATAATCCAACATTCTCTCTAATCCGACCATTATATGAGGTACAGTCACCATACATAAGTATGGTAAGAGGCACTCCATAATCCAACAACCTCCTAATCCAACATTATTCTCAGATCCCATTGAGTGTCGGATTAGAGAGGTTTCACTATACAGTGGACCCTCACTTATCCGAATACCTTGGGACCGAGGGGTGGTCGGATACGCGAAACGTTCAGATAACTGAAACGGGACTGAATGCATTATGATATGTCAATATATTACTCATTATTTGGCTACATGTTGGCTATAAAGCAAAACACAACAAATGGTTTGGAACTTTTTCCATTTTCCCTATATTGTTTTCATTTCGACTTCCGGAATGTAACGCTTGTCTACATCTAATACGTGCTCCTACACGTAACCGGAACAATGAATTTATATTATAGTTTATATTGCGCAAAAAAAGATGGCCGATTTCGAACGCCGAGAATGAGAAATTGGGCTGGAACTCGTGCGTTAAAGCTTCGTCGAGCATAATAACTTCAACGAAGGTTCTTCTGAACCTAAGGAAGACACTCAAGATTTTATTTAACTCGAATTACTTGTTTGCTGACTGTTCCAGCAAGTTTACCTATTATTATTATTCACCACCAAGGCCAAATGACTAATGTGCAAAAAGCTATTCCTGAAAATTTGGTGTCCGGATAATCCGAGCCTCCGGATAAATGAAGTCCGGATAAATGAGGGTCCACTGTACCAATACAGCTTTCAATAAGAGGAGTACTTCCATATTCTTCTTCACAAGCAGTTTTAGACTCATTTTCTATACTATCAATCTCCATTCTTACATGTCATTGACGTCAGTAGTATTGAAACGGTTGATTCAATTTTTCACGTCTTTGGATAATTGGGTTCAGATAGCCAAGATCGGACTGTACACTCATCTGTGAGACAATACAAAATGATCATTGATAATTGAAAAATAATGAGTACAGATCTTATCCGATGATCCAAACCTTTAGTGGGTCAATTGCCGTAGGGAGACAACCGCGAATTTAGAACCTTTATTTGTGTGGGCGTAATTGAATCTAGTTAATGGAATTGATGTAACCGAGATGTGATCAAATTAACCCCCGCACGTGTGTGATGGAGGATTCGGCTACATACTGTCACCCTGTCAATCACAAGAATTTGGATTGGTATGCAAGTCTCGGTATACCAATCAAAACTACACCGTGTTGGTGTAATCCAAATTAGTGATGGAATGTGTGATGGATTCTATCAATCAGAGATGATAGATATTCTGTGGTTTCTGTGTAACAAAGTTACTGTTTTTCGTCTCTGTGGATGTCTATGATGAATGAGTACATGTACAATGCATGTACACACACACACACACACACACACACACACACACACACACACGGTTCACATCTCATGCTTGTCACCACTTGACCCTCCCCAGGTGCTCGGTTCCACGACTTCCATCACATGAACTTCAAGGGCAACTACTCCTCCACCTTCGTATGGTGGGACAAGCTGTTCGGGACCGACGCCCAGTTCAACGAGTTTGTAGCCGAGCAGGAAGCCAAAAAGGCAAAGTAGAAGCGTGTGCACAAAAATGAGATTTGGAAGAATGAAAACAAATCACTTCTAATAATGTTAACTTTGACTATTTGCCCTGATAGAGTACTGTGTGGACGTATTTGCACGTAGGATTTAGTATGTTATTTATACTGCTTGGTCCATGTTGTATTGTGCTTATTTATTACTATGTAATAGGGTGGTGTTGATGAACTGCCTGTGTGACTGTATTGAGAGCAGAATGTGATCTATAATAATGTGGTGGTGGTGTGTGTGTGTGTGTGTGTGTGTGTGTGTGTGTGTGTGTGTGTGTGTGTGTGTGTGGGTGTGGGTGTATGCACACGTGCACGTGTGCGTGTGCGTGTGCTTGTGTGTGTGTGTGTGTTTGGTGTGTATTGTGTGTATGGTGTGTGAGAGTAAGTGTGTTTTATAGTGTGTATCAGTTCATGTGCACACGTCTGTATAGGTGAGTACTGTATGTATGTATGTGTGTGCAGGACACTTGCAAATGTCATAGTATGGCTTCAGTTGATACACTGGTCATCAGCCAATCAATCAGACAATCTGATGTGTGGGAATGTTTTCTACAGAGCGGAAACATGTAGGTAGGAGGCGTGGTAGGGGTGTGGCTGCATGAAAAGGAAGTGGAACAGGAAGAGGACCACACGTGTGGATTCTGTGGATGATGATCAAAGGGTAATCTCCACATCCATCCTACCTGAGTGGGATGCACTTCAGGAGGTGCTTAGATAGCACTTTTATTCCTAAGCATCCAAAACACTAAACGTCTCTGATTGTAGTTAGGGTTACAGTCCATATACGTACAGAAATAGGGAGTTTAGTTTCCGACCAAAGCTAGGTCTTATAGATGTATTA
>OZ026558.1:415000-530000 GCA_964020155.1 Chondrilla cf. caribensis | reverse complement strand
TGGATCTCTGTAATACCTCATTTTATGTATGTATTTTATATTGTGTGATACACATATGCATAATATATTGTACTGTATGTATGTATCATATAATATTATATTATATAATGTACATGTGGGTGTAATGTATTGTAATACCTCTCATTACACTTGTAGGTTTTCAACAACTTTACTTGTGAATGTAAGTGCCCGCTGGTGATTGACTGTCCAATCGGATCTTTTTTCAACTTCACGGCCTGTGAGTGTCAGATCGCCTGCACCAACAGCACCTGCCCTAACGGACAGGTCTTTGTGGACTACGACCTATGCACGTGTGGTTGTGAAAGAGAACTTGAGTGCGGAGAAGGCCAATTTTTTGACAACTCGACCTGTTCATGCGAGTGCTTGGAGGTGGTGGATTGTCCTCATGGTCTGACGTTTGACAAGGAGACCTGTAGCTGTGCTTGTCTTAACACCGATGTTGTGTGTTGCGAGGGGCGAGAGTTCAACAATGCCACATGTAGCTGTAGGTGTGTGAATGAGACCCAGTGTCCCTTGGGATACATGTTCGATCATGATGTTTGTGAGTGTGTGTGCGCAGCCATGTCCTCGGAGAGGGTGTGGGTGGAGGAATCCAGGAGATGCTGGCGTGACTTCCACAAGATCTTCAACCTCTTCAGCTGCGGCTGTGAATGCCCTAGTTTCATCAATTGCCCACGTGGTAAGGTACAGAATCCCAACACCTGTTTGTGCATGTGTCCCCAACAGACCTGCCCACCACCGAAGATACTTCAGCCGGAGAACTGCCAGTGCGAGTGTCCTTACAGGAGAAGCTGTGAGCCAGGGAAGGTGTTTAGCGAGAAAAGCTGTCGGTGCGAATGTAGTCACGGGCAACGCCGCAACCCTTCAACGTGTCGGTGTGAGTGTTCATCTCCACATCAGTCGTGTCCTCATGGATATTCCTACGACCACGCCCAGTGTGGGTGTGTGTGCAGTGTTCGCAGCTGTTCTTCAGGCCAGACCTTCAACAAAGTGACATGTCGTTGTGAGCGAACACCCTGTCCAAACAGGGCCTGTCCAGCTGGGAAGGAGATGAACAAGGAGACTTGTGTCTGTGAATGTAGCCATGTGTATCGCTGCCATTCATATCAGAGGTGGGATGGAGCAAAGTGCCAGTGTGTGGCCCTCACAACTTCGACACCCCCGCCCACCACATCACGCCCACCACCAGCCACACCCACCACACGTTCACCGTCTTTGGGATGCCGACCACGCCCCTGTCCCCACCCGAGGGTGTGGAGTGGAGGTGTGGTATGTGGTTGTGTGTGTCCTGTTGCTAGTTGCCCGAAGGGCAAAGTACTGGAACATGCCACCTGTAAGTGTAAGTGTCCCCGGAGGTGCGGCGAGGGACAAGTGATGGACGAAGAGACCTGCCAGTGTTCGGCCCAATCTGCAAAGAACATCTGTGCTTCAAAGCGATCACAATCTCTCTGTCAGTCTGCGTTTAGAGACCTCAGTATACCTTGCTAGTGAGTTGTTTGTTATTATTGAAGCTATCTGTAGTGGTGTACAAAGTGGTTGGTAGGAACTGTTTGTCTTGAGAATGTGTATTTGTATGCACACAAACACACACACCTACACACACACACACACACACACACACACACACACACACAAACACACACACACACTCACGCACGCACACTCACGCACACACGCACACACACACACACACACACACACACACACACACACACACACATATACACACACATACACGTATACACACACACACACACACACACACACACTCACACACACACACACACACACACACACACACACACACACACACACACACACACACACACACACACTAACAAACACAACGTACACACATACACTACCCTTTCTCCTCTATTCTCAGTTGGTCCTTCAACGAATGCAAGGTCCACTGCTGCAAGCCTCCCAGCACTCCTACTCAGCACAGCACGCTGACCTGCTGGGGGTACTCACAGTCAGCATGCACGGTGACAGGTCGGGGGTACTGTGAATGGATTTGCTGAGTCAGCAGAATATATCAACTCTAGAAACACACCCATTTGATCATAACCAGTGTAATTATTGTACTCGGATTTATCAATATTTTATATTAATCCATATCCACTGTATGTATTATTGAGTATTATATAAAAGGGACGGAATTGAATTTGTGATGGTCAAAACACCTTCCTTGGGAGGTTGTGTGCACTTCGCAGTAACAGTGGTGCTGTGGGGTTGGCAACAGTGGTGCTGTGGGGTCGGTAACAGTGGTGTTATGGGGTCGGTAACAGTGGTGCTGTGGGGTCGGTAACAGTGGTGCTATGGGGTCGGCAACAGTGGTGCTGTGGGGTCGGTAACAGTGGTGTTATGGGGTCGGTAACAGTGGTGCTGTGGGGTCGGTAACAGTGGTGCTATGGGGTTGATAACAGTGGTGCTATGGGGTCGGTAACAGTGGTGCTGTGGGGTTGGTAACAGTGGTGCTGTGGGGTTGGTAACAGTGGTGCTATGGGGTCAGTAACAGTGGTGCTATGGGGTCGGTAACAGTGGTGCTATGGGGTCGGTAACAGTGGTGTTATGGGGTCGGTAACAGTGGTGCTATGGGGTCGGTAACAGTGGTGCTATGGGGTTGGTAACAGTGGTGCTATGGGGTTGATAACAGTGGTGTTATGGGGTCGGTAACAGTGGTGCTATGGGGTCGGTAACAGTGGTGCTATGGGGTTGGTAACAGTGGTGCTATGGGGTCGGTAACAGTGGTGCTATGGGGTCGGTAACAGTGGTGTTATGGGGTCGGTAACAGTGGTGCTATGGGGTCGGTAACAGTGGTGCTATGGGGTTGGTAACAGTGGTGCTATGGGGTTGATAGCAGTGGTGCTATGGGGTCGGTAACAGTGGTGCTGTGGGGTTGGTAACAGTGGTGCTGTGGGGTTGGTAACAGTGGTGCTATGGGGTCGGTAACAGTGGTGTTATGGGGTCGGTAACAGTGGTGCTATGGGGTCGGTAACAATGGTGCTATGGGGTCGGTAACAGTGGTGCTATGGGGTCAGTAACAGTGGTGCTATGGGGTTGATAACAGTGGTGCTGTGGGGTCGGTAACAGTGGTGCTATGGGGTCGGTAACAGTGGTGCTATGGGGTCCAATTCTGCCCACAGCATCACATTTTCCTAAACACAGAAATATGGTCAAAAACACTTTCTGGGAGTTTGCAATTGGGTCCATGGTGCTACTGGGTAGAATGCTACATTATACGTACACATAATATTATACGTAGCACAATGTCACGAATATAAAAATAATGCATTCCCATGCGTAATGAATATTCACGAAGGGGCGAATCCGGAAATAGATTTGTCCGGAAATTGATCAGTTACTCTTTCACACTGCACACGATTCTAGTTTTATTCCAAAATCGAATCTCGGACGCCTTACAAGATGGCAGCGGGACCCGGGCTGAACTTGGGGAAGCAGTGAGTCCACGATGTACTAGTTTGAGCGGGCTCACCATTCATTCGTCCGTGGCAGCCGATTGTAAACAGTGTGCATACACCTTACTACGGGGTCGTGGGGTGAAACTGTCCATGTGTGTTGTCGGATATCTGTTGTGGAATAGTCTAGCTTCATTAATGGCTGTGTAGGGCAGGTAAAAGTGGTTGTCTTGGGTTGAAGTTCGAGTATTACTCGCCCACAAGAGCGTTTGTGAAAGTCGTAACATCACCGAATCTTCGTCCGAGACCCAATTGTAGTGGAATCATTTACCAGAGCTTGAAAGCGCCACACGTAACCTAGACAGCATGTTTCGACTGCTAGCGAATCGTACACAGTATTTTAATAGTACAGCTCCATGGAGGAATGTTTTATAGCAGCTACTATTGTTGGTTTCTTATATGTACGATAGTAAAAGCTATTGGTCCACTTTGTAATGATGGGTCATGTGACAGATCATGTGATGAGTCAGGTGACGCTTGCTCGTTCATTGGATGCTGTCACATGCACGTGTACTCACAGTTGTAGTGTAACTGTTTCCATGGTAATGGTACAGCTAGTAACTGGGGTGTAGTCAGTAGTCAAAGTGTATGTTGATCTCTATTTAGATGATATCAACATGTGATTACAAACATGTGGTTGCTAACATGTGGTTGCTAACATGCATGCATGTAGGTTGTACAGCTATGTACAGTGTACTTCCTGCTCCTTTGAACCACTTCCTGCTCCTTTGAACCACTTCCTGCTCCTTTGAACCACTTCCTGCCCCTTTGAACCACTTCCTTCCTTCCCAAACAGTAAACCCATGTACACACCTGTGCGCGTGTGTTAGTAGCTGGTAGTGTCAGCAGTGAGCTGTGAAATGTGGTCTTTCCCTCTAAATCGTGTCTTCATTGCAACGGTGCTCACATGACTTCGAATAATCGCTAGCCGTTATTGTCCACACCCACACACACTGTTCAGGAGTCAGTGAAGTTGGAATACAGTTTATCAGTAAAACGCTGGACCCTGTACAGGGTGGGGTACCCCAGAAAACCTACCTACCTACCTACCTACTTAGCTAACTAGCCACCTACCTACCCACCTACCTACCTAGCTAACTACCTACCTACCTACCTACCCACCTACCTACCTAGCTAACTAGCCACCTACCTACCTACCTACCTACCCACCTACCTACCTAGCTAACTAGCTACCTACCTATGTACCTACCTACCTACCTAGCTAACTAGCTACCTACCTACCTACCCACCTACCTACCTACCTAACTAGCTACCTACCTACCTACCTACCCACCTACCCACCTACCTACCTACGTACCTACCTACCTACCTACCTACCTACCTACCTAACTAGCTACTTGCTAATGATGTGTATTACTATTTGTTTGTTTACCATTTGTTTATGTTGTATCATTCTTATTGTCATGACAACAGATTAGAATGGTTGAAAATTGTTAATCAAGATGGCTTCCTTAATGTTGTGAGTGCTATGTACATCGTGTGCGTGTGTGTGTGTGTGTGTGTGTGTGTGTGTGTGTGTGTGTGAGAGAGAGAGAGAGAGAGAGAGAGAGAGAGAGAGAGATGGATTGATGTTTGACTTGTGTGAAAATTGTGACTTCCATGTTTTCAGTTAAAAGAGATTGCCTATGTCGGTGAATTGAACCAAACACCAACTATTAGAGGTCTTTGCTGGAAGGTGTGTGTGTGTGTGTGTGTGTGTGTGTGTGTGTGTGTGTGTGTGTGTTTGTGTGATGTAAGGCATTCATTTAAATATGTGTGTGTATGTTTGTATTTGTGTGTGCATGTGGGTGTGTGGGTGGGTGTTCACATGTGTTTGTGCATTGATGTGTGCATTTTTCTGATGCATAGGTAGGTATGCAAATACGTATATGTATGTGTGAGTGTGAGTAGGGTGTACATGTACATTTGCAATTTTAAGACAACGAACCTACTGTTAGACTAGTATGTACATATCTATACTTGTGGTACTTACAGTACAAACATGTTGTACCTTATACGTACTTGTATACTCTACATGTTCTCGCCTAGTTATTCCTTGAGATCTTAACTGAAGACAAAAATGAATGGATAAAGAGATCCCGAGAGAGTAGAGAACACTACGAAACACTTCGCAAGAAGGTACTCCACGTCACCAGAGGGACTTGTAGTGGTTGAGTGGACCAGGTCACCAGAGGGACTTGTAGTGGTTGAGTGGACCAGGTCACCAGAGTGACATGTAGTGGTTGAGTGTACCAGGTCACCAGAGGGACTTGTAGTGGTTGAGTGGACCAGATCACCAGAGTGACATGTAGTGGTTGAGTGGACCAGGTCACCAGAGGGACTTGTAGTGGTTGAGTGGACCAGGTCACCAGAGGGACTTGTAGTGGTTGAGTGGACCAGGTCACCAGAGGGACTTGTAGTGGTTGAGTGGACTTGGTCACCAGAGGGACTTGTAGTGGTTGAGTGGACTGGGTCACCAGAGTGACATGTAGTGGTTGAGTGGACCAGATCACCAGAGTGACATGTAGTGGTTGAGTGTACCAGGTCACCAGAGGGACTTGTAGTGGTTGAGTGGACCAGGTCACCAGAGTGACATGTAGTGGTTGAGTGTACCAGGTCACCAGAGGGACTTGTAGTGGTTGAGTGGACCAGGTCACCAGAGGGACTTGTAGTGTTCAAATTGAATGTTGGTAGAACACTCTGTATGTTTCAATTCAATTGTATTCAGGTTATGAATATCCTTGCATTCTTTCTTTGTTGTGATTGGATTCACTTTGATCTACGTATCTGCAGTATCTCTTCGATCCTCATGAGGTTAAGCTGAGTCTCGATTTGGCCAAGAACAATCCGCTATCGCAAGATGAAACTGTGAGTGATTTGGATGGTTTGGTCTCCATGGTAACCCCTCCTATAGTACAACATAAGCCGTGTGTCTAAGTTGTGGGATCAATAATCCGTCACATCCAACGCCTCGGTCCACACTCACCACACCACTTGCACTCACTCATCAATCACTCACTCACTCACCCACTCACTCACTAACTCACTGCTCTCACTCGCTCACTCACTCACTCACTCTCTCACCACTTTCACCCACACACTCACTCACTCACTCACCAATTTCACCCACCCACTCACTCACCCACCCAGCCACTCACTCACCACTTTCACCACTCACCCAACCACTCACTCACTCTCACTCTCACTCCCACCATTCTCACCGTCATCAGTATCACTAACATATTCCCTCTCATTCGTCATGGCAACAGAGTCCTTGGAACCAGTATTTCCAGGACAACGAGCTGAGAGCTGTGATAGAGATGGACGTGGTGCGAACCTTCCCGGATGTACACTTCTTCAGAGAAGACGGTGTTAAGTATGTACAGCATGTACTGCATGGCTACAACCATTTCAATGTGGTATTTATTCAGTATCCATCATGTTGTTGTGTGTAATAATTGTCATCTCAGTATGCTACAGTACTGAGGGATACTAAGTGTTATGTGTGTATAGTCTAAACATCAGTAAGAGCAGTTCTACGTATGTACTGTACCCTGTACTATACCCTTCACTTCACTGTGTACTGTACTATACCCTTCACTTCACTGTGTACTGTACTATACCCTTCACTTCACTGTGTACTGTACTATACCCTTCACTTAGCCGTGTACTGTACCATGTACTATATATACCATGTACTATACCATGTTCACAGGTCAATGATGAGAGACATCCTATTTTGCTATGCTAAGGAGAACCCAGACAATGGGTATAAACAGGTCCGTCTGCTCTCCATCCAGACCGTTTGTACGTCTGTTCCATGCCTGTATGTCTTGATATGTCTCCTGTTTCCGTGACAACACGTCAAATATCCTAAATATCTTCCCATATGCGGTCAATTAGCTAGGTATTCACTTTCCATCATCACCTCAATCACCGTGGCGACCCATCAACTCACCTCCTGCACCTAAGTAACTGACATATTTGACAAAGATGGTTTGGTCTTTTAACAGGCTTCAGGACACAGTTTAAAATGTTTCAAATGCCTTGCTCAATAGCAGCTATGGATGAAATAGCTGAATAGTAACGTGTAGTGTGTTTATTATTTTTTATTGTGGCATGTGAGGAGACAAGCAGACACTATTGGACACATAACAATTATCATATAATTACTAGGACGTGTGTGTGTGTGTGTGTGTGTGTGTGTGTGTGTGTGTGTGTGTGTGTGTGTGTGTGTGTGTGTGTGTGTGTGTGTGTGTGTGTGTGTGTGTGTGTGTGTGTGTGTGTGTGTGTGTGTGTGTGTGTGTGTGTGTGTGTGTGTGTGTGTGTGTGTGTGTGTGTGTGTGTGTGTGTGTGTGTGTGTGTGTGTGTGTGTGTGTGTGTGTGTGTGTGTGTGTGTGTGTGTGTGTGTGTGTGTGTGTGTGTGTGTGTGTGGTATATACTCAATTGATACAACTGCTGTGTACTCTTCCCGTTATGCTGCACAGGGTATGCATGAGATGTTAGCTCCGTTCTTGTTCGTCCTCCAAGGCAGTCAGTTAGATGAAGACCACCTCCAGAAACTGAGGTTTGTTGGATCTTTTCAGCCACTTCAGTCCCTGTTCCAAGTTCAAATTGTTTATTTTTCCATTCCCATCTCAGCCCAGAACTGAAAGTAGTATTTGATCCCAACTACATAGAACACGATGCATAGTGAGTGTCAGCCATTTTGTGATTTTCATACATCCAGTGAACTACCATGGGGTGATGGTTCTCCACCTACCATGGGTGGTGGTTCTCCACCTACCATGGGGTGGTGGTTCTCCAGTTACACTAGGCATGTAAGGCATGTCCTGGGTTCTGGGTGTAGTCAGATTAATTATACACAAAATCATGTATAATCAATTAATTGAATTGTACGTACGTATGCAAGATGTGATATGAAATCAATTAATTAAACTTGTAAATTCTTGTACATGATGAAGCCCAAGAAAGATGTGGCTAATTAAATGAAAGATCTTAATCCTATTGGATAATTTAATCAAGGGCGTAGGAAGGCAATTCAGATTGGGGGGGGCACTTGCTGGAGATTGATGAGCTAAAAAAATTGAGTAACGATTGTCGGGTGGCCATTTTTGTCTACCATATCACATGACTTCACTATCATGTGACACTAATGGCCATTCTCACAACTGTTTCTCTCAAGTTTTCTTCTTTTTTCAAGAGTGTTTGGGAACGATAAGGGTTAGCTCTTTGATAAATGACTTCATTTGTTGAGGTAAACAGTATGCTGACTACAATTGTACCCTGGTCCCAATACAAAACTCTGAAATTTTCTCATTGCAGTATCTTCTCAAGGGGGGGCACTTTTAAAGAATTTATTTCAAGGGGGGGCACGTGCCCCGGGTGCCCCCCTGGTTCCTACGCCTATGTTAATGATTGATCAACTTGTACATGTGTAAATGTGTGTTTGTTTGTGTGTGTGTGTGTGTGTGTGTGTGTGTGTGTGTGTGTGTGTGTGTGTGTGTGTATTGTGTGTGTGTTGTGTGTGTGTGTTTGTGTGTATTGTGTGTGTGTGTTGTGTGTGTGTTACGTGTGTGTGTGTGTACACTAGTCCTCGTAGGAGATCAAGTCACCCTTAATCTTTGCTAATATGTGAAGGTCTCTATTGACTCATTTATTCTTTTTTCAGTGCTTTGTTTGCTGTTGTCATGGATACAATGCAAGGCTGGTATTCCCAGCAGAGAGTGACAGAGAAGCCCACAGTGAGTGCATGTAGTACATGTAGTGCATGTAGTGCCGTCCTCGTGGAGTGCATGTAGTGGATGTAGTGCATCTTTGTGCCATGCTAATGATAGGTTTTCCCCCTTGCTGTATAGTCTGCCATGAAATACGACTCCAATCACCAAATTCCCTTCCATGATAGCCGGAGATGGGTGAGTTTGACACTTCACAGTAGTCATCAATGGACCCTTCGTTAATTGATATTTTTTCCAATTCCCATTCCAGTTATGCAATGTTTCCTATAAATTGGAAAAGATCCATTCTGTTTACCTGAAAAAGCATGACAATGACCTCTACCTCAGGATAGCTGAATTGAGTATACCTTACGAGACGTATGGGATGTGAGTCCAGCTGGGGTTGGGGTGGGGATATCTGTGATGGGTCCTGTGTCCAATGATGGGTCCTGTGGTCCAATGATGGGTCCAGTGGTCCAGTGATGGGTCCAGTGGTCCAATGATGATCACTGTGGTCCAATGATGGGTCCTGTGGTCCAATGATGGATCCTGTGGTCCAATGATGGGTCCAGTGGTCCAGTGATGGGTCCAGTGGTCCAATGATGGGTCCTGTGGTCCAGTGATGGGTCCAGTGGTCCAGTGATGGGTCCAGTGGTCCAATGATGGGTCTTGTGGTCCAATGATGGGTCCTGTGGTCCAATGATGGGTCCTGTGGTCCAATGATGGGTCCTGTGGTCCAATGATGGGTCCTGTGGTCCAATGATGGGTCCTGTGGTCCAGCGATGGGTCCTGTGGTCCAATGATGGGTCCTGTGGTCCAATGATGGGTCCTGTGGTCCAATAATGGGTCCTGTGGTCCAATGATGGGTCCTGTGGTCCAATGATGGGTCCTGTGGTCCAATGATGGGTCCTGTGGTCCAGTGATGGGTCCTGTGTTCCAGTGATGGGTCCTGTGTTCCAGTGATGGGTCCTGTGGTCCAATGATGGGTCCTGTGGTCCAATGATGGGTCCAGTGATCTGATGACTGTGAGTTGTTACACACTGTAAACGTGTTCTTCCCTTGCACAGACGTTGGATCAGGTTGTTGTTCAGTAGGGAATTCCCCTTCATTACAAGCCTTGATTTATGGGATGGTATATTTGCAGAAGGTCGTGCACTGGATATTGTGGACTATGTCTATGTGGCCATGTTGAAGAGCATCAGAGAGCAATGTAAGTGCATGTGCGTGTGTGCATGCGTGCGTGTGCACGTCATTGCTACTCACCTCTGTGTCGCTTCATCCCAACTCTCTCAATGTAGTACTGTTCCAAGAATACACTGACTGTATGAGAGTCCTAATGAGCTACCCAAGGAATATCCAAGTACAAGATGTTCTGCAGTTAGCAAGACACATGAGACACCCTGTGAGTGTGGTGGGTGTGGGTCTGAGTGTGTGAGTGTGTGTGGGTGGGTGGGTGGGTGTGAGTGTGTGTGTGAGTGATTGTGTGAATGTGTGTGTGTGTGTGTGTGAATGTGTGTGTGTGTGTGTGTGTGTGTGTGTGTGTGTGTGTGTGTGTGAGTGATTGTGTGAATGTAGGTGTATTATGATCATGCTGATTGATGTACAGTCTAAAAATCTACCATCTCCTCACTTGTTCCACAATCTGTTCATTAAATCTTACCCATTTCTTCCTCTTCTGCTGTAGAATAAAGTTGCTCCTCCCGATCGTAAACCTGTCAGAAAATCTTCCTATCCAGTTGCTATGGGAACAGTTGTCCCCAACCAGGAAGGTCCCTCCCCCAAAGAGAAGCGAAAGGTGAATGTGTTAACTGTGTGCATGTATGTGTGTGTGTGTGTGTGTGTGTGTGTGTGTGTGTGTATGTGTGTGTGTGTGTGTGTGTGTGTGTGTGTGTGTGTGTTGTGTGTGTGTGGTGTGTGTGTGTGTGTGTGTGTGTGTGTGTGTGTGTGTGTTGTGTGTGTGTGTGTGTGTGTGTGTGTGTGTGTGTGTGTGTGTTAATTGTGTATGTGTGTGTGTGTGTTAATTGTGTGTGTGTGTGTGTGTGTGTGTATGTGTGTTAATTGTGTGTGTGTGTGTGTGTGTTAATTGTGTATGTGTGTGTGTGTGTTAATTGTGTGTGTGTGTGTGTGTGTGTATGTGTGTTAATTGTGTGTGTGTGCATGTGTGCGTGCGTGCGTATGTGTGCACATATGTGATGGACACACATGTACATGTTCAATTGGACCTGTTGATTACGTAATTTGACATTCTACTATATACTCCTTGATATTGTGAGCACAATGAGCCGTTATTCTCACGCGTGCACTGTGGTATTTGTGACTGTTGTGTTCTGTAGTTGAGGGACACATTTAAGCGTGAGGTATCCAAGATCACACAGGACATAAAGCAAGATTTTGTGCCCAAAAAGTCAGCCACTTGCAACCCCTGTTATTGAGGGCAGAGACATTGATTTGAGTATGTTTAATTGCTGCCATAGAAATGTTCGTGAGAATAAAATGGCCGACCAGAGTTTCTGGGAGAGGGAACGGACGTCAAGTCCGGATGGTAAAAATTCCAACACTCGTGAACTGAGCCAAAATCCCCACAGAGTGAGTTTTGTGTGGTTGTTGTCCACAGCTGACCTCAATATTCCTTGGTGTGTGGTTCACGTAACATGCAGGGTCGTGTGGTTGTGCAACCTGCTTCAGAACTGGACTATTTGAAGCAGAAAATGGAAGATTTGGAGACACTTCGCAAGTATTGTGGTGCTAAGATGGAGACTCACCTAGGTTAGGAGACACAGGAGTGTACATACATGTACACTCATGCATGCTTGCACGTGCTCTCACACACACACACACACACGCATGCACACACAAGCACACACACATGCGCACACACACACCACACTCATTGATAGAGGTACGTAGTACCTGTACATACACTATGCACAACTACCCCCTGTAGATATCCTACAGAGCTGTGTGCACCGCATGGATATCAAAGTGGATGATGCCGGGGACTTCTTTGAGGCTGTAGCTGCACTAAAACAGGTGCGTGGCTGGGTGGGTGTGGTCTCCCTATAGCTACCACAGTCTTTCAATGTAAGCATTGTTTGTATTTTGCTGGGTGTCTTTGTTGTTGGCATCACTCATTATCATATTGTTATAGTGAACCAATAAGCACACACACGTGCGTACATATGCACACATTGATGTACATGTGATACATGCAATAAGGTTACATTCGTGCACTCACTCTACTGTCTACGCTATTGTGGTGATGTAGGTTCGTGATCTGTTGTTGGGGAAGCTGATGTTCTCTGGAGCTATTACTGAACTGGAAGAGGAAGATGTACCCATTGTTACACCGGAAAAGAAACAGGAAGTAGACACCTCACAGGAAGTTCTCAGTACAGTGGGTGAGTTTACCTTGTCACTGTATTATGTAGAGGACCACATCTCTTACGAACCTCTCATCCACGAGGACACCATTCTGTGTCCTAGTGTAGTATTGTAGTGTATTAGGTGAGCTCTGAATTGAAGAAACCTCTGTAATAAGGACACCATTCTGTGTCCCAGTGTAGTACAGTGAATATTCGTTAATCCGCCAAACTGTTTTATCCGCCATATTATTATGAAACGAATTCGCTTGTATGGCTACGCTATACAAGTAATCCACCATCTCGCAATGCCGCCATCTGCCATTCTTCTGTGCACCAATTTGCACTTTTGTATGGACTCCAGTTACAGATAATCTGCCAATTTTTAAGAAGTTGTCTTAATGTAGAGCAGAATAGCGGCAAAGTGTTCTAAAATTGACAATTAAGCAGAAGAAGTAGATATGCGAATGCAGAAAGAGCAATCCGACGACGTACAACAATACTCACAGA
Organism: Chondrilla cf. caribensis; assembly: GCA_964020155.1. Classification (NCBI taxonomy): domain Eukaryota; kingdom Metazoa; phylum Porifera; class Demospongiae; order Chondrillida; family Chondrillidae; genus Chondrilla; species Chondrilla cf. caribensis. The sequence goes on along the minus strand of OZ026558.1, from coordinate 516,911 downwards.
CTGTTTCTTGAAGACGCAGAATGTACAAATTGCGTGACAAATGGTAGGAGACATCTCGAAGAAGATCAGTATATTCCGCCATATCATTAATCCACCATAATTCTGCCTCAACCAATTGCGGTGGATTAATGAATATTCACTGTACTGTAGTGTATTCAGTGATCCTTGATTTGGGAAATATCTACAATAAGGGCATGAGAATATGATTTAAAACAGTTGATAAAATTGACTAGATGAAATGAAAACTATTTATCAAAGAGCTCACACAATCAGTTCTTGCTGTCAGATATTCTTACTTTCACTTACACTTACCATATGTGCACTAATCACTAATACAGCAAAACTAAAAAAATTGGTTTGTGTTAAGCAAATCTTCCTCTTAAGGGTGGTAGTCTCAATGAGTATCTTCTGTAAGATTCTGCTGTATTCACATCTCACACCATCTTACAATGAAGTGTACATGTGTTCTCCAGGTCACTCTGAGAATACAAGCTCTGAGGCTGATCTGACAACTACCACCCCTCAGACCACACCCCCTGTTGCCAACAACAACAAAATCACTGATAGTGTCGAACTAGCAGAAGAAGTGGATGAAGAGTCCTCCAGTTATCTCCTAGGCAACCAGGGGGCGGAGTCAAACATGTTACACAGCTATGCTGTACTAAGCCTCACTCCATCTCAACTGGTCAACAGCAAAAGTGACAGAGAAAATGAGAATTAAGACTGTTTGAGGAGAGAGTTTGAAATGGAATGTATTTTATGTACCTGACTTGAAAGATTACATTGATTAATTAATTTTATTGTTGTGGAAGTCACAACTGTCATGTTGATATTGTTAATTGGATGATATAAATTTTGTAATAATACCAATAATAATTATTATGTATTAATTTTTGTATAAAACGTTTGGACATTGAATTATAGTCGTCAATATGTAGGCTTTTATGCAAAACCTGGCTTATAGTGTTGTATGTATGTGTGTATATATTTTCAAACAAAGGAAATCACGCACGTATATATGATACATATTATGATTATAAATGCAGTTAATTGCAAATTCTGTTCAATTTCCTTCGTGTGCAACTCTTACAATGATGTTATGTAGCAATAATAATGATATTTAATTTATACATAATATTATAGGACATCAGAGCACTTGGAAAGCTGGCATTCCTGTGAATGCTACTGTTTTAGCTGGCTATGGTGCACCAGGGATTATGACAGCAACGGATTACACTTTGCTACATGAGAACGGTGGTCATCCAATTCTCCCTCCACCGGGACTATTCACTATTGGAGCGTATCTGGTTCAAATTTTTGAAATGGCACCCGTTAATCTGTCCAACAGTTGTATGACCATGCAGCAAAAGTGATAGGAGACTGCCGAAGAGAGTAGACGGCCGTTTGAAGACGACGGTTCATGCAAGTCGCGGTTATCGTAGCACACGCAGACCTGTACTCAAAACGTACGTCCGAAATTGTTGTCCGAGTTCGAACACGTACCGGGGTCTATATATTTCCCGATCACAACAATAGTATCGCTGAAATTCCTTTTAATACTATTTTTGACCATATTCACACTGTGAAAGGCGAGTTATGAAAAGAAAAAACCCGGCTATGGGTGCATGGGCGCTTATAGGTGGTTTGCAAGACAGCTGCTACCGCTGATATATGACGTCATCGGGCGACACTTGGGACACTATAAAAGAGCAAGTGCATCACCTCAGAGTCAATTTGCGAAAGTTGAAAGCCGCTAACAAGCTAGTACGTACAAATTTTATTTTAGCACCCTACTCCTGGATTATGTCGGAAGTTCCAGTTGACCCCTTTGGACCAGGTGGTGATCTAGGTGAACTGCCAGTCTATGCAGACAGTAATAGCCTTCAACTGAAGATCCCTGATGTTGTACCTGACGATGCCAAAGAGTGGCTCATTTATGTGTTTGTGACAGTGCTTGGGGGAGGAGATGACATAGAGCAACGGGGATTCTATGAATTTGCCTCAGCTTCGGGAACTCCTGGTACTCCTTACCGTCGTTTCATGAACGTGGCCTTCATCCCCGACACTGTTATGGAGAGCGACAACCTCAGGATACCAGCAAATAAAGATCGCACAGTTGATGTTATCTTGCACTATGCTGGGCTGAAAAGACCCCGGAAGGATGGTAAATTGAAGAAAAAGCCAGGAGCTTATGGACTCAATGAACTGATGAAAAAAGCTCGAGAGGATAAGATTGAGGTCGTTACCAGAGCCTATGTTCTCGGCTACATCAAGTGAATTTATCAAATGTACCATTGCAGTCTGTAGGACCCTTAGTCTAATATGCATCAATGTTAGGTTTACACCAGTGTGCTCAATCACACTTGTGGCAATATAACATGCACTTGATATTTCTACGCAGTTGATTAATGACGTGTAATTTGACAATTTAAGCAACAATTCATTGTAGCTTAATGCAAGTTTAACAAGTGTAATAGTAATTGTGGTACGAATATAATAACGTCCAGCAATGGCCAATATTGATCTCTGCCAGAATATGCCGCCACACATTTATAATGATTATAATTAATATATGATAACAGACTTAGACAGAGTCTGATAAAGGTTTGCTTGAGTTCCCATAGTGTATATCTATATCTGTCTGCATGGTCATATGATTATCTTCAAGAGGCATATGTAGAGAGACTCACATGATGACCTGGAGGGATTTAAGAAGAGTACTAAGTGCTGTGAAGAGCATGCACCTTCTGATCTTTGGTCATTGGCTCAAACGTATATACACATGATCACCAGTAGGAAACCTAACACACACCAATATTAGCTGTACACACACCACTACTATCTGTACACACATCAGTATTAGCTGTACATACACCACTACTAGCTGTACACACACCACTACCAGCTGTACACACACCACTACTAGCTGTACATACCCCACTACTAGCTGTACACACATCACTACTAGCTGTACATACCCCACTACTAGCTGTACACACATCACTACTAGCTGTACATACCCCACTACTAGCTGTACACACATCACTACTAGCTATACACAGCATACTGGACAATCTGCTCCATTTAAAATTAGTGAATGTGTACATACAAAACTAGACAGGGATAATGCACACTTCATTGGTGCAATTGGTTGATGTTTCCTATATGCTAGGAAGAGAACGTCCGACTTACACGGTCTAATGATGGCAATTATCAGCATTACTTGATGAGTCCAGTCAAGCATGTAGGTATTTTGTCCAGCTGTCTACACTGGCTCTGGTATAGGCAAGAGCAGTCAACGGTGCTCTGAACTCACACAGGCTCAAGTGTGTCAAACATGTTCTGCATGTATGTATGTATTTACTACATTGTGCATGTGTATGCTTAGTACCCACCCTGTCTGTAGTAGTCCCTGTAAATTACTGTGTTAAAATTTGAGTGGGGACTCACCAGTCCCTGTAATGTGTGTTCAGAATCCAGTTTGATCAGGTGATTTCCATCTCATTGTCATGACCCCCAGATCACCTCCAGTAGCGGACTACCCAATGAGGTAGCCAGGGACATCATACTGAGGATGAAGGAGTACGATGTGAGAGTGCCTTATGCAAGCTGGCCAGGATGGCAAGGAACAGCAGGAAACCCGATTTGGCTAAATTGGTGTGTGTGTGTGTGTGTGTGTGTGTGTGTGTGTGCGTGCGTGTGTGCGTGTGTGTGTGTGTGCTTGCATGTGTTAACGCATACTGTTAAATGTGTGTTGAGGTCCCCTGTACACACACACACACACACACACACACACACACACACACACACACACACACACACACACACACACACACAAACACTGGTAGAGGTCCCCTGTACGCACACACATTGGTAGAGGTCCCCTGTACACACGCACATTGGTAGAGGTCCCCTGTACACACACACATTGGTAGAGGTCTCCTGTACACACACACATACACACACACACACACACACACACACACACACACACACACACACACACACACACACACACACTGGTAGAGGTCCCCTGTACACACACAGTCTCATGGATTGTAGCTAAAGTACAGAAGGTTCACATTATGTACACAATGTGAACCTTCTGTATTTAATTGCTTCTACGTACTTTTTATGGTTACTATGGATACTTGGACAGATATCCCATTGTTTCACAGGTCAGCAGTGAACATAACAATGAACACTAGATTATACAATAGTAATTACTGTAACCACACCTGAGAGCTCGAGTGGAAATGGCTGTTGTTTGGTATACAAACACGAATCCACACATACACACACACACACGCACAACACCCATACACAAACCATTTGAAAAAAACACACACATGCATGCACGCACACAAATGCGAGTGCATGTGCGTAGCTAGCTACTACATGTTCCCCATACCGTATTGTGTCACTGCTCAAGACCCGAGAGCATTGTTTTTTATGCATAACTGATCAAGGAATCATTCAGACTGATAGGATAATTACAAGGTGTCCTACAAGGTTTGAGTTAAAAGTTAATTAATCCTAATTATATGCAATATATTTATCACTATCCTTCAAATGATAGGCAATACAATTAATATTAATAATACTATAAATTATCTTGATTTTGAAGTTCTTTCATTCTACAACTCAAAGTCAAAGCTCATCACCGCTTTAACGGGAACCGTAGCTGTACAGTGAACTGTCTGCAATGGCTGATAAGATCGGAGAGTTCTTGACTTCTTGGCAACAACTGGGCAGTGATGACAAAGCAAAGGGTATAGCTGCCTTCAATATACAGCCTCAAGTCCAGGACACCAATCTTCAGCTGAAGACCACTACCAAATCAGACGAATTCTCCTCGAAGGTTTACGACGGCATTCAGCTTTATTCGTACTACAGCTACCTCTACTATTATCCCACCATGCACTGGAGTCTCGACAAGACTCCAGATACGGACGACTATTGGGTAGGCATATACGAGAAGGGAGCGGCCGACGATAAATATTTAGCCTACCAGTGGGTGAAAAAAGCAGCTCAAAGCTCCTATTATATCGGAAAGCTCTCAACAACCGTCGGTCCGGGAGTAGAATCCACCAACCGTTCAGAAGAGTACGAGCTCCGCATCTTCAAGGGTGACTATCAGCGCCTTGATGCTGAAACGAATGTCCTTCGGGGTCGCATCCTCAATGCCCCTAGTGATCCTTCCTCACCTGACGCTTATCAAGTGTTCGCTAGTATTGAATCCAAACAAGTGGACGGAGAGACACGTGACTTCATACGTGCCGTTGAGGCAGCAAAGGCTGGTGCTTCTCCGGGAAAATCGTCACTCGATTTGGAAGATTTGAAGAAATTGTGGAATAGCTTTGCACCTTTCCAACAACAGCTGCTGTTCCCAATTCTGGAGCAAGATTCCCTGCCGGATGAGATCAAGAAGCCCGGTCCAAAAGCACTCGACTGTCCAGAACCGATAATCCGCTTCCCTCAATTAGGAAGAACCAAAGGCCTGAAAGAAGCAGACGATCCCGCAAAAGATCCGAACGAAATTGTCTTGACAATCACCCTCAATCGCAGCGACACGTACATCTATCCAGTTGTAGACGTTGAAAAGGTTGTTCCTACCAAAAATGCCTGGATGGGAATGTACTACACTCAAAGGTGAGATGTGTTAATAAGGAAAGAGTATGTTAGGCCAGACAGGTTGCTTCACTGCTCATCATCAGTAAGATGCATGTGTGTATGCAATCATTACTCATCACTCCTTGCTCTAAGACTGTACTTCCAAGTACAATGTGCATCGGCCAATTTATTGCTCGAACCTGCATGAGGGTGAGTGCGTAATGAATCCATACTTGGACATATAATAACTGGCATGTTGTACGTACCAATTAATATTATCTGATAAATTCAAAATTCGAATTCCGTTTGAATGCAGGCTAGTCCTAGTAGTCTCTTCCTTGAGTCTTTCATCCTGTTTTTCATCAACGTTTTTCCAATGCCGAAACACTCTTTCCTGACAAAAAGTATAGATGGGATAAAATTCGCCTATAGCCTTTTATATTAGATTAGTATTATCAGGGTGTATCATAATATGTCCTGCATAATTTAACATCATATGTCACTCTTCTCCATGTAGTGATGTACACTTTGATCCAAAGGCCTATATAGACAATGACAGGCAGTTGGTGGGGAACGGACATGCTGGTAGGACCAAACTCAACTACATCAAGGAGGAAGAAGAAGGGCCTACCAATAAGCAGTATGTGGGGCCAATCTTTGATGATTCGAGCTCAGCAAGTGTCTACATGCAAAACGAAATTGCCGCAAGCACAATTGAAGCAACCATCTCTGCCACCCCTGCAGTTCCACCACCAGAGTTTAGTCCCGACTTCAAAAAAGATGAAGCTCTGCTTTATGCACAGCTAAGCCAACTTGCCTATCAGCCATACTCAGAAGTTATTCAAGAGCTGCCTAAATATAATCTGGTTGCCGAAATGGAAATCTACGATAAACGTACTGACACAAATGGCTTCATTGCCAGTGATGACGCCTCTGTTGTTGTAGCGTTTCGTGGGACAGCAAGTTGGAAGGATATCTTGACAGACTTGTGGTTTGTTAAAGCGCGTATAAATCCGGATGAGAAGGTGTACGGTCACAAAGGTTTCATAACTGCAATGAATACTGTTTATAAGTCTATTGAAGCCAAACTGATGCCTCACCTTGGAAAGAAAAAGCTCTTCATCACTGGGCACAGCCTTGGAGGTGCACTGGCCACACTCCTCACATATCGGATTTCTCGTGCACACGACATCTCTCAACCAATCCAGTATGTCTATGGGTGTCCTCCTGTGGGAGACATGGCTTTGGCCACCTATTTCACCGGGATGGATTCAAACACGCTCACGATTCAAAATGACCCTGTTTCCTCAGGAACCCTTATCCTCCTTGGTGAATGGACTGGTATGTACAAGCCAAATCCAGTGATGTACCTACCAAAAACTGCTGGTCACGGAATTGCTGACTACATCCACCAATTGGAGAACTTTCGTATGTAGACGATCAGTATAACAAAATGGCTTTGTTTGTAACAGTCATCATGTATTTGCTGTATCAATTGTGGCATAACTAGTATAGTCCTCTATATTATATGCATCATACCATATTACCTTATTCACAAGTGTTATTACAGAGTCAGTCCTGTTACTATGTATCACCCCATGCACTCATTACTGTGGCTATACAGTGTGTATTCAGCTGAGTAGTGATGATAATTATTATTCAAAGTCTGCACTGATCATAGCTTCAATGAATTATGATAAATGTATGAATGAAATAGCATTTCACAACTAAAATGTGACTATCATACATTTCAAACTGATCTGATCTAGTCTTGCGTAGCCAGCCACTTTTCCAGCTTCCAAATAAGGAAGTGTACCGGAAAAGAGGCTGGCTACGTGAGACTAGATCTGATCTGCATACAGTGTATAGAGTATAATTAATACAGCAATGCATGAATCAATTGTGCAGACTACATAGTATGTGTACTATTGTGTACATTGCTAACACCAGTGTACTATTGTGTACATTCCTAACACCAGTGTACTATTGTGTACATTGCTAACACAAGTGTACTATTGTGTACATTACTAACACAAGTGTACTATTGTGTACATTGCTAACACAAGTGTACTATTGTGTACATTGCTAACACCAATGTACTATTGTGTACATTATTAACACCAGTGTACTATTGTGTACATTGCTAACACCAGTGTACTATTGTGTACATTACTAACACCAGTGTACTATTGTGTACATTGGTAACACCAGTGTACTATTGTGTACATTACTAACACCAGTGTACTATTGTGTACATTGCTAACACCAGTGTACTATTGTGTACATTGCTAACACCAGTGTACTATTGTGTACATTACTAACACCAGTGTACTATTGTGTACATTGCTAACACCAGTGTACTATTGTGTACATTACTAACACCAATGTACTATTGTGTACATTACTAACACCAGTGTACTATTGTGTACATTGCTAACACAAGTGTACTATTGTGCACATTGCTAACACCAGAGTACTATTGTGTACATTGTACTATAATTATCAACATTAAGCAGCTGATGAATACATGATTTCAAATCAGTTCTATCTATGCACTCTACAGTATACAATTGCTATGGAACTACTTGTTACCTTTCCTATCAGAGTCCTATACACTATAAGGCCTAAATGAAGAAATGTTCTGAATCAGCTGCTGTTTGGTTTCCACCTTGGTACTAGGCCTTGACAAGTTCGACTGACCTCCCCTTATCGTTGTTTTGGAATAGTTGAACCTCTTGCTGCTTCTTTAGAGCATCCACTGTTGCCACTATTGTCCCCTGGTTGGCTTTTAGGCTCCAGATTTTCCAAAGACCAGAGAGGGCAATTGCAGAGGATACTCCACTTACATCACCGGCAGGGTGTCCATCGGTAATGTCCTCCAATGAGACATCTGTTGCACGCATGAATCCCCTGAAATCAGAGTGCTCAAAGAATGCAATGCATGGGAAGGTAACACTAAACGCTTGAGCTGACTTGATTCTGAACCCCACATTAATCTGAGAGCCACTACTATCTGGATACACAATTCGATACTGTCCTACTCCTGAACCAGCACCTCCAAATCTCTCCTCGCTGTAGACAATCCACACTGCTCCCTTGCCAGCTATAATTTCAACTCGGCATTTAGTGTACACTGCAGCAGTGTCCTCCATAAAGGCTTGATTTTTCCTGTATGCGGCACTCTCGTTACCTCTCTCATCAATAAACGTAATGCTAGAGTTAAGGCTCATAATGACCGACTTGTTTCTTCACTTTCAGATAGTTTTGAACTCTTGTCTCAGTGAGGTGATTCACTTCAGAGCAACTCCACTTTTTATAGCCTCTTATGACATCATTACAGCACTGTCCCAAAATAGTACACACTAAGTAACCATGCATAGTTGAAGATATATATATATATATATATGTTACGCAATATATTGTACCATGATGTCTGGGCATTTCCATTGATGTACTCAAGTGTATAATTTGCGAATCAACCTCATTAATTATTCATGAGATGTATAATTTTTCCGACTAGTACAGAATGTTTACCTTTGGAGCAAGCCATATAGATAGAGTTGTCTTACGTGTCGGTGTTCTGATAATCTCTTGGACAGAAAGAGGTAAAATAAATTATAATAAATACATGCCATTAGATCGATCGATGTCAATGATAATCTCTTGATTGGATTTCAGTGACTGTGGGATATACAGGTTATCGGAGCAAGAAACCATGGATGGAAACAGCTGGGTCAGCTAACAGCTAATCACTACTATATAGCTGTACACACACCACTACTAGCAGTACACACACCACTACTAGCTGTACACACACATCACTACTAGCTGTACACACACCACTACTAGCTGTACACACACCACTACTAGCAGTACACACACCACTACTAGCTGTACACACACCACTACTAGCTGTACACACACCACTACTAGCTGTACACACATCACTACTAGCTGTACACACATCACTACTAGCTGTACACATAGCACTACTAGCTGTACACACATCACTATTAGCTGTACACACATCACTACTAGCTGTACACACATCACTACTAGATGTACACACATCACTACTAGCTATACACACACCACTACTAGCTGTACACACATCACTACTAGCTGTACACACCACTACTAGCTGTACACACATCACTACTAGCTGTACACACACCACTACTAGCTGTACACACCACTACTAGCTGTACACACATCACTACTAGCTGTACACACATCACTACTAGCTGTACACACCACACTACTAGCTGTACACACATCACTACTAGCTATGCACACCACACGTACACACACACGCACACACACACACACACATACACATACACCATCCATCCATCCATTGGCTGCTTTGCTCTGAATACGACCAAAATTTATGGTCCAGAGATGCAGGCCAGTCTGGTAAGAACGTCTACAAGGATGGCTTGGCTCGGCCTAACCTCTTATGATTGCAAAGTCCTTGCTGGTGGAACAGTTGCTGGCAAACACACATACACACATACAGTAGTATACAGTAGTGATGTGTGTACAGCAAGTAGTGGTGTGTGTACAGCTAGTAGTGATGTCAGTTATGTGTGTGTGTGTGTGTGTGTGTGTGTGTGTGTGTACACACACACACACACACACACACACAGACACACACATAACTGACATCACTACTAGCTGTACACACATACACACACACACACACACACACACACACACACACACACACACATAACTGACATCACTACTAGCTGTACACACACCGCTACTTGCTGTACAAACATCACTACTGTATAGGTATATTATAAGCATATGGGACATGCACACATTATAGGTATATATGTACATATGTACAATAGTGTATATACTGATAGTACCTATAGCTACATGTATATCCTGATATATAGTGTACCACTGTCTTCATGCACACTCAATATTACCAACTGAATACTTACATGACACAAGGTCAAACATGTAAGGTTATAAGGCAGTTGGTTGTTGTTCTTGAAATTGAGGATGAATTATATAACAATTATCACACATTTAGGACGACATTCTGACTGTTATTGCTGGAGACACGAGGACATGTAGTACACTTTACTCCATTGATCTCACAACCAACCATGAAACAAGCCAAACAATGTCACAATGCAAATTAGTTCACATTCCTCACCAGAAACCACAGAAGACTGTGGACTACGTGTGAAAAGTCACATAGCCCACAGTCAGTACCACAGCCATCACACAATACATACATCTGACTCATGGTACATGAACACCAGCAAAAACTGAACACATCACTACTATCTGTACACACACCACTACTAGATGTACACACACCACTACTATCTGTACACACACCACTACTAGCAGTACACACATCACTACTAGCTGTATACATATCACTACTAGCTGTACACACCACACTACTAGCTGCACACACATCACTACTAGCTATGTACACCACACGTACACACACACACACACACACACACACACACACACACACACACACACACACACACACACACACACACACACAACTGACATCACTACTAGCTGCACACACATCACTACTAGCTGTACACACACCACTACTAGCTGTACACACACCACTACTATCTGTACACACACCACTACTAGCAGTACACACATCACTACTAGCTGTACACACACCACTACTAGCTGCACACACATCACTACTAGCTATGTACACCACACGTACACACACACACACACACACACACACACACACACACACACACACACATACACACACACACACACACAGACACACACACACACACACACACACACACACACACACACACACACACAAACACACACACACACATAACTGACATTACTACTAGCTGTACACACACCGCTACTTGCTGTACAAACATCACTACTGTATAGGTATATTATATAAGCATATGGGACATGCACATATTATAGGTATATATGTACATATGTACAATAGTGTATATACTGATAGTACCTATAGCTACATGTATATCCTGATATATAGTGTACCACTGTCTTCATGCACACTCAATATTACCAACTGAATACTTACATGACACAAGGTCAAACATGTAAGGTTTTAAGGCAGGTGTTTGTTGTTCTTCAAATTGAGGATGAATTATATAACAATTATCACACGTTTAGGATAGCATCCTGACTGTTATTGCCCGAGACATGAGGACATGTAGCACACTTTACTCCATTGATCTCACAACCAACCATGAAACAAGCCAACAATGTCACAATGCAAATTAGTTCACATTCCTCACCAGAAACCACAGAAGACTGTGGACTACGTGTGAAAAGTCACATAGCCCACAGTCAGTACCACAGCCATCACACAATACATACATCTGACTCATGGGTACATGAACACCAGCAAAAACTGAACACATCACTACTATCTGTACACACACCACTACTATCTGTACACACACCACTACTATCTGTACACACACCACTACTATCTGTACACACACCACTACTAGCTGTACACACACCACTACTAGTTGTACACACAACACTACTAACTGTACACACATCACTACTAGCTGTACACACACAACTACTAGCTGTACACACACCATTACTAGCTGTACACACATCACTACTAGCTGTACACACACCACTACTAGCTGTACACACACCATTACTAGCTGTACACACATCACTACTAGCTGTACACACATCACTACTAGCTGTACATACACCATTACTAGCTGTACACACGTATACTAGATGTGCACACACCATATTGATACAGGGATATAACAAAAGAAGTACTAAGTGTTTTGAAGAGCATACACCTTCTGATCTGTGGTCATTGGCTTCATGCACATACGACCAATGACATACTTTCATGACACTTGCTCTGACTTGTGAGGTTATCATCAAAACTGTGGGTGTTCTTTGCCAACACTATAACTATTATTAGACATTATATTATGTTATTATTACACAAATTACGTAGTTCACATTTCACACCAGACACTATAAGAAGCCCTTCAGTTGTACCACAGCCACAACATTATGCAACTGACTCAAAGGTACATGAACACCAGTAGGACGTTATGTGGACCTGTCAGCACATGACCACTTTGTAGTCAACACAGCCTCATGTCTCTACAAACGCCCTGGAATGTAACAGATCATGTCCTGCCTGGTTGTGATGAACTGGATAAAGGGCTGGACTAAATTACCTCACATTAGAATGGACCACTTGGGAGAGGTGAGATGATCTCCCAGGCAACAAGAAAAATGGCTTCTCAGTGATGGTACAGTGGGGTGATGTACAGTAGAGAGTATGACCTTATTTGGTCACATCTGCAGCATCAGGTGAGTTGGTCTCATTAATTATATACCAATAAACTCTCAAGACCTCAGACTACTGGGAGGGGCTAGTGAGGATATTCATAGGATTCCTGGGACTGTATCAGCTTCTATGGAGTCAACTGGGTGTGTGAAGGCTTGTTTATGAGGTACAACATACATCCAATTAACGTGTAGGAAGAGTCTAATGAATAGGTACACATATATTGTGTAGACATTCTGATGTATAAATGTTCACACCATGGTAACTGGTCAACAGTAACCTAACTACATCAGATCTCAGAGTGAAGCTTGAAATACACAAGTTATCAGTTGTTTCAAAGTACAAGTAAAAAACACTGGTTTTAACCTTAGGCTAATAGTATCCCAACACCTTACAATCAGTTAAGTTAACCATTAAACTATTAAACACAATGAGGTCCTGAATATCAAGATAATAATTAGACTAAAGAATGTAAATATACACTCACCAATACAAATTACTGTGTGTGTGTGTGTGTGTGTGTGTGTGTGTGTGTGTGTGTGTGTGTGTGTGTGTGTGTGTGTGTGTGTGTGCGTATGTGTGTGTGTGTGTGTGTGTGTGTGTGTGTGTGTGTGTGTGCGTGTGTGTGTGTGTGTGTGTGTGTGTGTGTGTGTGTGCATGGGTATGTGTGAGTGCACGTGTGCATGTGTCTGTTCTTGCCGCAGACAATTTGTCACACTGACTTCCCCTCCATTAGTGCTCCATTTATCTTTAGTTTAGCTGACATTCCATTGACAATGGTGTAAACACTTTGTATTCCTCAGACCTTTACTGATCTCTAGCACACGTGCTACACATCTACACCAAAACCAATCACCCTTGAAACAGGATGATATATCTGGTTATAGCTATAGCCATAATGTCACCTCATCACATGTGCTCCAGATGTCATAGCAACTATAGTATAAATACACTTGGAGATGATGGCCTTTTGGATGGGCATTTTCCAGGTGATGTACAACATTAATACTTGCTACTCTCACACACATGTACATGTAGCTAGCTGTACACATACCACTACTACGTAGCTGTACACACACCACTACTAGCTGTACACATACCACTACTAGCTGTACACACACCACTACTAGCTGTACACATATCACTACTAGCTGTACACACACCACTACTAGCTGTACACACACCACTACTAGCTGTACACACATCACTACTAGCTGTACACACACCACTACTAGCTGTACACACATCAATACTAGCTGTACACACATCACTACTAGCTGTACACACATCATTACTAGCTGTACACACACCACTACTAGCTGTACACACACCACTACTAGCTGTACACACATCACTACTAGCTGTACACACATCATTACTAGCTGTAAACACACCACTACTCTATAAGCACATTATGCGTACATGGGACATGCACATATTAAAGGTACATACATACATAATATGTACAATAGTGTACAGATAGTACCTATAGCTACATGTATGTATATCCTGATATAGATAGTGTATCATTGTCTTCATGCACACTCAATATTAACAACTGAATACTTACATGACACAAGATCTAACATGTAAGGATTTAATGCAGGTGTTTGTTGTTTTTGACATTGAGGATGCCCTGTGCCAACAATATCACATTGCAAATTAGTTTTTGACACACACACACAAACACACACACACACACACACACACACACACACACACACACACACACACACACACACACACACACACCGTTAATTCCCTTATGATGCGAATGGATGATGTCATTGAGTTACAATAACACTATTATGGGTTGGCTTAAAGGGCACGTTTGATGTCATTATGATGTCATAAGATCATAGGGCTGTTGTATGTTCTATAGGAGATTTGTATGGAATGTATAGGAGGTATAGCAGTACTAGTACAATGCAATATATAATATTCATGTGACAATGACGTAATTACGATATCATGTGATTATCACATGATACACATGCACACATACACTTATAAATATGTATTATATTAGCTAAATGTATATCATGATATAGTGTATGTGTACATATGTATCTAAGTGAGTGCCATTATTACTCCAAGATGGAGTGAACTGTCAGTGTGGATTTATTTGTGGACCATTATCATGTGTATCATAACATATGTATATACATAATATGTATACATATATGACTATATGTGGGTTAGGGTTACATAAGGTATATATACGAATGTAGATATATAATAATATTATACATCATATACATACTGTTGTAATTATTATTATTATATTATAATATTATATATGTGGTTATACTGTATATGTATACCATAGAGACAGGTTGTTAAGCACAACCTATAAATGAGGCGCATAGTCTCTTGTCTATCTAAAGCCATATAAATTAAGCACATATGCCATGTGTGTACTCTGTCCATAGACCATCTAGAGTCTATGCTCTGTCAATCTGTCAGGCATATGATATTATTGTTGATACTATGGTCTATGCTCTATCTGTCAGGCATATAATATTGTTATTCGACGGTTACAACATTCGGTTTCTTTTGCAAATGATAGTATCATGGCCAGAGCTGCTTCTATGGTCCGGACAACCCTCAACTGCGGGGTTTCAGTAGCTAAGCCAACCTCTGTGCGTAAGAGCTACACTCGAGAATCCAAGCTGGAATTGAACTTCTATTGCAACAGCTATTTGTACCAGATGTCAAAACATTTCACCTTGAACACTTTCGTGAAGAAACACAACTTCTTCACATTCCGGTAACCTTGATTTTGCTACATTCTCTCCTACCTGATACATGCATGCTAATAGCTATACAATGCTCTGGGTGTCAATAGGCACCACTCGTTTGATAAGTGCATACCATTTGTTAGGTGCATAATTCCTTTCCACTTACTGTCATAAGCGCATGCGCTTAACAGCCAAACTCTCTATGATATGCATAATATATGTATGTATATACCATAGCGTACACATTGCCAACATGATCTTGTGTGTATTATAGGTTAAGAATTAGCTGTTAGTTTGCTGTGATGAGTTGGAGTATTGCTATGAGAGCAGGCTAGAGTCTGTCAATAGTGTACCTGCACCTACACACATGTCATACAGTATGTTATGCATGTATGGACATATAGATTGATTGTGATCCTCTTTCTTCTTTGATTGCAGCCATTTGTCGATGCTTGCCTGTCCAAGAAGAATGTAACTGAAGCAGAGCGATATGCAGAGAGAGCTCCTATTGAAGGAAAGTGGAAGCTGTATGTGAATATCTTTATCAGTGTATACATTACGCTACATACTGATGTGATCGTTGGAGTCCAAATGAGTCGATTTCTGCATTTTGAGCATTTTTATTACAGTCCAAAGATTCAGTTAATACCATTTTGAGACCAATACATATTCAAGCAGTGAAATATTTGGTGACTTTGTTGTGGCGAGTTCGACAACGGCCATTATTCTGTCTTTAATATCACCTATAGAAAGGTAAAACAGGAAATTGGTCATTTGTAGTGGGTATCAATAATTGTAGATGCAGGATCCCATACAAAGGATCAATTGGTGACAAAACATTTAAAAAGATCGAATAATGTACAATAAAATCACATACTAACACACAAAGGTGACAAAATACTATAATACTGCAATCCTCAACACCAAATAAGAGATACACCACCTCACACATTTTGCATTGGAATAGCCTTCAATGCACACAACATCCTACCACCAGTATCCATGCACAGGGGACATAAGGATTAACTGGACCAAGTGTACACTGCTTTCAAAGCAGCTAAATAACACACAACACGTGGTAATTCAGGACACCAGACTAATGTGGGGGGGTGTAGTCTGGCGTAGCTAGGCCCATTCCTCTGGACTAACAAAAATGGAGGGCAAAGGCCGGCTACACCAGACTGGGATGGGCGCCTTCAAACGGTTATGGTAAAGGTAGTTGAAAATCTGTTTTAACATACTGTGGTCTAAGCACAATCATAGGAAACAGACTACAACAAGGTTAGCATCAGTTCTCGTCGTCCTCCCTCGAGTCCCCGAAGGATCTAGAGCAGACGTCAACACCCGCCATTTACCCGCCTCTCAGGGGGTGTTTATCAGGGAGAATGTCACATGGTTATCACACTGTGGAAAATGGATTCCAAGATGCTACTGTTATGAGAAACCTTTAGTAGTTCATTTAGTTCAGAAATACAGTCAGTTCGATCTACCGGAAGTTAGATGCGATCAAATACAGTAAGTTTCTCTACTCTAAATGCCACCGCCTGTGGGGGAGTCAGATATAATGATATGCAGAGGAGCTTACCCCCAGCTTAGCATTAACGAACAACTGATGAGGGGAGTAATGAGTAGAGAGTGGGAGATTTCAGTGGCAGTATATGCACACAATAGCTGACACAGATCATAATGCGTAACTTATTCATGGATTCTAGCTGGCTCTCATTTCAATATTCTCTTATCACAGGCCTACTTCTTCCATGTGAGAATAAGTCCATATAATCTCAGACATAATAATTTCATGCAGCAGCATTGATTGCATTACATACTGTAAGTTGTATAATGTACACATTATGTTCACATGACCACATTATAGGCAGATTACATTAAGTAATAACTTTCCATACAATTAACAATAATGTACTTTATCATTCAGCACAATCTTACATCACTGAAAACAGACTAAACAATGTTATACGTAGTCTTTCCTCGTTAACTTCCACAGAGGACCTGTGAATTTACATCATATGTCATTCTTCTTTGTAGTGATGTACACTTTGATCCAAAGGCCTATATAGACAGTGACAGGCAGTTGGTGGGGAATGGACATGCTGGTAGGACCAAACTCAACTACATCAAGGAGGAAGAAGAAGGGCCTACCAATAAGCAGTATGTGGGGCCAATCTTTGATTATTCGAGCTCAGCTAGTGCCTACATGCAAAACGAAATTGCCGCAAGCACAATTGAAGCAACCATCTCTGCCACCCCTGCAGTTCCACCACCAGAGTTTAGTTCCGACTTCAAAAAAGATGAAGCTCTGCTTTATGCACAGCGAAGCCAGCTTGCCTATCAGCCATACTCGGAAGTTATTCAAGAGCTGCCTAAATATAATCTGGTTGCCGAAATGGAAATCTACGATCAAAGTACTGACACAAATGGTTTCATTGCCAGTGATGACACCTCTGTTGTTGTAGCGTTTCGTGGGACAGAAAAGACAAGTTGGAAGGATATCTTGACAGATTTGTGGTTTGTTAAAGCGCGTATTAATCCGGATGAGGAGGTGTTAGCTCACAAGGTTTCATAACTGCAATGAATACTGTTTATAAGTCAATTGAAGCCAAACTGATGCCTCACCTTGGAAAGAAGAAGCTCTTCATCACTGGATACAGCCTTGGTGGTGCACTGACCACACTCCTCGCATATCGGATTTGTCGTGCACACGACATCTCTCAACCAATCCAGTATGTCTATGGGTGTCCTCCTGTGGGAGACATCGCTTTGGCCACCTATTTCACCGGGATGGATTCAAACACGCTCACGATTCAAAATGATCCTGTTTCTTCAGGAACCCTGATCCTCCTTGGTGAATGGACTGGTATGTACAAGCCAAATCCGGTGATGTACCTACCAAAAACTGCTGGTCATGGAATTGCTGACTACATCCACCAATTGGAGAACTTTCGTATGTAGACAATCAGTATAACAAGATGGCTTTGTTTGTAACAGTCATCATGCATTTGCTGTATCAATTGTGGCATAATTAGTATAGTCCTCGATATTATATGCATCATACCATATTACCTTATTCACAAGTGTTATTACATAGTCAGACCTGTTACTATGTATCACCCCATGCACTCATTACTGTGGCTATACAGTGTGTATTCAGCTGAGTAGTGATGATAATAATTATTATTTGAAATCTGCACTGATCATAGCTTCAATGAATTATGATAAAATAGCATTTCAAAACTAAAATGCAATTTTAATATATTTCAAACTTATCTGATCTGCATACAATGTATAGAGTATACGTAATTAATACAACAGTGTGTGAATCAATTGTACAGACTACAGAGTATGTGTACTATTGTGTACATTGCTAACACCAGTGTACTATTGTGTACATTGCTAACACCAGTGTACTATTGTGTACATTGTTAACACCAGTGTACTATTGTGTACATTGCTAACACCAGTGTACTATTGTGTACATTGCTAATTGGGAGATGATCCAGAAGTGAAAATCAAAGTATCCTCATAACATAAAAACATGATGATTATTGTATGTGATGTCGTACATAATAGTTTCAACATAATACTACTAATGTTGTACACATTAGAGACACACAAATACAACAAACTCATGTATAATTATAATAATATTATTATTACCTGTATGAACACACATAAAATCTACTGCATATTGCTCCATACAAAACATGTACAAATAATAGTCCATTACATGCTGGATTCCATGCAACCCTCCTCTATGGTTGTCATGGTTACTCCCCACCCTCCTCATTTCCCCCCAGTCTCTGGAGATAGCTCTCCACCATGTTCTTCAACTCCATATCATTGGGATGTCTGTCCATTATTCTGATCAGACCATTACTGTCTTTCACTTAAAAGGCAAAATCTATTGCCTTCTTTGGTTTACTGGAGGGGGAGGGGCAGAAGGTGTGGTTATACAGGGCACATACAGAGATTATTTCATGGGGAGTGTTTCATATTGAGTTCATGCCACCAGCTAGGTCTGGACCAAATATCAGGTTGGCACCACCATGAGCTATGCCAGAAGATGTTCAGCGTCAGCGGTCCTACTCGAATTACTTTTTGCATTGTGAATGTTTTTAACTATGGAGTGCTAGCACAGTATAATACTGTATATAGTGTATGAAGGAGATGTATGCAGGTGTGTAGGCCTATAGGTGCAAGTTAGCTCTGGCATAGTGTATGTGAAGTTAGCCTCTATATCACTCAATTCGAATCAAGGTCACGTTCAGATATCACTCAACACCGTGCACAGCTCTAAGACTGGTAACAGGTCATACACACATGCACAAATACACAGCAACGGCTGATGTGTGAACCCTAAATCATGCATCGATCACACTTAGCACTAACCAGTAAACAAAACACTGACAACAAACTATGCACCTAGTCTGGCTAAGCTCAGCAGGTCATATGTGAACAGTGAAACCTCATGGTCGCGAATCTTATGCTATGTAAATATATAGCTATAGGCAACACCTGGTAAGATTACAATACTAATTTTGTCAGGTTCATTTCAGTAATATTATGGAGATGTTCTGTATATGTAGATCAACTGAGAGCCGGGTGTATTGTATGACAGCTACAGCACCCTATAGATCTCCATCTGTCAGTAATATAGCAATTGTGACAAATAGAATTGATCCTGTGTATGCATGTACATTATTACCGGCCATATGTACATAATATGAATACGATAATGAAAGACTCTTCTCAATCAATTATCAAGTGTTATTTATTATAATATTAATTGTAATTATTTCATATATCAGATTAACGATGAAGGCTACAAAAAGAATTAAGTTTAACTATTGCATACGGCCAACAGTTAGTTGGAATCCGGTTTCTTCTTCCCTGAGGCTTCTTCCTCGTTCCGAGCGTAAAACTGGTAGGCTGCCCGTAGACCAGACTCAAGTGCTCCCTGGATCCACCCGGAGGCAAATGAAATGGCCTCTCCAGCAAAATAGAGGTTTTGCCAAGGATACATGAGCCAATTGACATTCCTATACTGTGTAGGCTTCAGAAGACAATAGGCTCCTTGTGCTGAGGGTTCATTGTACCATGGTTCGATAGCCCAAACATTGTCATACTCATCTTTCATCTCAGGGTGGATTTCAGTTATCTGGCGAACTGCTTCCTCGACAGCTGTCTCTGAATTAAGCGACCCAAACATAAGTGCCTCTGACTTCCATGTGTAAACGAGGAGGATTCCTCCCTTGACATCTTCAGGGAAGGCTGGGTCATCTTTAGGGTTGCTTGGGTAATAGAGTTGGCCAATGGGTAGGGTGGTCCTACTGGAGCCTCCGCGAATGTCATACTTTTCTGATTCCCAGAATCTCGTCTTACACTGAAGCATGATCTTTGTGGAGGGGCCATACCAGATATCGGATATTGCGTTGTAGAATACATGGGGAAGTTGTGGAGTATTCTCTACATTCTGAAAATCGATTTGTCTGAGGATGTGCACGGGAGTTGTGACGATCACAGCATGACCAGCTGCAGTGTAGAGCCTAGGCCTGCCAGATTCACCAGGTTGATCTGAATAACCCAATACACGCACTTTCTTGTGTATGTTGTCATCTGATGAATCATACTCGATCTTATATACGGTGAAATTCTTCTCAATTTTCCAGCGATGATAAGCACCCTGACTGTTGTTGGCTGTCACAAATGCATTTGGCAGCTCAGACATGCCATCTTTGAAGTGGTGCATGTGCGGTGACCACCACTTCCCCATCTGGTCTCGTAGGTACTGCACCAAGCTTTGGTCTAGCTGCTCTGTGTAGGTGAATTGCATGTAGGCTGTGATGGCCGCTTGGGGCCATGGCAACAGGTAACCTAGCTTATCCAGTTCTGGAGTGATGGAATCTTTAGGGATTTGAGATATAATGCTATCCTGGGCACTGGTCAGGAAGTTGCTGAGAGAGAAGGCGCTCCAGGTGTCAATCCATTCTTGCCAAATAACAGCTTGCACCTTTCGATCTTTTTGTCCAGCCAAGCGTATACGCAGTTGGTCAACGATAACTTCAGTGGTGCAATCATAATAATCACCTGCAAGAGAGAGAGGATTGAACCTTAAATATATAATTTTTTAAGGCTCATCTACATTGTATGTATGCATGGCAATCTAAGCTACATATTTGTATGTGCAAGCAAAAAGGGCCCTTAGCGATTTTTGTCGAATGCGCGTTTTGGGTATTGTTCGATAGCCTATTCCACACTGCAGACGATGGCGCTATCATTTAGATCATAGGAGCGACTATTTATGCGCTACAGGTCTTTGTTTGAGTCCCTCCGCGCAACGTTATAACGGATAACAGGCTCATTTCCGTTTTTGGCACTGAATCCGTATACTGTAGATGTAATAGCATACTGACCAATGGCAATTCATGATGTCATTCAAGGCGAATCCGCATTCAAGATGGAACCGCATAACTCCGTATAATTTAAAATGGCGATTTTGAATGTTTGACAAAAGTGCTCCGTTCTCGAAAAGTACAAATCGTATCAACACGACGCTTTCAGAACTTATTCTTTATCACTATATAAGCAATTTGATCGAATAAAACGAAAGCCGAAAATTTAGTGTTATTTGGCTGTTTTGATAAATTCTGAACATTTTGATAACAATGGCTAAGGGCCCTTTTCGCTTGCACGCTCACATATAGTTGGACATATATATATATATATACATCACTGGTGGAAGCCAAAATGGCCCTTGACCTCAGCATGAAATGACAGAATCAATCATGGAAGACAATGTCCCAAACTTGTGTGTACATGGAGTGAAAAAGGTGATTGTGGGTATGTGCATGGAATAACAATAAGATAATAAAAAGTTGTGGCAGGAATACGATCAGAACAATACATACACAGATAAGCACCACTGACAACACATAGCACTGAACACCACTAACCACCACTGACAGCACATAACATACACTAAATTGGGTATATGTCCAACAAATACAAGAATACCCTCCTTGAAGTGATAGGGTATTTGCGAGCAGACTGGGCCAAGGTGTATAGAGAAGTGGACACAATGCAATTGAGATTAATTTGGTCATTTACAGCAAAGGAGAGTTTGGAAGATCTACACAGTTTTCAAAGCAATAAAAGTACTAAAACAATCAATGTACCTACCAATATCCTTGATCTCATACTTGGCTTTGCCCCCAGTTCTTTGGATCCTGTCATCCCACCCCGGCCAGAATTCGCTGGTTTTTGACGGCTTCCAGTCTGTACAGGGGATCAAACCAGAAGATTTAGTATTTGTATCATACTTTGTGAGTGTTTCAAAAAGTATATCTCGATCAGTACACAGTTGGTCCATTAATATCAGTCATCATTATCATGGTATAACATACGTATGGTTGCTAAGTAACAATATTTGCAAAATCCACCTGTACCATGACTTATTAATGATGTGATGCCGTGATGTGTTTATGAGGGGAAGTTGTCAATGAAGAAGTACAGGGGAACCTCTCTATAAAGGACACATTGGGACCAGCTAATTTGTCCACTGTAGAGAGGTTGTCCACTCTTCAGAGGTGGAAATGTATTGGCACTATAAGAAAGTCTACTTTTGGTGCCTTAGGAAGTGTCCTTTGTAAGGAGGTAATTTCTATGGTGTCCTTTATTGGGAGTGTCCTTTGGAAGAGGTTCCACTGCATATTATCATTAATCCTTGGATGGTACGAATGGTATATAAACTAGAAATCATATACTTAACATGATCCATAATACGTAAGTGGTTAAATTCTGTTTTAACAGTCCTCAGGTATTTACTGTTTCACTTGATTTTATGTAAACTGTTTTGAAAATTAACAGGAAACACACAATTTTTGGTATACCAAAAACCCAAATTTGGGGAGTTAGTCATCTCCCCAAATTTGGGACATACACAAAACAAGCAACATTTATGCAAGATCAGAAGATTCTTTGGGAATATCTGATACCCAAGCCTACGTACTTTGATCATAAGCAGGTTGTCATTCAGATAGCTAGCAACTGGAATTAGTTCAAAACATGTCTCAACATAATTATCACCACTCTAAATTTCGGCTGTTTCACATCAGGTTTCAACAGTAAACATGTATGTTTACTGTTGAAACCTGACAAAAATGATGAAACAGCTGAATATGCAGGTTGAGGCTTAATCAGAATTTAACAATCTAATTCGGAACATGTTACTTATACTAGTGATGACTCTATAGCGTTTGTGCTATTTGATGACCAGAGCAAAAGACTGATTGAGTAATAACTACAACATTGGTAATAAGCTGGTCCATATACATGTAAAACCTAATTTTTCATATAACTCTAATAACTTATAACCATTGACTGATCCGAGCCATCCTGCATGTAATTTTGTTATAAAAATTCATTATTTCAGACTTTAGTATGCATGGCTCATGTGATTACTATAGTAACTTCTTTATAGTGATAAATATTGTGCTGAAATAATAAAGGAAAATAATCATGATCACAAAATAAGCTGAGCTATTCACCTTTAATTCTGATTTTTTCCGCATTGTAGAACTTCAGGAAGGCATTGTCGTCACTGTTCACAAATTGCTGCTTTTCGAGGCCAAAGAGGTTGCCATAGTAGTCTGGGAGGAAATGGGTCGGATACCTTGCCTCAGGTCTGCATGGTAGTCGCATTGCACCAGCTGCAGGGAACAACAGACAAGTCAAGTTTCAATTCAATTTTAATTCACTCCTGACATTGTCAATTATACAAAATTAATTGTTACTGTAGCTTTGTCCTTAGACCTCTCGAACGAGTGTGAACTCTCGTTTGTTAACTATAGCTCACTCAATGCTAACGTGGCTATCACGCATGCCAAAGTGTATACGGTACAGTGTGTTGCGCGATTTTCCGCAGTAGTTCGGTACTCACCATCGGCATACAATCCCTTAGCAAAGTTCCCTCCTTGTTGGTGCGTCCTCTTTATCCCAGCGTCGCCGCCGATCGTCTTCACTCGTCCCCCAACTCGATCCTGCGTCTCCAATATCGTCACTTCGTGTCCGACCCTTGCAAGCTCGTGCGCAGCCACGAGGCCAGCCATTCCCGCTCCGACAATGATTACGTGCTTTCGATTGCTGGTCTGTTCAACATGCGCGTTATCGATGGATTCCTTAGGGGTTAAGCCCTCTCCGTACTTTTTGTACGCGTATGCCAGTCCATATTTAGCAATGTCCATCAACAACGGTTTCAGGAGGTCGCTCTGCTGCAGGGGTTCCTCGACCAGGGGAATCGAATGCCCGCCGAGCGGTGTAGAAGTAGTAACGTCTATATAACCGACATCCGGATACTTTCCTAGGTCACCCGTCAACCAGTTGGGCTCAGCTGCGATCCTGCCGTGCTCGTGTATCATTGCTGCCATTTCCACTCTCGAGTTAGTGACTGGACTGGACTGACTGTATTCTGAAGCGAAATTTATACCCTGCCACGCGCGGAATAAGAGTGACGTCATGACCGTGACGCTACGAACTGGGTTCGAGTAACCTCAATGCTGTGATAGATTATCGAGAAACTTAGGTGTATTTTTTTAGAATGAATGAAGTGAACTAACTGAATACCTATTTACACACATACAGTGATGAATTATTATCCTTGAAGCCCTGGGACATTGGATAAACCAAGAAGGTAAACCGTGATAAGTACAAAGACATACATTACAAGTGATACAGCAATCCAAGTACAAATGCACACGAATATACACCAATCCTCCACTATTAAATTAATATGAACACCTGTTCCCATAACATACACAGGTAAGTGAACAACATAGTACTCCTTGGACCACACCCCAGGATACATATGTGATATAGGGTATTCTTGAGAATAATTTCACAATGCTACTAGCTGTACACACATCACTACTAGCTGTACACACACCACTACTAGCTGTACACACATCACTACAGTAACTAGCTGTACACACATTACTACTCACTGTACACACATCACTACTCACTGTACACACACCAATACTAGCTGTACACACACCACTACTATCCGTACACACACCAATACTAGCTGTACACACACCAATACTAGCTGTACACACACCACTACTAGCTGTACACACACCAATACTAGCTGTACACACACCACTACTAGCTGTACACACACCAATACTAGCTGTACACACACCAATACTAGCTGTACACACACCACTACTAGCTGTACACACACCAATACTAGCTGTACACAAATCACTACTAGCTGTACACACACCACTAATAGCTGTACACACACCACTACAAGCTGTATGTTTGTGCATGTGTGTGCATGGCATGTATAACTACTGTAGTGGTGTGTGTATAATTCTCAAAGTTCCTTCCAATGAATTAATCAAGTTAACATGGTGTATATTGGAGTGGGCGTGGTGCATTCTATGATATAAACAGGCAACTTGCTGTGGTGTAGGACAATCATCTTTTAGTGGACTGTCTGCAGGTACAAGGTACAAGATAAAGTTTAGCGCTATGTGTGATATTGTTTTCGACGTGATTGTTGTTGGTGGCGGTCCAATAGGATTGTCATCAGCTTACGAGTGCATCAAGAGAGGTAAAACAGTCCTCCTCATCGAGCAGTTCAATTTCGGTCACCAATATGGATCAAGTGCCGGATTGACTCGCCAGTGGCGCACCTGCTACTCGGAGTACAACCTCTGTAAGTTGGCCGTTGATACCAGTCCGCTATGGGACGATCTCATGAGCGAGAATGAGCTGAACGACCCATCCATATTGACCAAAACGGGTGTGTTATGGTTTGGTCAAGCTAAAGGCAATGAATCTGAAGGAAATATAGACGGTGCAGTGAGAAATCTTAGAAAGTTGGACCAACAGTTCGAAGAGCTAGACAAGACAAGTCTCTACGCCAGGTTTCCGTTCATCGCCCAAGCCGTCGATGATTTTGACGATCCGAAAGGCTTATTCGTTCAGGATGGAGGTACTATCCACGTACCTACACTCGTCGAGGGCTTTGTTAAAGCATTAAAAGCCAAACAGACGTTCCAATGTCGCGAAGGGGAGCGTGTAACGAGTATTGATTACACGTCGAGTGACTCTATTACCGTGTCTACAGTGTCAACCGATAACGACAAGAGGAAGAGTTCTCACACAACCAAGAGAGTGATTCTAACACCAGGCACGTACGTTAATAACGTTTTGTCCGCTTTGGAACCTGCCTACCCATATTACATCAACTTAACGATCTATCTCTGGTGCACTACCTACTTCCGTGTGGAGAAAGTCTTGCCAAACGACGATCCGCGATTATGGCCCACGTGGTATTTTTTCGGTAAACCAAAGCCACCAGTAGACGGGGTGGCTGATTCAAGCAGTTACTACGGCTTTCCAAGCATGCGCTTGAAATCTGATCAACAAACTCAATATGCACGAGCGGCGCCAGCGTTCACGTCACAGTCCAAATTCGACTTCAAGCGCTATCCTCCAAGAAAAGAAGAGAGACCAATAGACTACGATGCCTTGGATTTCACCAGTGATTTCGTTAAGAAGTCGATGCCCACCGTCGACCCTAGGCTAACCCATAGGCTGGAGTCCACTTGTATTGCTGGTTTCGCTGAACTTACAGAGGAAAGCGAACAAGGAGACCCAGGTTCCGGATTTGTTTTGGATTTCGTGCCAGAAACCGGAAACCGTATTGTGCTGGCCACCTGCGGCTGGGCTATGAAGTTTGTGCCCATGTTTGGCAAAATCCTGGCAGACCTGGCTATTGACGGCAAGACTGAATACCATAAAGAAATCAAACCGATGAGTATCGATCGAGGAATCCTACAACCAATTTTTGAAGAGTCAAAACTTGACCCAGTCCTCTCACATGTCCAGCGGGCTGCCAAGTTCAACAAAATTTGGTGCTAATTAGCACTGAAACCTCAAGTAGTCATTTATTTTATTAATCATTGGATGTACTATTATAGTTTACCATAGCGAGTGTGCTTTACCCATTTATTCAAATTAACAAGCATAATTACAAGCACTTATATTGTCTCAGCACTACTATAATAATATACCTGCCGTAATCTTAAGTTTTGGGGGTTCTGTGAATGCAACTACACCTGTAAATGGGAACTGACTGATGAGATTGGAGTACCATACACAATGCATATGAGAGTAATATAAGTCTTAAGTTGTGAGCCTATATGGACACACAACTACCAGCTGTACACACATCACTACTAGCTCTACACACACAACTACTAGCTGTACATACGCCACTACTAGCTGTACACACATCAAAACTAGCTGTACACACATCACTACTAGCTGTACACACACCACTACTAGCTTTCTTTTTCATTCCACTCTGTCAGACCAGACAGCAGCATTGATTACATTACATGCTTAAAGTCACCTCATGGGTTGTGAGTTGTAAGATGAACACTTCATGGTCACATGACCACAATGGGATGTCAAGCACTATTGTGGAATAGCCAGTTGACATTGAGTAACAACTGTCTGTACACTAAACAATAATCAATGTACTCCATCTTTCAACACAATTGTACATCACAGGAAATGGACTACAATGTTATGATCTTTCCTGTTTTTTCTCCCACAGAAGATCTGTAGCTATAGTAAACCGATGTCAGGACACTCAGTGTACACCAGTCACATATCACATGCATATCACATGCATATCACACCACTATATATGGTGTCAACTGGGAGCACACAGCTGTACACATCTTATAGAGTTATATCCCCACCATTCTACAGTTCTGGACATTATAAAAGTGAACTACAAAACACAAGCACAGTGTAACCATTGTATGTGAGACGTCATATGAAATGATCATCCATTCTGACATGACACACATCAATGACACACAAACACATCAAACTCATCAATGATACACAAACAGAACAAATTCAAGTATAATTATTAAGCACTTGTAGCACACATAACAGCTACTGCACATTGCTCAACACAAAACATGTACAAATAATAGTCCATTACATGGTGGATTCCATGCAACCCTCCTCTATGGTTGTCCTGGTTACTCCCCACCCTCCTCATCTCCCCCTCCCCCCCACAGTCTCTGGAGATAGCTCTCCACCATGTTCTTTAACTCCATATCATCAGGATGTCTGTCCATTATTCTGATCAGACCATTACTGTCTTTAGCTTGAAAGGCAAAATCTATTGCCTTCTTTGGTTTACTGGAGGGGGAGGGGCAGGAGGTGTGGTCAGTACTGAACTATTGTAGCAATGAATACATCATGCACATAAACACAACCACACACACACACACACACACACACACACACACACACACACACACACACACACACACACACAGAGCACATTATAGTAATCCCTAATTTAAAAACTACACATTACAATTTCTCCTCTTCAACTCAATATCATCGGGATGTCTGTCCATTATTCTGATCATGTCATGCCATGTATTACTATCTGACTGACTGCCAGTAACTATAAATGTATATACATACATATACACATATTATGTATGTATATACATAATATCCAGCAAACTTATATTATATAATATATATATATAATATTTGTACCATGATGCGTGGGCGTTTCCTTTGATGTAGTCGGGTGTCTTAATCGCTAAACTACCTCATTACGTATTCATGGGGTGTATAACTTTTTTACAAAGGTGTATAACTGACTCTGTTATACACCTCGTTAGTATCATTTTATCACTTATGAGCCGAAACGAAATTTCGCGTTGATAGATCGAACGGGATGGCTAGAATTTCACTGGAAAGGGACGATTGAATTCGAACGTATCGATATAGAATTAAACCCTTCCTTCAAGCCATCAACGAAACGAATTTCACATTGATAGATCGAACGGGACGGCTAGACTTTCACTGGAAAGGGACGATCGAATTCGAACGTATCGATATAGAATTAAACCCTTCCCTCAAGCCATCAACGAAACGAATTTCACATTGATAGATCAAACGGGAGGGCTAGAATTTCACTGGAAAGGGACGATTGGATTGCTCTCCTACTAAAGACGGTCGGGTTAGTTATCTTCTGAATAGAGACATTTGGGCCAGGTATCTAGTAGATAGAGACTGACAGCGGTAGCTTACTTCAAGATTTGTATCTTGTACCAAGGAGCTTGGCTCTCGAAACAATCCGGCTATTCATATAGCTAATAGTCTTAGAACTACATTTGGACGGTTAAGAATCGATTTATCCATATAACTTGAGAGAAAGAACAAGTTAAATGAAGAGAGGCGGTCGAAACAAGTAACCTACATCCTCAGGCTGCGCCTTCGGATGTCTTGCATCATGGTACAAGATAGTTATACAATGGGAACGGAAGTTTAGCGATCAACACCTTCGGGCTCCGCCCTCAGGTGTTTAAATCGCTAAACCTTCCGTTCCCATTGTATAACCTATACATATACCCTACGTATATAACCCTAACCCACATATACGTAATATACAAGTGCATACATACAAAGTTTCCCACTAGTGTCCATGTACTTTTGAGTCAGTTGTATAAGGTGGTGAAGGGCTTCTTGGGGGGAGGGGGTTGTGGTGAGAAAGGTGAACTAATTTGTGTAATCTAATAATAATATTATTGTTGGCAAAACAACCACAGTTCGATTAGTAATGATAACCTCACAAGTTAGAGCAACAACTACTAGCTGTACACACACCACTACTAGCTGTACACACACCACTACTAGCTGTACACACACCACTACTAGCTGTACACACACCACTACTAGCTGTACATACACCACTACTAGCTGTACACACACCACTACTAGCTGTACACACACCACTACTAGCTGTGTGTGTGTGTGTGTGTGTGTGTGTGTGTGTGTGTGTGCATGTGTGTGTGTGTGCATGTGTGTGTATGTACATACATAAGTTATGTTGCAGGTGATGGTTAGTTGTACACAGGATGCAGGTGTGTCCTAGATAATAGAGAACAGATGAGGAATGTAAGTTTTTACACCATTGCTTATAGATGACAAATATTACCATCCCATATAACAAATTATAGTGCTTGGTTCGTTTGTCCGAACAATAACAATGTGGAATCCCAATGGTAACCATGACAATTCTCCAACATGTGCACACACATCACTTCTAGCTGTACCACCACCAGAACTACATGTCTCCATCTCCTCCACATACCAACACTTTCTCTCATGGAAACAATAACAGGATACGTTGACTCTGAGTGGATCATTAGAGAACCCTGTCTATGCTGCAGGTTGGCACCCAATTACTTTTTTGTGTGTGTGTTTGTGTGTGTGTGTGTGTGTGTGTGTGTGTGTGTGTGTGTGTGTGTTTGTGTGTGTGTGTGTGTGTGTGTGTGTGTGTGTGTGTCTGTGGGTAATGAATCAGTTGACTCCACCTGGGGTAAGGCCTACTAATTTGGTGCTCTCACTCTCTGGTTTGAGCTGTTTACTGTTGCCCCCAATTATCTGACACAAACTTGACACAATAATTAATCATGTTCAGTCAAATGATCCTTTACATGCTGGAGTACATATATAGTCCTCCTTATTATTACTATGGTTGTCATGGTTACTCCCCACCCTCCTCATCTCCCCCCCAGTCTCTGGAGATAACTCTCCACCATGTTCTTCAACTCCATATCATCGGGATGTCTGTCCATTATTCTGATCAGACCATTACTGTCTTTAGCTTGAAAGACAAAATCTATTGCCTTCTTTGGGTTACTGGAGGGGGAGGGGCAGGAGGTGTGGTCAGTACCAAACTATAGGAGGTGCTAATGTGGACCACATACAGATGACACATGAACAAGCATGCACATAGCCATGAGACAACATGCACCCAGTTTCCTTGACAACAATAGCTAGGTACATATAATTATACATGAAAACTATAATATGTATGGTGGTGGTGGTGGTAGTAGTGGTAGTAGTAGTAGTAGTAGTAGTAGTCAGTAGCATATCACTGGCAATGGTAGCAGTCAGCTGCTGAAACTATTGGTGTGATAAATCCTATATGGCTAGTGAATTCCATTAAACTTCATGAGACTACACAATGTAATACACACTCGGCAATACAAATTACTGTATCAATATAATGTGATTCAGCAAAACCTGCTATGACATACACTATCCCTACAGGTATGCAGACCTGGATGATAATAGCTTTACACCATGAGAACACATGCCATGGATTACATAATTTGGAAGAGCTGCACCATCCCATTGATGAGGGGTGACCTACAGTTCAAAAGGAGGAGAGTCCACCACACAGGGGGCGGGGTTACAGATCAGAACATCTCCTTATTTGGTCACATGTAGCATAACCTCAGATATTCCCAAAGGACCCTTACAATAATAAACATGACTCACCTCCAGAGGTGGGAGGAGTTCTTAGATTAGTAACAGAATTCATAGAATTCCTGAATAATTCAAAGCTCGAATGGACCACCTGTGAAAGCAAAGGTGAATTGGTAACCAGGAGATACTGTGGTTGATCTGAAATGACATGGACACACTATTGTAACAGTAGCTCTGATGGGTAGACTACAATGAGAGTGAACATGCCAACACAACATGCATCCTCATCTATTGTGACAGCAAATGACATTATACCAACAGCCATACAGTGGAACCTCTCTATAAAGGACACGTTGGGACCATAATTTTAGTCCTTATTACAGAGGTTTCCTCAATTTAGAGCTTATTTTATACACTTAAGTACTACACTGGGACACAGAATGGTGTCCTTATTATAGAGGTTTCCACATTTCAGAGGTTTGTAATAGAGAGGTCACTGTATATATCCTAGGGATGCATATCCTATGTACCCCTAGCTAACATGTAAAAGGTCAGAAAGTGGCTCAACTGGATACAAGTTGTTTGATATCAACTTTAGGAAAGAAACACAGGAAATTGGTCATTTGTAGTGAGTATCAACCACTACTAGCTGTACACAGATCACTACTAGCTGTACACACATCACTACTAGCTGTACAGACACCACTACTAGCTGTACACACATCACTACTAGCTGTACACACACCACTACTAGCTGTACACACATCACTACCAGCTGTACACACATCACTACCAGCTGTACACACATCAGTGATGAATCCAGTTAATGATTTAAACTGGCTCAAAATCACAGAGTCAATAACATGTTGACCCATAATTTGACAGAATTCTAGCAAATATCTTACTATGGACCTGTCAGCACATGACCACTTTGTAGTCAACTCAGACTCATGTCTGTGCAATGCAACAGATCAGATAATGCCCAATTGCTTGTTTGTGTGTGTGAGTGGGTAATGAATCAGTTGGCTTCATCTGGGTATAAGGCGTAGGTTAGAGCTGTTTACTGTTGCCCCAATTATCTGACACACACTTGACACAATAATTAATCATGTTCAGTCAAATGATCCTTTACATGCTGGAGTACATATATAGTCCTCTTTATTATTACTATGGTTGTCATGGTTATACTTCCACCCTCCTCATCTCCCCCCAGTCTCTGGAGATAGCTCTCCACCATGTTCTTCAACTCCATATCATCGGGATGTCTGTCCATTATTCTGATCAGACCATTACTGTCTTTAGCTTGAAAGGCAAAATCTATTGCCTTCTTTGGGTTACTGGAGGGGGAGGGGCAGGAGGTGTGGTCAATACCAAACTATTGGAGGTGTCATTTAATACAGTCATAGATACCAATGATCTGGTCATTGTCAAATTTAACATATGAAGGATGTCTAGGTATGCCAAAAAAATCGTTTCTTGGAAAAACAAGAGGCATAACGCCCAGCCAAATCCTTAGGATTTTGCGTGAAGAAGGTATAGCCACTGCAGCTACTATGTAAATATGGGTAAAATGCTGGGAGGCCCATCAAAGTTCAGAAAAAATCCTTGCTTGTAAAGAACATTGCAAATTATCAAAGTGAGTAAAATTTTCTTGGCCAAATGTTCAAGAGAAGGAGTAAACTGTTCTCTATGGAGTCTAAATTCTCCATTCTAGATTCAAAGAACGATCAATGTAGTACCATAGCACATACAGTGAGGACATGTACGATGCGAATGACCTAATTAATGCCTTTAAGAACAAAGAGTTCAAGCCCACATACAATA
This sequence comes from Chondrilla cf. caribensis, assembly GCA_964020155.1. Classification (NCBI taxonomy): domain Eukaryota; kingdom Metazoa; phylum Porifera; class Demospongiae; order Chondrillida; family Chondrillidae; genus Chondrilla; species Chondrilla cf. caribensis. Next base: position 483,047 of record OZ026558.1, on the reverse strand, counting down.
GCATGTAGGAGCACACGGGAGCACTTCAGGGTGCCCTGCGAGTTTGATATCATTACTTTCAATCACCACTGTATGTAAATTTAATCCCATAGGACAGTATCCTAAAAAATATACTGCATCCTGGTTTGGTGAAGAGTGTGCACATCACTGCTGGAGCACAGGTCACTGATGTGTACCTGGGAACAGCACAGGTCATCAGACAGGTTTTGTGGCTGGGATAATAATATTATGATCAAGAACTGAGAATGGTGACATTAGTCAACACTTTTCTGTACATATACGTAGCTTCATATTGGACTATGCCTACATATTCAGTATGAATTGTGCACACCAGGACACAAGTTAGTTGTGTCCTGCCTGGTTGTACTGAACTGGATAAAGGGCTGGACTAAATTACCTCACATTAGAATGGACCACTCGGGAGAGGTGAGATGATCTCCCAGGCAACAAGAAATATGGCTTCTCAGTGATGGTATAGTGGGGTGATGTACAGTAGAGAGTATGACCTTATTTGGTCACATCTGTAGCATCAGGTGAGTTAGTCTCATATTCCCAATAAACTCTCAAGACCTCAGACTACTGGGAGGGGCTAGTGAGGATATTCATTGGATTCCTGGGACTGTATCAGCTTCTAAGGTGTCACCTAGGTGAGTAGGTGATCTCCCAGGCAACAAGAGACAAAGGCTTCTTGTGTTGTTGTAACTACATCACATAATAATATCCCAGCTATGGAATTCCTGAACAATTCCAAGGTCTAATGGACCACCTGTGAGAGCGAAGGTGAACCGGCAATCAGGAGATAATCAGGTTGATCTGAAATGACACAGGCACACTATTGTAACAGTAGCTCTGATGGGTAGACTACAATGAGAGTGTACATGCCACTGGTACAACATAACATGCATCCACATCTATTGTTACAGCAAATGACTATATACCAACAGGGATGCATATCCTATGTACCCCTAGCTATCATGTGCAAGGTCAGAAAGTGGCTCAACTGGATACATGTTAATGTTGTTTGATATCACCTTTAGGAAAAAAGTACAGGAAATTGGTCATTTGTAGTGAGTATCAATGGCCCTTGTATCCCATACAAAGGATCCATTCCCTGTATAGCCTTTCTAAAGGTCGATCACATAAACAGCATTATCTATAATATAGTACAATGTTACTGGTATGTAATGGTGACAAAACACTGGAGGGTAATTAAATTACATATCAACACACACGGGTGAGGTGACAAAATATCATTCCTCAACACCAAATAAGAGACACACTACATCAGTATTCACATGTTCAGCATTTGAATGGAATAATAACAGCCTTCAAAGTTACACATTATCACCAAAGTACAACCAGTATTCGTAGACAGGGAATCATAGTTTAAACTGGACTAAGAGTATACTACCTTCAAAGCAGCTAAAGAACGGACAATACACAAAGTAATCAAACAAACTATACCAGTCCAACTGAAACTTACAGAGAGATGGGATGACACGGGGAGATTCGGGACACCGGGATAATGTGCCAAACGTGAACACAGCGGTCCAAGTACAATCATAGGAAACGGACTACAACAACGTTAGCATCACTTATTGTCTTCTTGCTTCGAGCCTTCGAAGAATCTACGTAGCTCTGAGGCAATGAGCAGACGTCAACACCCGCCATTTACCCGCCAGTGTTCACCAGGATGTCACGTGGTTATCACACTGTGAAAATGGCTTCCAAGTTTGTTCATAGTTTCATAGTCCCTCTCTCTTACTATTCTATCTATGGTTTGTTACTGTCATAAGTTACCTTTAGTAGTCCATTCATTTTAGAATTGTTATAAGCTCAACCTACCTTCACTTTCAATTCCACATTAGAGAACAGAGTTATCCCTACCATTCTGCAGTTCTGGACATTACAGAAGTGAACTGCAAATGTGCTCACAAACACAGTGTAACCATTGTATGTGAGATGTCATATGAAAATTTAATGATTATCCATTCTAACATAATCGTCAATGATACACAAACAGAACAAACTCAAATATAATTATTGCGTACCTGTAACACACATAACAACTACTGCACATTGCTCCACACATGTACAAATAATAGTCCATTACACGCTGGATTCCATGCAACACTTCGCTATGGTTGTCATGGTTATACTCCCCACCCTCCTCAACTCCCCCCCCAGTCTCTGGAGATAGCTCTCCACTATGCTCTTCAGCTCCATATCATCGGGATGTCTGTCCATTATTCTGATCAGACCATTACTGTCTTTAGCTTGAAAGGCAAAATCTATTGCCTTCTTTGGGTTACTGGAGGGGGAGGGGCAGGAGGTGTGGTCAGTACTGAACTAACATAGTAATGAATATATTATGTGTATGCACACACACACACACACACACACACACACACACACACACACACACACACACACACACACACACACACACACACACACACTAACCCTAGTTTCAAATACAGCTTCCACTTTCCTTCAATAGGAGCTCTCTCGGCATATCGCTCTGCTTCAGTCACATTCTTCTTGGACAAGCAAGCATCAACAAATGGCTGCAATTGAAGAAGAAAGAGAACCAGGATCAATCCATCTGTCCATACATACATAACATTCTGTATGACGTGTGTGTAGGTGCAGGTACACTATTGACAGTCTCTAGCTTGCTCTCATAGCAATACTCCAACTCATCACAGCAAACTAACAGCTAATTCTCACCCTATACTACACACAAGATGATGTTGGAAATGTGTAAACTATGGTGTTTGTAAAGTGAGTGCATGTGACTGGAGTGAGTGGAGGGATTGTCAAATCAGGACTAGAACTGCGAACAGTGCACCATTGGATAATGGGAAGGACATCCCATTATGTTCACGTCACACACACATGTATAAATCCACACATCACATACATGTTAGTACACATACACACACACACACACACACACACACACACACACACACACACACACACACACACACACACACACAGTACAAACCTCAAATCCTATTGGAGGAGGCTTCTTAGATTTACTAAATCTTTCCAAATCCATCCATTTAGCATCATCACTAAGAGCCATCACCTTTGCCTGCCAGTAGCTATGTACATCACAAAACCATCATCATCAGCGAACAAATCCACAGTTCACTCCATCTCAGAGTGATTACGACATAGATACTAACACCTGAACAAACACTCACACCATAAGCCCTTAGAAGAAGACTTGGACTCACAGTTTGTCTGAGACTTTGAATTGTTTTGCTAGTTTATCAGCCAATGAGCTCTCGTTATCTTGGAACAGCTGCACAAGGGAAGATGCTACCAGATGAAATGTGATTTGTGTTGTGTGTGTGTGTGTATGTGTGTGTGTGTGTGTGTGTGTGTGTGTGTGTGTGTGTGTGTGTGTGTGTGTGTGTGTGTGTGTGTGTGTGTGTGTGTGTGTGTGTGTGTGTGTGTGTGTGTGTGTGTGTGTGTGTGTGTGTGTGTGTGTGTGTGTGTGTGTGTGTGTGCGTGCGTGCATGCGTGCGTACGTGCGTGCGTGTGTGTGTGAACATGACTGACCTGTTCATGGAACCTACTGGGGGTATCGTCCATGTTGTAGGCCACTTTAGCCTTCAGCACCATCTTCACCTTCTCCTCGTGATTCTGTGGAGGGGGACATGACTATGAATATGATTATGACTGACTACATGTGACACATGCACACACACACACACGCACACACAGACACATACACGCACACACACACACATACACACACACACACACACACACACACACACACACACACAGACACACACACGCACACACACGCGCACACACACACACACACACACACACACACACACACACACACACACACACACACACACACGCACACCACACACACACACACACACACACACACATCTGTAGCTATAGTAAACCAATGTCAGGACACCCGGTACCTGGCAGTCGATCACATGCATATCACATGCATATCACACCACCATAATATGGCATCAACTGGGAGCACACAGCTGTACACATCTTATAGAGTTATCCCTACCATTCTGCAGTTCTGGACATTACAGAAGTGAACTGCAAATGTGCTCACAAACACAGTGTAACCATTGTATGTGAGATGTTGTATGTGAGATGTTGTATGAAATGATCATCCAGTACTAGTCCAACATAACAATCATCAATGGCACACAAACACATCAAACCCTCCTCTATGGTTGTCATGGTTACTCCCCACCCTCCTCATCTCCCCCCCAGTCTCTGGAGATAGCTCTCCACCATGTTCTTCAACTCCATATCAACGGGATGTCTGTCCATTATTCTGATCAGACCAGTACTGTCTTTAGCTTTATTAATACCCAATACTGGTAATAGAGAGTATAATCATCATCATTAGCATCATAAGAGGACAGTTGCCAACCATCCAAAAATAATACATCTACATGGACCCAGATTGACTCTTTCTCGAGGCATAGATTATCAGTAAGGGATTAATAATAATAGTTTTGTTTGTAAGGTCATGTGTGTTGATATCCAGGGCCATCTCCACTTACCCCATCTACAAGGGGTGGGGTTTACAGGACAATATTGGGTCACATCCCTAACATCAGGTGAGTTGATCATATTATATTCCCAATGGACCACCAGAGGTACCTCAGACTACTGGGAGGGGCTAGTGAGGATATTCATGGGATTCCTGGAACTGAGTCAGCTCCTGTGAAGACGGGAACGTGATAGAAAGAGAAAGAGCAGATAAATAGAATGAAAGTTAAATAGAAAAGGAACACAATGCAACAGGTTCAGTTCCTACAACCTGGAGTTGAGAGTTCTTCAAATACACAGGAGCTAACAACTCAAAGTACGCCCACATGTGTGAATACACTAGTTTGTGTACACACAGTAGGAAAACCTGTGCTGTCTACAACAATACACACGTATGTACCATGTACCTTAAGGCTACAAATGTTAGTGGGCACTAACTTAGGAGAGATAGTCAGCAATACGTCAATTACCGATGACAAAACAGTGAAGGTCAATTAAATCGAATGTACAATAAAAAATCAATTGCACAATAACAAATAGGAGACACATTACAATGTGGGCCAGATGGACACCTTCAAAAAGTTATAGTGCTAAGGTATGGTTTAGTGTCTACCACTAGCTGAAATTTGAATCAACAGATGTACAATAAGGTAGTTAAAATCTGGTGTCTAAAATAACCCGTCTTATTCTAATATTGAGCAAACGAAGGCTTTATTGGATCAATTGGGATATACGAACACGCATTAATACCCAATACTGGTAATAGTGAGTATAATCATCGCATCTATTGTATAATCAAAGCTGATCATACCTGGACATCAGTATAGACGTTGATTAGGGTATCTTTGTATATACGATCCGTTTCAATACAAACGTAAACACAGCGGTCCAAGTACAATCATGAGAAACAGACTAAAACAAGGTTAACATCACTTATCGTCTTCCTCCCTCAAGTTCTCGAAATATCTACATCTCAGCAGACGTCGACACCCGCCATTTATCTGCCAGTGTTCACCAGGGAGGATGTCACGTGGTTATCACTAGACTGGCAAGGGTCGGCTACGCCAGACTAGCCAGACTGGTTATCACACTGTAGAAAATGGCTTCCAAGATTGTTACTGTCATAAGTTACCTTCGGTTAAGAATTGTTATGAGCTCAACCCACCTGAAGCTAGATGTGATCAAATACAGTAGGTTCTTCACTTTAGATTCCACCCTTGTAGGGGAGTCAGATGATACGTAGAGGAGCATATCTCTTTAGACTAGCATTAACAAACAACAACACATACAGTAACACATACAGTAACTCATACAGTAACTATTACATACGAAACTAGTGAACATGAAAAGCATAATTTGTTCGAAGTAACATAGGTTTGATAAACAGCATCCTCTCCACATAGCTAGCTCAAGAATATATAGCTTCCACCAAATGTGACTGACCATGGAACCTACTGGGGGCATCACACATGTTGTAGGCCATGTTGTTGTAATGCTAGTGATGTGTGTACAACTAGTAGTTGTGTGTGTACAGCTAGTAGTTGTGTGTGTACAACTAGTAGTGGTGTGTGTACAGCTAGTAGTGGTGTGTGTACAGCTAGTAGTGATGTGTGTACAACTAGTAGTTGTGTGTGTACAGCTAGTAGTTGTGTGTGTACAACTAGTAGTGGTGTGTGTACAACTAGTAGTGATGTGTGTACAGCTAGTAGTGATGTGTGTACAGCTAGTAGTGGTGTGTGTACAACTAGTAGTGATGTGTGTACAGCTAGTAGTGATGTGTATATAGCTAGTAGTGATGTGTATACAGCTAGTAGTGGTGTGTGTACAGCTAGTAGTGATGTGTGTACAGCTAGTAATGGTGTATGTACAGCTAGTAGTGATGTGTGTGTACTGCTAGTAGTGATGTGTGTGCAGCTAGTAGTGATGTGTGTGCAGCTAGTAGTGATGTGTGTACAGCTAGTAGTGATGTGTGTACTGCTAGTATTGATGTGGGTACAGCTAGTAGTGATGTGTGTACATCTAGTAGTGGTGTGTGTACAGCTAGTAGTGGTGTGTGTACAGCTAGTAGTGATGTGTGTATAGCTAGTAGTGATGTGTGTACAGCCAGTAGTGGTGTGTGTACAGCTAGTAGTGGTGTGTATACAGCTAGTAGTGGTGTGTGTACAGCTAACAGTAATGCGTGTACACCTAGTAGTGGTGTGTGTACAGCTAACAGTAATGCGTGTACAGCCAGTAGTGGTGTGTGTACAGCTAGTAGTGGTGTGTGTACAGCTAGTACTGATGTGTGTACAGCTAACAGTAATGCGTGTACACCTAGTAGTGATGTGTGTACAGCTAGTAATAATGTGTGCACAGCTAATAGTGGTGTGTGTACTGTTAGTAGTGATGTGTGTACAGCTAGTAGTGGTGTGTGTACAGCTAGTAGTGATGTGTGTACAGCTAGTAGTGGTGTGTGTATAGCTAGTAGTGATGTGTGTACAGCCAGTAGTTGTGTGTACAGCTGGTAGTGGTGTGTGTACAGCTAGTAGTGATGTGTGTACAGCCAGTAGTGGTGTGTGTACAGCTAGTAGTGATGTGTGTACAGCTAGTAGTGGTGTATGTACAGCTAGTAGTGATGTATGTACAGCCAGTAGTGGTGTGTGTATAGCTAGTAGCGGTGTGTGTACAGCTAGTAGTGATGTATGTACAGCTAGTGGTAGTGTGTGTACAGCTTGTGGGTTAAGGTAGGTTATCAACTTGAATAAGGATTCATTGAGGAATATACGTAATATACGATGGTGATGTCATCATGATTGACCTTCTGTGTGTCATACCTTCGGCAGCAGGTATAAAAGGCAGAGTTGTAGCTGGGAAGTCATTGATCTATGTACACGTCTGATTGGGATCGATATGTCTACAGCGTACAAAGTCCAGTTCTACAACAAGAGTGGTAATCCCTACCACATGGCCGTTTACAAGAAGTTTCCTGCCTCAATTGTTAGTGTTGCCTGGCAAGTTCGAGGTGTTCCCCCTAAATCCGGCCCTTCCAATGTTGACTTCACTCTGAACTACTCTGTCTCATTGAGTAACTGGGATCCTGATAATGGAACGTTTACGGGTTACAAGCATATAGTTGCTCGACTTGGTTCCATTTATGAAGCCTTTCTCAATGAAGGAGTACCTGACATTCGACCTATTCCAGGTGGAAGATTGGTTGAATTTGAAAAATATAAATTGCTTTCAGATCAGGTGTTGGTGAGGAACAGCACTCATCAACCTCTAACCTTCAGCTTTAACATTGATGGAAAAGTAGCAGGAGGACTGAGCGGCGTAGATGGTGGGGAGCAAGCCATCTTTGAATCAACTCCAGAGTACTATGTGAGTGCCTACAGAGAAATCAAAGAGGGCCAGGAGCTGGATATGGGAATAAGAGTCGGAGACCCTGTTGAACTCCAATTTAAGGAAGGCAATACCTATTCGGTGACAGTGTCCGAGGAAGGAGGCAAGGTCATACTTGGTCAACCTCAGCCAGTGAAGAATTAGAGAATTGTGTGTAGTTTAGTATAGCGTGGACTAGTGTAGCATAATGTAGTGTTGTGTAGTTCGGTATAGTGTGGACTAGTATAGCATAATGTAGTGTTGTGTAGTTGGATAGAACCGATGACAATAGGCAGTAGCATTTCTCCTGTTAAAGGAATTATTATAATATCAAAGATCAGTATTAGACTCTTCAGTTTTCTGATCAATAACACTTCAATTTGAATGTAATATTAAAAGGTATGGTATTAGTGATATGATAATTACATTCAATATATTACATGATAGAAATACAGGTATTTTATATAAATTGATAAATGGGTTAAAACGATAACATATCTGCATAAAAAAGATAATAATATTGCAGATAATATAATATACATTCACAATTAAAATAAATACGTATATTACACATAATATGTTATATGTATATATACAAATCCAGGTATGTACATATATTACACATAATTGCAATTAAAATAATATAGTTATTACACATTGAATAAAACTCGACCTGATATTTTAGCTAGACATAGCAGTCGATGTAAACTAACTTATGAAACAGTCCCCATGCATCTCCACGTTTAATCAAGATGATGCTATGGGGCCACATTTTGGTCATAGCACAATACTTAAAATATGGGAGAGTATAGGAAGAAATATGCTTAGTATCATCGTGCATTGCTCATGGGAGAGGGTATGTGTGTGGAAAATGGCTTCGGGTACCTACCTTACCTACCTCGGGTGCCTTTATTTGTCCATTCAGTTTAGGATTATATTGAGCTCAACCAACCTGAAGCTAGATGCAGCTAATCAAAAGCAGTAAGGTTCTTCACTTTAAATTCCACATGGAGAGGAGGGGCAGAAGGTGTGGTCAATATGAAACTAATGTAGTAAATGAATGTATACACACTCATACCCCCCTCCCCCCCCACACACACATGATCACTACACATGCTAATCATACATTAATCCACCCACACATGTACATTATACATAATATTATATAATGTATGTGAATGTTTACTCTATATTTTTTTGGATAGTCACCTTGTGTAACCAATATTATGTTTGTGTACTATTGGTGTCAGTGTGGTGACACTCATATATTGTATATAGGCTCATGATTTGTTGTTGGAAAGCTACAGAAATACCCAGTCACACAGAGTACACTCACAACCCCACTGTTATCAATGATGACAATTCATTATAACCGATAATGTGGAATTGGTAAAGTGGACGAAGAATACACCAGTTATCTTCTAAGGCAACCAGGAGGTGGAGTCAAACATATTGAACAGCTAGCTGTACATACTAAGCCTCACTCCATCTCACTAGTCAACAGTAACAGTGAAAGGAAATGAGAAATACAATTATTTTTGAAGAGAGTTTGTACAAAAATAGGACTTCATGAAGTGTATTCATGTACTGAAGAATAAAGGAATGATTTTAATTATTGCTACGGAAGTGATTAATGTTAAGGTGTCCATTATATGAGATAAAATAATTGCATTAATAACATAATATTATTACTAAGTATAATTTAACACAATGTATAACAATAATCAGGTACATGTTAATAGACATGCATGTATGGGTGTATATTATAGTTCTTGTATACACCTAGCTATATAGGCTCTATATTGATTTCATGGAGTTTGCCTATTAGTAATTAATGGAATTCATATACTTACATACTGTTTCTGAATCAATAATAGGATTGCCGTGGGATTTTTATAATAGTTTATACTGCTCACTGACTGTACTTTGTAGATATAATATTCACACAAACAAATTATAGTTATTGTTTGTATGTATATACTGCATGCATGTATCTTGATTCTCTACTTGTAAATGTCTGATACAGAGGATGCCTCCCTGTATGTGGGTGTACAAATTACGATATTTGCAGATGTGGTCAATGTTACGTACGTATATTAACACATGATTTGCGGAACATGATAATATATAATACGTATATATTGTTGATCAAATAAGTACAACTATTATTATTATGATACAAACCATAATTTCACATGATACCAGTTTATAACTCTGGAGGCTAAGTTTATATAAGTCCAAATTCCACCACAACTGTAACAATACAAAAATTAATTTTATCTGATAATTAATGTTAAGTACACCCACTGAAAGAAAATGTTTGTATACTGGGTTAGAGCATGTGTATGTTTGTGAACAACATCAGTCTATATAGCCTGTAGTTTTACTTTCACATTCCCTTTCAGAAATAAACGATATTTATCACTCCCAGCAGAAGCTGTGAACAAAATGGGTAAATAGTATGCAATTATTTGCTGATCAGCAAGTTGGCTTGTACACACATTATTCTCAGATACATCAGTGGTAACCCATACTGAATTAAACCGTTTCAGATGAGTGGATGGAAGAATTGGGTTAGGTAAACACAGCATCAGAACAATTGTATCAATTGTATTTGTCACAAATCCCTCTGAAACATAAGGCGCATGCGGAATGCCTTTGGAGATAGCCCCTTTTTCTGGAGTTTCGTGGTGACTGGAGTTGGCGGTATCAGATGTCTCTTTATCAGAGTGAGAATACTTAGCTCTCTTCTTTTTTCTTTGAGATTTTGTGGAGGAGTCCAAATGGTCACCATGATGCTTCATTTGACCCAGGCACTTGTATTGTTCACTCTCCAGTAAATTGATGAATTTCTACACAATTTCCAATATAATATAATCCTATGCACTGTACACTGTAGGTAGTGATTAACACAACATGCACTCTTTATAACGTAATTGGTGAATGCTACAAGGAGGTCATTCTCAAATGACTATCCTTGAGTTATTCAAGGATAGAGAGAAGACACAACAGTGTGAATTGTCGCAAAACTAAGCTATCATTTGCATAAATGTGACTGCACATGAGGAAAGAGGTCATTTGGTTGGTTCCATCAATTTAGTGATTCCGGTATCATCAGAAAACAATCCCGATGCTTAATAGCATGGTGAAAATAGCACATGCACCTGTATTGATAGGCTTTTAATTTTATTGTTCGAAGTTATGTACAAATCAATTGTGATATCACGTGCATCATTCTGTATAAGTATGATTTGCGAGGTTGCTTTGGTTGATACTCAATGTATGTGGAAATATGAAAAACATGGTATCCCGTCTCCCATGGAACCAGAGTAATAGAACATCCCTTACATAGAACTTATCCGATCAATATTGAAACACAGAACTACAGAAAGACAGACTTGAAGTAGCTTTCTGTTAAATAAAATTTCAACAAGGTGACGAATTCCAACGCTTGTGCAACATACTGAAAATGTGATAACCCACCAAATGACCCCTTTTCCTATGTACAGTTGCAAATGCTTCAACCTACTAAAATTTTTGCAATCAGTAAATAACACAAATGGTGTAAGATATTGTACGGACAATTGTTAGGACCCACAATTACTGGTGTGGGTTGTAAGAGATGACTTCTCCAACAAATACATGAGAAGTTATCAATTCATAACTTAGTAACTTAATTTCACTTTCACAATTGAAACATTTTCAAATAACTTGAAAAATGGTACAAAACACCCTATCTTCCAACACACTCAATCTAACCTTACGCAGTCTGCTCTTCAAATCATCCACTAGGTCATCCTCATTGTGAAGCATTATACTTTTCAGTTCCATGACTGCCTTATATATTTCCCAAAATTTCTGCAGTATGAACATCATAGAATGCTGCATTCTGTGTATTGGAAAAAAAAATCTCAGTTACAGGTTGACAATAGTTCCATTACTGTTCATACGTATGTATTTCATTAAACACTTCATTATCAATAAGAAGGCTACACGCTACGTATATTTCTGCATCAATGCATTTATGTAATTACATTTTCAGACAGATGCACATACACATATGCACTGTCCAGTACACATTTACAGTGTCATGTATTATAATATTATTACAATACACTAATATGAAAACACACCAAGTCCAACTCTTTCAACTGTTCAGGGACATGTATTCCATAGTGCTTTGCTCCAGCCATTTTCCTGGCAAAATATTCACAGGCATACTTGAAGCATTCCTATGAACAAATGGAATATGCCACGTACACAGGAAATCTTTCACATGTGGTTAATAAGAAGAAAAATGAAGCATCATATCCACATGTATAACATATTATGGAATTATAATAACGTACAACAAATAGTTCTGTCAATTTTTTCCTTGCATTTGTGGCTTCAATACCATATTCATCCGTGAAAGCTGAAAACTTCTGATTGAAATAGACCCTTATAGCATATTCATTGGCCACTCTATCTCTATTAGGAAGGACACCACGCCTTTCTGCAGTGATCACCATCTCTGTTCTAGTTCTAACATTTAGCAATATGCAATTGGAAGATGCATAACATTATTATTAATATAGTATCAAATAACCCTGACATATGTCACAATACAAAATGTACTGATTACATACACAAGGACTGACCCTCTCAGCTGTTCTTGGAGCTTAATCACCTGTGTTTTTGTCTCTTTCAACTCTGCCTTGAGGATTTCATTTTCTTGCTGCAGATCATTTGGATATTGACTGTTTCCTACAATGCCTGCCATCTGTTGACTGCAGCATAATAATAATAATAATCAACTTACAGCTACTAGAAAGATCTAACCTCTTGTCACTGACTATGCATGGTGGCAGTGATCATGAGTTAGGATATTATGGACTAGTAATATCAAGAAATAAATACGTACATATAAAATCTATTACAGTACGTGTGGGAGAGAAGACAAGCATGACTGAATATGGTGATCAAAAGGTAGAGGGTAATATTTCCAAACACTTCCAACCTGAACCACTGTTAAACCAATCCGACTTTTACCCACGTGATGTCCTAGGTGGAAAAGAGTGCCCAAAGGGCACCTTTTCCATCTTCATACTAAAAATTAATAAAATCAGTAAATTTCAATCTAATCCCTGGGCCATCTATCAATAGTGAGTATAGAAATACATAGCTGCTGTAAAGGTTAGAAAGAATTAGATGCTATATATTACAAAAACCAGCCTTTTGTCAAAAGCTTCTTTCATTTCTGTAACTTGTTCAACTATAGTTAACAACCTATACAAAAGCAATAAACATGGAAAACTAGTAACAATATGTATACATATAGCATAGATTAGAAACATTGACCTTCACTAACATGTTTCGAATAAGTTCAAGACGTTTTTCATAATCACTGTGATATGAATCATATTCCCTACGATATGTGGTGATGCTTTCAATGCCAACCATGCGTTGTGGTTCCCTGCCTTGAGATCCAGGGACCCTATGGTTTCAGTTACAGATAGCATATCCAAAGCAAATACCATAATAGTAATAAAATGTCATGATCATACCAGTCTCTGAGCCACATCCAAACCCTGTAAATTATATAGATTATATTATATATAAATTATAAGACAAGAATATAGGTTAATAATTACTTAAACAGTCTTACAGAAATCTGCTAAACACTACTACTGTGTAATATAAGTTCTATAATTTTGGTACACGTAACCATCATTGATCAGTTATGATAATAAATACCTTGAGAACATTGCACTGAGATGATGCTGATGTGCCTGACTTTCTACTTCCCAATGAGCTGGGTGAATTGATTTGTGATGTTCTTTTATATCACAACCTATGGAGTGTGGTCAGAACACTCATGAATTCCATTAAATTGCTGCTGATATAAAAGTTCACACACTTCACTGTAACACACAATAGGACCCAGTAACCATGAGTGAGCCAGCTGTAGTTGCAGCTATAGATTTTGGTACTTCCTATACTAAATTAGCCTTCAGTGTAGACACCAATGAAGATCCAATACCCTTCACAGAGTGGGAATGTGCTCCAGGAGGGGATATAGTGACCATGGCTCCAACCACTATTCTTCTGGATGGAACTGGAAAAGTAGTTGCTTATGGGTGGGAAGCTGAACATAAATACGGAACCCTGGAGCCAGAAGATAAGAACTCACATCGCCTATTTAAGCACTTTAAAATGAAATTGCATGAAGAGAAGGTATGTACGTGTAAATACTTTCTATATTATAACATTAAATCTTAAATATTAAACATTTTTAACATTATTGTGTAAATTGCCTTTAGAATTTTGATATGCAGTACAGAATATCTCCTATTAATGGTGGTGATATGAGCTCAATGCCAGCGATTGATATATTTTCAAAAGCCCTTGAACATCTCAAGACAAAGTTAATAAATTTCATTGATACCAAATTAGAGGGGCTTCACATCAATGACTATTCACGTGACATCCGCTGGGTACTAACTGTCCCCGCTATCTGGAGTACAGGAGCAAGACACTTCATGAGAGAAGCTGCTTATAAGGTGTGTACTAACTAAAGTATAACATACATTAAGATATACCATTAACTCAAGTTGATTATATTATATACATTGGATAGGATTCAGGTTAGGTAATTATGATGTATTAGCCTGTGCAACCTACTAGACCTTTGAATACACAGTAGCTAGCTAACAAATCCAACATACAATTAGTCCATCCACATTTCAATTTATTGTTGTGGTTAAATTATTAATTATTATGAGATATGAATTAATCTAGACCATTCCTCCTCTTTATTTCTCCTGGGTGTTTGGTGGGATGATTGTAGCAAGCCAGACGTGAAGCCCATCCTGTATTTTATTCAATATCATCCCTTAAAGTAACACCGCCTTTCTACTGCTTACAGGCTGGGCTGTGTAAGAAGGCAACAAGAAGTCAATTAGTGATTGCATTGGAGCCTGAATGTGCTGCTGTTTACGTGAAGGCACAGAAGGATAAATCTAAAGCCCTTAGAAGCCTGACCTACGCCGTTGTGGACTGTGGAGGGGGAACTGTCGATATCGCCTACCACTCACTGGATGAAAGGGAGGGAGGTACTTATGTAGTCCGGGAGCTTGCCCCACCCAGCGGAGGACCATATGGAGGAACCCTGGTTGATAGAGCATTTGAAGAGCTTCTAAAAAATATATTTGGGAGACATCAGGAAGGAAACAAGCATGGTGAAACACGTTTCATTGACAGACTGAAAGTAGAATACACTGATGCTTGGATGGATCTCATGAAAGAATTCGAAGCATGCAAGACAACACTTCAGGGAGAAAATAACGATTTGGTACGTTTCAGACTGGATCAAAATTTCGGAGAAGCCTGTTTTAAAATTTCAGGAACCAGTGCTTCGATCCTCATAAGGCAGTGCAAGGTAGAAGGAGTCTCCCTTTCGCCGTCCAAAATGCTCCTAATAAATGTTGGGGTTCTTGCTCAGTTATTTACTAAACCAATAGAGCACATACAGACATGTCTTAACAATGATTTGCAGAGGATACCAAACATTGCTGCAGTGTACATGGTTGGTTCCTTCTCATCATGCCCCCTGCTATTTTCTACAATTCAAGAGAAAGTTAAAACAAAAGTCAAAAGTGACAATATCGTCCGCCCTCCAGAAAGCGGACTCGCCATCATCAGGGGAGCAGTACTTTATGGGTTCAATCCAACGATTATCCAGGAACGTATATCGGAGTATTCATATGGCCTTGGTATTAGTGAAGAGTTTGATGCATACAGACACCCAGCTAAAAGGAAGTTCCATATTAAAAGTACGGGAAAGTACTATTGCGGTGGCATCTATCACGAATTTCTCCCCTGTGGTGGAACAATCCAGAATACAAAAACACTCATCAAACGTTTGTATTCTCCACTTGAGGCCGATGCCACAAATATGAACATCAAGGTACATTGTGCTCCTCGCAATGTCAGATACACCGATGATCTAGGATGTCGTCATCTAGCTACAATACATGTCCCCATGCCAGACACCACCGGTGGTGTGAATCGTAGAGTCCAAGTGGAAATTGAATTTGACGGCCCAGAGATCCACATTGTGTGCACCGACGAGAACACAGGTGTATCGATTGATGAATCCATAGAATTCCACTATGGGAAATGAACATCGAGTATGTTTACTAGTGTGCTGTGTATAAATATATATCTCATTTCTACTACATATACTTATTTGCTTATTACATATCAGCAAAACATTGAACTTTATTTCACAAACATTAATGTTACTATCACAGTATAATATACCTCTATTATAATAGTCGATTGAGCAATGTTTTATTACTGCTGTACTGTTAGTTGTAATTATAATATTGTAACAGTTACTGTACATAACTGTGATTGTTACATTATGTATGATAATTATTGAATTATTCAAATAATTAATAATTATTATCAAAATATCTAATACAGTGTATGAACTTTGCACGAAACTTGACTTGCAGTTCATTTGCAACCAGGAAGATACTTCAAATTAATCTCCTACACTATTACATGTACTGCATCATCCCTTACCCTTAAGGATGAAGAACATGGCATATATTTGCAATGATGATTACATATACGTATATGTACGTACATATAAAATAAAAATTGGTATGGGCACAATGCACAGCTAAGCCATTAAAACATTCATTATGTCCCTCATGATAGCAATAAACATGAGCACATGAGTCTTCCCTGTACGTACACACATCACTATACTTTCTGTACAAACACCACTACTATCTGTACACACATAGCTGTACACACACCACTACTACCTGTATATGTACATACATCACAACTAAATGTACATGCATTATCAACTACAAATAATATGATCGTCTTGAAGAGGCATATGTAGTGAGGGATTTAAGAAAAGAAGTACTAAGTGCTTTGAAGAGCGCACACCTTTTGATCTTCCGTCATTGGCTTCATGCACATACAACCAATCATACACTTTCATGACATTTGCTCTGACTTGTGAGGTTATCATCAAGGGATGCCTTGCTAATAATACCCATGGTTGTTTAGCCAACAATAGGTTACACAAATTAGTTCACCTTTCTCCAGTGGTTGTTTGTACACATATCACTACCAGCTGTACACACACCACCACTAGCTGTACACACACCACTACCAGCTGTACACACACCGCTACGTACTAGCTGTACACACATCACCACTAGCTGTACACACATCACTACTAGCTGTACACACATCACTACTAGCTTTACACACATCACTACTAGCTGTACACACATCACTACTAGCTGTACACATGTCACTACTAGTTGTACACACACTACCATTAGCTGTACACACACCACTACTAGCTGTACACACCACTACTAGCTGCACATACACCATATTGAAGAGGCATATGTAGTGAGACTCATGACTTGCAGGGATTTAAGAAAAGTACTAAGTACTTTGATGAGCATGCATCCTCTGATCTTCTGTCATTGGCTTCATGCACATACAACCAATCATACACTTTCATGACATTTGCTCTGACTTGTGAGGTTATCATCAAGGGGTTCCTTGCTAATAATACCCATGGTTGTTTTCGCCAACAATAGGTTACACAAATTAGTTCACCTTTCTCCAGTGGTTGTTTGACCAACAATATTATTAGATTACACAAATTATAGTTATTAGATTACACAAATTAGTTCACCTTTCTCACCAGAAGCCCTCCGCAAGAAGCCTTTCACCACATTATACAACTGACTCAAAAGTACATGGACACCAGTAGGAAACCTAACACAGGCCAATATTAGCTGTAAACACAGCACTGTTAGCTATATGTACACACACCACTACTAACTGTACACACACCACTACTACCTGTATACAAATCACTACTAGCTGTACACACATCAGGACTAGCTGTACACACATCAGGACTAGCTGTATACACACCACTACTAGCTGTAGACACCACTATTGTATATGCATATCACACACACACGACACACACACACACTATAATAGCTAAATGTATATCATGATATATATTATAGAGTATGTGTACATCTGTATCTGAGCGAGTGCCATTATTATATACTCCAAGTGATGGAGTGAACTGTCACAGTGTGGATTTGTTTGCTGACATCATGAGCTGATCATGTGTAATATAACATAATAATTATGTATATACATACGTATATGTACATATGTATATTTGGGTTAGGGTTACATAGGGTATATGGGTAGATACACATTATTGGCAGGCAGTAATACATAACTCTTAGTGATGACGCTAAATGTTTGTGTGTGTGTGCGTGTGTGTGTGCACGCGTACGTGCATGCATGCGTGTGGGTGTATGACATGGGATGTCCTTCCCAGTATCCAATGATGCACTGTGTGTGTTGTAGTGCTTGCCGTAGTTCTTGTCCACTTAGACAATCCCTCCACTCACTCCAGTCATATACACTCAGTCTACACACACCATAGTGTACACATTGCCAACATGATCTTGAGTATTGTAAAGGGTGGGAATTGACTGATGTTTGCTGTGATGAATTTGATGCACATGCAATGAGAGCAACCTAGAGTCTGTCAATAGTGTACCTGCACCTACACACATGTCATTTAATATGTTATGTATGTATGGACATATAGATTGATTCTGATCCTCTTTCTTCTTTGATTGCAGCCATTTGTTGATGCTTGCTTGTCCAAGAAGAATGTGACTGAAGCAGGGCTATAATATACCGAGAGAGTTATAAGTTATACATTGTCACCATCCTACCACCAGTTTTCATAGACAAGTGAGCATGAGTGTACACTGCTTTAAAAGCAGCTAAAGAACGGACAACACACACAGAGGTGCCTGATCTACAACTGACACCAAACCTATGTGTGCAAGTAGGCAAACTATACCAGTCGAAATGAAACTGGTAGAGCGATGGGGTAACACGGGTGATTGGGGACACCAGGGCAATAAGTTTGTTGTTAACTGTTTATGGTGTCCTTTATTTGGTATGTCCTTCAACAGAGGTTACTGTCATGTAGTTCATTCAGTTTAGGAATATATTCAGCTCAATCTATCTGAAGCTAGATGTGGTCAAATACAGTAAGGTCCTTCACTTCCACATTCCACCCCTGTACGAGAGACTTGACCAAGGTGATGTTAATACCTAGCCACACATGCATGCACATTTGATTGAACATGTTTCCAATGCTGAAACTGTCTTTCTTGGCCAAAGGAAGTATAGATGTGATATAATTCGCCTAGCCTTTTATATTATATTAGTATTATAATTACAAGGCGTATCATAGTATGTCCTGCATAATTTAACATAATATGTCATTCTTCTTTATGTAGTGATGTACACTTTGATCCAAAGTCAATTGTCCAATTGTCCAAGGAGAATGTGATCAAAGCAAAGTGATATGCTGAGAGAGCTCCTATTGAAGGAAAGTGGAAGTTGTATTTGAATATCATTATCAGTGTGTACATTTTGATGCATACTGATGTGATCATTTGGGGGAATCTGACATTCCTCATTTCCAAACGAGTCTATTTCTGCATTTTGAGTATATATATATTACTTCTGACCAAAGAATCAGTTAATACCAATTTTGAGACCAATACATATTTGAGAAGCAAAATATTCGGTGATTTTGTTGTGGCAAGTTCGACAATGACCATTTCTCTGTCTTTAATATCACCTATAGAAAGGTAAAACAGGAAATTGGTCATTCGTAGTGGGTATCAATAATTGTAGATGTAGGATCCCATACAAAGAATCCATTGCATGGTGACAAAAGATTAAAAAAGATCGAATATATATAATATACAATAAAATCACACAATAACACACACAGGTGACAAAATACTATAATACTGCAATCCTCAACACCAAATAAGAGACACACCACCTCACACATTTTGCATTTGAATGGAATAGCCTTCAAATGCATACATCATACTACCACCAGCATCCATGCACAGGGGACATAAGGATTAACTGGACCAAGTGTACACTGCATTCAAAGCAGCTAAATAACACACAACACGTGGTAATTCAGGACACCAGACTAATGTGGGAGGGTGTAGTCTGGTGTATCTAGGCCCATTCCTCTGGACTAACAAAAAATGGAGGGCAAAGGCCGGCTACACCAGACTGGGATGGGCGCCTTCAAACAGTTATGGTAAAGGTAATTAAACATCTGTTTTCACATACTGCGGTCTAAGCACAATCATAGGAAACAGACTACAACAAGGTTAGCATCAGTTCTCGTCGTCCTCCCTCGAGTCCCTGAAAGATCTAGAGCAGACGTCAACACCCGCCATTTACCCGCTTCTCAGGGGGTGTTTATCAGGGAAAATGTCACATGGTTATCACACAGTGGAAAATGGATTCCAAGACTGTTACTGTTATGAGAAACCTTTAGTATTTCAGCTAGGAATACAATCAGTTCGAGCTACTGGAAGTTAGATGTAATCAAATACAGTAAGTTTCTTTACTCTAAATGCCGCCGCCTGTG
The DNA here is from genome assembly GCA_964020155.1 of Chondrilla cf. caribensis. Classification (NCBI taxonomy): domain Eukaryota; kingdom Metazoa; phylum Porifera; class Demospongiae; order Chondrillida; family Chondrillidae; genus Chondrilla; species Chondrilla cf. caribensis. Next base: position 462,595 of record OZ026558.1, on the reverse strand, counting down.
GGGGAGTCAGATATAGTGATATGCAGAAGAGCTTACCTCCAGCTTAGCATTAACGAACAACTATGATGAGGGGAGTAATGAGTAGAGAGTGGGAGATTTCAGTGTCAGTATATGCACACAATAGCTGACACACATCATAATGCGTAATGAATTCATAGGTTCTAACTGGATCTCATTTGAATACTCTCTTTTTTCAGGCCTAATTCTTCCATATAAGAATAAGTCCATAATAATCTCAGACACAATAACTTCATTACACTCTCTCAGACCATGCAGCAGCATTGATTGCATTACATGCTGTAAGTTGTATAATGAACACATTATGTTCACATGACCACAATATAGGCAGATGACATTGAGTAATAACTTTCCGTACAATTAACAATAACAAACTTTATCATTCAACACAATCATACATCATTGGAAACAGACTAAACAATGTTATACGTAGTCTTTCCTCGTTAACTTCCACAGGGGATCTGTGAGTTTACATCATATGTCACTCTACTCCATGTAGTGATGTATTTGACCCAAAGTCCTATATAGACAATGACAGGCAGTTGGTGGGGAATGGACAAGCTGGTAGGACCAAACTCAACTACATCAAGGAGGAAGAAGAAGGACCTACCAATAAGCAGTATGTGGGGGCAATCTTTGATGATTCAAGCTCAGCAAGTGCCTACATGCAAATTGGAATTGCTGCGAGCACAATTGAAGCAATCATATCTGCCACCCCTGCAGTTCCACCACCACAGTTTAGTCCCGACTTCAAAAAAGATGAAGCTCTGCGTTATGCCAAGCTAAGCCAACTTGCCTATCAACCATACTCAGAAGTTGTTCAAGAGCTGCCTAAATATAATCTGGTTGCCGAAATGGAAATCTACGATCAAAGTACTGACACAAATGGCTTCATTGCCAGTGATGACACCTCTGTTGTGGTAGCGTTTCATGGGACGGCAAGTTGGAAAGATGTCTTGACGGATTTGTGGTTTGTTACAGCGCGCATTAATTCAGATGAGAAGGTGTACGGTCACAAAGGTTTCATAACTGCAATGAATACTGTTTATAAGTCAATTGAAGCCAAACTGATGCCTTACCTTGGAAAGAAGAAGCTCTTCATCACTGGACACAGCCATGGTGATGCACTGGCCACACTCCTCACATATCGGATTTCTCGTGCACACGACATCTCTCAACCAATCCAGTATGTCTATGGGTGTCCTCCTGTGGGAGATATCGCTCTGGCCACCTATTTCACCGGGATGGATTCAAACACGCTCACGATTCAAAATGATCCTGTTTCCTCAGGAACCCTGATCCTCCTTGGTGAATGGACTGGTATGTACAAGCCAAATCCAGTGATGTACCTACCAAAAACTGCTAGTCATGGAATTGCTGACTACATCCACCAATTGGAGAACTTTCGTATGTAGACGATCAGTATAACAGGATGGCTTTGTTTGTAACAGTCATCATGCATTTGCTGTATCAATTGTGGCATAACTAGTATAGGCCATATTACCTTATTCGCAAGTGTTATTACAGAGTCAGACCTGTTACTATGTATCACCTCATGCACTCATTACTGTGGCTATACAGTGTGTATTCAGCTGAGTAGTGATAATAATTATTATTCAAAATCTGCACTGATCATAGCTTCAATGAAATATGATAAATGCATGAAATAGCATTTCAAAACTAAAATGTGATTTTCATACATTTCAAACTGATATGATCTGCATACAGTGTATAGAGTATAATTAATACAACAATGCATGAATCAATTGTGCAGACTACATACGTAGTGTGTGTACTATTGTGTATATTGTGTGTGTACTAGTACTATTACGTATACATTGCTAACACCAGTGTACTATTGTGTACATTGCTAACACCAGTGTACTATTGTGTACATTGCTAACACCAGTGTACTATTATGTACATTACTAACACCAGTGTACTATTGTGTACATTGCTAACACCAGTGTACTATTGTATACATTGATAACACAGTGTACTATTGTGTACATTGCTAACACCAGTGTACTATTGTGTACATCGCTAACACCAGTGTACTATTGTGTACATTGCTAACACCAGTGTACTATTGTGTACATCACTAACACCAGTGTACTATTGTGTACATTACTAACACCAGTGTACTATTATGTACATTGCTAACACCAGTGTACTATTGTGTACATTACTAACACCAGTGTACTATTGTGCACATTGCTAACACCAGTGTACTATTGTGTACATTACTAACACCAGTGTACTATTGTGTACATTACTAACACCAGTGTACTATTGTGTACATTACTAACACCAGTGTACTATTGTGTACATTGCTAACACCAGTGTACTATTGTGTACATTGCTAACACCAGTGTACTATTGTGTACATTGCTAACACCAGTGTACTATTGTGTACATTACTAACACCAGTGTACTATTGTGTACATTGCTAACACCAGTGTACTATTGTGTACATTGCTAACACCAGTGTACTATTGTGTACATTACTAACACCAGTGTACTATTGTGTACATTACTAACACCAGTGTACTATTGTGTACATTACTAACACCAGTGTACTATTGTGTACATTACTAACACCAGTGTACTATTGTGTACATTGCTAACACCAGTGTACTATTGTGTACATTGCTAACACCAGTGTACTATTGTGTACATTGCTAACACCAGTGTACTATTGTGTACATTACTAACACCAGTGTACTATTGTGTACATTACTAACACCAGTGTACTATTGTGTACATTACTAACACTAGTGTACTATTGTGTACATTGCTAACACCAGTGTACTATTGTGTACATTACTAACACTAGTGTACTATTGTGTACATTGCTAACACCAGTGTACTATTGTGTACATTGCTAACACCAGTGTACTATTGTGTACATTGCTAACACCAGTGTACTATTGTGTACATTACTAACACCAGTGTACTATTGTGTACATTACTAACACTAGTGTACTATTGTGTACATTGCTAACACCAGTGTACTATTGTGTACATTGCTAACACCAGTGTACTATTGTGTACATTGTTAACACCAGTGTACTATTGTGTACATTACTAACACCAGTGTACTATTGTGTACATTGCTAACACCAGTGTACTATTGTGTACATTGCTAACACTAGTGTATTATTGTGTACATTGCTAACACCAGTGTACTATTGTGTACATTGTTAACACCAGTGTACTATTGTGTACATTACTAACACCAGTGTACTATTGTGTACATTACTAACACCAGTGTACTATTGTATACATTACTAATACCAGTGTACTATTGCGTACATTGCTAACACTGGTGTACTATTGTACACATTGCTAACACCAGTGTACTATTTTGTACATTACTAACACTAGTGTATTATTGTGTACATTGCTAACACCAGTGTACTATTTTGTACATTGCTAACACTAGTGTACTATTGTGTACATTGCTAACATCAGTGTACTATTGTACTATTATTATCAACATTGAGCAGCTGATGAATACACGATTTCAAATCAGTTCTATCTATGCACTCTAAAGTATACAATTGCTACGAAACTACTTGTTACCTTTCCTACGAGAGTCCTACACTATAAGGCCTAAATGAAGAAATGTTCAGCTGCTGTTTGGTTTCCACCTTGGTACTAGGTCCCGACTAGTTTGACTGACCTTGCTTTGTCACCATTATTTACCTGTCTTTTTTCTACCCGATGTTGACGAGCATCCAGCTGGTCCGTTATCGTCCCCTCGCAGCCTGTTTGGTTATAGAATTCCCAATTACCAGAAAGGGCAATTGCAGAGGATACACCATTTGGTGTATTAGGAGGAAATTGCTGAGCAATATTATCCAATGTTGTATCTGTTGTTTTCATTTCTCCCTTGTAGTCAGGGTGTGCAAAGATCGCAATGATTGGGAATTTAATGTCAAATGCTCGAGCAGACTTGATTCTGAAGCCAACATTACAAATCTCATTTTCTGGATACACAATGCGTGAGGAGGACCCTCCACCACGAGGGCCATAATTCTCCTCGCTGTAGACAATCCACACTGCTCCCTCGCCATGTTCAAGCTTGACTTCGCATCCAAAATACTCAAAGTCTTGGTCATCCATTGCGGAAACATCGTGACGGAACCAGGCACTGTAATCGTTTTTCTTAGTACGGAACCTAATGGCTGAGTTATGGCTCATAATGATCAACGCGTTTCTTCACTTTCAGATAAGTCTTGAACTCTTCTCTCAGTGAGGTGATTTTCTTCAGAGCGACCCACTTTATATAGCCACTTATGACATCATTTACAGCACTGTCTTAAAATAGTATACACTAAGTAACCGCGTTGAAGATATATATAAGATACATATTATACTATAATAATATAAAACGCATGTATTGTACCATGATGCATGGGCGTGGATGGCAAGGAATGCATCAAGTGTATCAAATACAGATGTGGTTACTTTGAAGAGACGTTATAGCAGTGAGACTTATGACCAGAATTCCAGAACACACATCACTACTAGCTGTACATACATCACTACTAGCTGTACACACATCACTACTAGCTGTACACACATCACTACTAGCTGTACACACTACACTACTAGCTGTACACACATCACTACTAGCTGTACACACATCACTACTAGCTGTACACACTACACTACTAGCTGTACACACACCACTATTAGCTGTACATCCATCACTACTAGCTGTACACACACCACTACTAGCTGTACACACACCACTATTAGCTGTACACACATCACTACAAGCTGTACACACACCACTACTAGCTGTACACACACCACTATTAGCTGTACACACTTCACTACTAGGTGTACACACCACTACTAGTTGTACATGTGCGGAGATAAACACACAAATTCACACACACACACACACACACGTGTGTGTGTGTGTGTGCTTGTACTTAGTTATGCATGGGTGATTTTTGTATCTCGCGCTGTATGTCACGTGCTAACATACACCGCATACACGCATGCGCACACAAGAGACACGTGTAGCCTCACAATAGTACCTATAGCTACATGTATATTCTGATATATAGTGTATCATTGTCTTCATGCACACTCAATATTACCAACTGAATACTTACATGACACAAGGTCTAACATGTAAGGTTTTAAGGCAGGTGTTTGTTGTTCTTCACATTGAGGATGTATTATATAACAATTATCACACGTTTAGGATGGCATTTTGACTGTTATTGCCGGAGACATGAGGACATGTAGCACACTTCACTCCATTGATCTCACAACCAACCATGAAACAAGTTAATTAGTTCACATTCCTCACCAAAAACCACAAAAAAGTGGGCTAAGTGAAAAGTCACATAGCCCACAGTCAGTACCACAGCCATCACAAATACGCACATCTGACTCATGGGTACATGAACACCAGTAGAAAACCTAACACACACAACTAATAGCTGTACACACACCACTACTAGCTGTACACACACCACTACTAGCTGTACACACACCATATTATTAACTAAAGATATGATTATCTTGAAGAGGCATAATATTATGTACTGAGACTCATAAACTGCAGGGAATAACAAAAGAAGTACTAAGTGTTTTGAAGAGCACACACCTTCTGATCTGTGGTCATTGGCTTCATGCACATGTATACAACCAATTACATACTTTCATGACATTTGCTCTGACTTGTGAGGTTATCATCCAAACTGTGGGTGCATGTTCTTTGCCAGCAATATATTAACTATTATTAGATATTATATTATGCTATTATTACACATTGTCAAATTACGTAGTTCACATTTCACACCAGACACACCCTATAGGAACCCCTTCATTTGTACCACAGCCGCAACATTATTCAACTGACTCAAAGGTACATGAACACCAGTAGGAAGTTACATGGACCTGTCAGCAATTGACCACTTTGTAGTCAACACAGCCTCATGTCTCTACAAACGCCCTGGAACGTAACAGATCATGTCCTGCCTGGTTGTGCTGAACTGGATAAAGGGTTGGACTAAATTACCTCACATTAGAATGGACCACTCGGGAGAGGTGAGATGATCTCCCAGGCAACAAGAAAAATGGCTTCTCAGTGATGGTATAGTGGACAGATGTGCAGTAGAGAACATGACCTTATTTGGTCACATCTGTAGCATCAGGTGAGTTGGTCTCATTATATACCAATAAACTCTCAAGACCTCAGACTACTGGGAGGGGCTAGTGAGGATATTCATTGGATTCCTGGAACTGCTCTATGGAGTCAACTGGGTGTGTGAAGGCTTGTTTATGAGGTACAACATACATCCAATTAACATGTAGGAAGAGTCTAATGAATAGGTACACATATATTGTGTAGACATTCTGATGTATAAATGTTCACACCATGGTAACTGGTCAACAGTAACCTAACTACATCAGGTCTGAGAGTGAAGCTTGAAATGCACAAGTTATCAGTTGTCTCAAAGTACAAGTAAAAAACTCTGGTTTCAACCTTAGGCTAATAGTATCCCAACACCTTACAAATCATGTTAAGTTAACCATTAAACTATTAAACACAATGAGGTCCTGAATAGCAAGATAATAATTAGACTAAACAATGTAAATATACACTCACCAATACAAATTACTGTGTGTGTGTGTGTGTGTGTGTGTGCGTGCGTGCGTGCGTGCGTGCGTGTGTGTGTGTGTCTGCATGGGTATGTGTGTGCACATGTGTGCATGTGTCTGTTCTTGCTGCAGACAATTTGTCACACTGACTTCCCCTCCATTAGTGCTCCATTTATCTTTAGTTCAGCTGACATTCCATTGACAATGGTGTCAACACTTTGTATCCCTCAGACCTTTACTAGTCTCTAGCACACATGTACTACACATCTACACCAAAACCAATCACCCTTGAAACAGGATGATATATCTGGTTATAGCCATAATGTCACCTCATCACATGTGCTCCAGATGTCATAGCAACTATAGTATAAATACACTTGGAGATGATGGTCTTTTGGATGGGCATTTTCCAGGTGATGTACAACATTAATACTTGCTACTCTCACACACATGTCATGTAACTAGCTGTACACACACCACTACTAGCTGTACACACACCACTACTAGCTGTACACACACCACTACTAGCTGTACACACATCAATACTAGCTGTACACACATCACTACTAGCTGTAAACACACCATACGTACATGGGACATGCACATATTATAGGTACATACATACATATGTACAATAGTGTACAGATAGTACCTATAGCTACATGTATGTATATCCTGATATAGATAGTGTATCATTGTCTTCATGCACCCTCAATATTACCAACTGAATACTTACATGACACAAGAACTAACATGTAAGGATTTAACACAGGTGTTTGTTGTTTTTGACATTGAGGATGCCAACAATATCACATTGCAAATTAGTTCTTGACAATACATTGAGGATGAATTATATAACAATTATCACATGTTTAGGACGACATCCTGACTGTTATTGCCGGAGACATGAGGACATGTAGCACACTTCACTCCATTGATCTCACAACCAACCATGAAACAAGCAAATTAGTTCACATTCCTCACCAGAAACCACAAAGGACTGTGGGCTACGTGATAAGTCACATAGCCCACAATCAGTACCCCAGCCATTACACAATACATACATCTGACTCATGGGTACATGAACACCAGTAGAAAACTGAACACACACCGCTACTAGCTGTACACACATCACTACTAGCTGTACACACACCACTACTAGCTGTACACACATTACTACTAGCTGTACACACACCACTACTAGCTGTACACACCACTACTAGCTGTACACACATCACTACTAGCTGTAAACACACCACTACTAGCTGTACACACATCACTACTAGCTGTACACACATCACTACTAGCTGTACACACATCACTACTAGCCGTACACACATCACTACTAGCTGTACACACACCACTACCAGCTGTACACACATCACTACTAGCTGTACACACACCACTACTGTACTAGCTGTACACACACCACTACTGTACTAGCTGTACACACACCACTACTGTACTAGCTGTACACACATCACTACTAGCTGTACACACATCACTACTAGCTGTACACACATCACTACTAGTTACTACACACACACACACACACACATACACACACACACACACACACACACACACACACACACACACATACACACATACACACACCGTTAATTCCCTTATGATGCGAATGAATGACGTCATTGAGTTACAATAACACTATTATGGGTTAGCTTAAAGGGCACGTTAGATGTCATTATGATGTCATAAGATCATAGGGCTGTTGTATGTTCTATAGGAGAATTGTATGGAATGTATAGGAGGTATAGCAGTACTAGTACAATGCAATATATAATATTCATGTGACAATGACGTAATTACGATATCATGTGATTATCACATGATACACATGCACACATACACTTATAAATATTTATTATATTAGCTAAATGTATATCATGATATAGTGTATGTGTACATATGTATCTAAGTGAGTGCCATTATTACTCCAAGATGGAGTGAACTGTCACAGTGTGGATTTATTTGTGGACCATTATCATGTGTATCATAACATATGTATATACATAATATGTATACATATATGACTATATGTGGGTTAGGGTTACATAAGGTATATATACGAATGTAGATATATAATAATATTATACATCATATACATACTGTTGTAATTATTATTATTATATTATAATATTATATATGTGGTTATACTGTATATGTATACCATAGAGGCAGGTTGTTAAGCACATCCTATAAACGAGGCGCATAGTCTCTTGTCTATCTAAAGCCATATAAATGAAGCGCATATGCCATGTGTGTACTCTGTCCATAGACCACCTAGAGTCTATGCTCTGTCAATCTGTCAGGCATATAATAGTATTGTTTCGACGGTTACAACATTTGGTTTCTTTTGCAAATGATAGCATCATGGCCAGAGCTGCTTCTATGGTCCGGACAACCCTCAACTGCGGGGTTTCAGTAGCTAAGCCAACCTCTGTGCGTAAGAGCTACACTCGAGAATCCAAGCTGGAATTGAACTTCTATTGCAACAGCTATTTGTACCAGATGTCGAAACATTTCGCCATGAACACTTTCGTGAAGGAACACAACTTCTTCACATTCCGGTAACCTTGATTTTGCTACATTCTCTCCTGCCTGATACATGCTAATAGCTATACAATGCTCTGGGTGTCAATAGGCGCCACTCGTTCGATAAGTGCATACCATTTGTTGAAGCAGAGCGATATGCCGAGAGAGCTCCTATTGAAGGAAAGTGGAAGCTGTATGTGAATATCTTTATCAGTGTGTACATTACGCTGCATAATGATGTGATCGTTAGGGAAATCCGACAGTCCTCATCTCCAAACAAGCCAATTTCTGCATTTTTAGCATTTTTATTACTTCTGACCAAGATTTAGTTAATACCAATTTTGAGACCAATACATATTCAAACAGTGAAATATTTGGTGACTTTGTTGTGGCGAGTTCGACAACGGCCATTTTTCTGTCTTTAATATCACCTATAGAAAGGTAAAACAGGAAATTGGTCATTTGTAGTGGGTATCAATAATTGTAGATGCAGGATCCCATACAAAGGATCCATTGCATGGTGACAAAACATTTAAAAAGATCGAATAATGTACAATAAAATCACACACTAACACACAAAGGTGACAAAATACTATAATACTGCAATCCTCAACACCAAATAAGAGACACACCACATCACACATTTTGCATTGGAATGGAATAGTCTTCAAATGCATACAACATCCTACCACCAGTATCCATGCACAGGGGACATAAGGATTAACTGGACCAAGTGTACACTACTTTCAAAGCAGCTAAATAACACACAACACGTGGTAATTCGGGACACCAGACAAATGTGGGAGGGTGTATTCTGGCGGAGCTAGGCCCATTCCTCTGGACTAACAAAAAATGGAGGGCAAAGGCCGGCTACACCAGACTGGGATGGGTACCTTCAAACGGTTATGGTAAAGGTAGTTAAAAACCTGGTTTCACATACTGTGGTCCAAGCACAATCATAGGAAACAGACTACAACAAGGTTAGCATCAGTTCTCGTCGTCTTCCCTCGAGTCCCCGAAGGATCTAGAGCAGACGTCAACACCCGCCATTTACCCGTCACTCGGGGTGTTTATCAGGGAGAAAGTCACATGGTTATCACACTATGGAAAATGGATTCCAAGATTGTTACTGTAATGAGAAACCTTCAGTAGTTCAGCTAGGAATACAATCAGTTCGATCTACCGGAAGTTAGATGTGATCAAATACAGTAAGTTTCTCTACTCTAAATGCCGCCGCCTGTGGGGGAGTCAGATATAATGATATGCAGAGGAGCTTACCTCCAGCTTAGCATTAACGAACAACTGATGAGGGGAGTAATGAGTAGAGAGTGGGAGATTTCAGTGTCAGTATATGCACACAATAGCTGACACACATCATAATGCGTAATGAATTCATAGGTTCTAACTGGATCTCATTTGAATACTCTCTTTTTTCAGGCCTAATTCTTCCATATAAGAATAAGTCCATAATAATCTCAGACACAATAACTTCATTACACTCTCTCAGACCATGCAGCAGCATTGATTGCATTACATGCTGTAAGTTGTATAATGAACACATTATGTTCACATGACCACAATATAGGCAGATGACATTGAGTAATAACTTTCCGTACAATTAACAATAACAAACTTTATCATTCAACACAATCATACATCATTGGAAACAGACTCAGATCATAATCTCAGACATAATAATTTCATGCAGCAGCATTGATTGCATTACATACTGTAAGTTGTATAATGTATACATATTCACATGACCACATTATAGGCAGATTACATTGAGTAATAACTTTCCATATAATTAGCAATAACATATTTTATCATTCAGCACAATCTTACATCACTGAAAACAGACTAAACAATGTTATACGTAGTCTTTCCTCGTTAACTTCCACAGAGGACCTGTGAATTTACATCATATGTCATTCTTCTTTATGTAGTGATATACACTTTGATCCAAAGGCCTATATAGACAATGACAGGCAGTTGGTGGGGAATGGACATGCTGGTAGGACCAAACTCAACTACATCAAGGAGGAAGAAGAAGGGCCTACCAATAAGCAGTATGTGGGGGCAATCTTTGATGATTCGAGCTCAGCAAGTGCCTACATACAAACCGAAATTGCCGCGAGCACAATTGAAGCAACCATCTCTGCCACCCCTGCAGTTCCACCACCAGAGTTTAGTCCCGACTTCAAAAAAGATGAAGCTCTGCTTTATGCACAGCTAAGCCAACTTGCCTATCAGCCATACTCGGAAGTTATTCAAGAGCTACCTAAATATAATCTGGTTGCCGAAATGGAAATCTATGATCAAAGTACTGACACAAATGGCTTCATTGCCAGTGATGACACCTCTGTTGTTATAGCGTTCTGTGGGACAGCAAGTTGGAAGGATATCTTGACAGACTTGTGGTTTGTTAAAGCGCGTATAAATCCGGATGAGAAGGTGTACGGTCACAAAGGTTTCATAACTGCAATGAATACTGTTTATAAGTCAATTGAAGCCAAACTGATGCCTCACCTTGGAAAGAAGAAGCTCTTCATCACTGGACACAGCCTTGGTGGTACACTGGCCACACTCCTCACATATCGGATTTCTCGTGCACACGACATCTCTCAACCAATCCAGTATGTCTATGGGTGTCCTCCCGTGGGAGACATTGCTTTGGCCACCTATTTCACTGGGATGGATTCAAACACAATCACGATTCAAAATGATCCTGTTTCTTCAGGAACCCTGATCCTCCTTGGTGAATGGACTGGTATGTACAAGCCAAATCAAGTGATGTACCTACTAAAAACTGCTGGTCATGGAATTGCTGACTACATCCACCAATTGGAGAACTTTCGTATGTAGAGGATCAGTATAACAAGATAGCTTTGTGTGTAACAGTCATCATGCATTTGCTGTATCAATTGTGGCATAACTAGTATAGGCCTTGATATCAGATATCACTCAACACCATGCACAGCTCTAAGACTGGTAACAGGTCATACACACATGCACAAATACACAGCAACGGCTGAAGTCTGAACCCTAAATCATGCATCGATCACACTAGTGCTGTTAGCACTAACCAGTAAACAAAACACTGACAACAAACTATGCACCTAGTCTGGCTAAGGTCAGCAGGTCATATGTGAACAGTGAAACCTCATGGTTGCAAATCTTATGCTATGTAAATATGTAGCTATAGGCAACACCTGGTAAGATTACAATACTAATCTTGTCAGGTTCATTTCAGTAATATTATGGAGATGTTCTGTATATGTAGATCAACTGAGAGTATGACAGCTACAGCACCCTATAGATCTCAACCTGTCAGTAATAGCAATTGTGACAAACAGAATTCATCCTGTGCATGCATGTACATTAATACCGGCCATATGTACATAATATGAATACGATAATAAAAGACTCTTCTCAATCAATTATCAAGTGTTATTTATTATAATATTAATTGTAATTATTTCATATATCAGATTAACGATGAAGGTTACAAAAAGAATTAAGTTTAACTATTGCATACGGCCAACAGTTAGTTGGAATGTGGTTTCTTCTTCCCTGAGGCTTCTTCCTCGTTCCGAGCGTAAAACTGGTAGGCTGCCCGTAGACCAGACTCAAGTGCACCCTGGATCCACCCGGAGGCAAATGAAATGGCCTCTCCAGCAAAATAGAGGTTTTGCCAAGGATACATGAGCCAATTGACATTCCTATACTGTGTAGGCTTCAGAAGACAATAGGCTCCCTGGGCTGAGGGTTCGTTGTACCATGGTTCGATAGCCCAAACATTGTCATACTCATCTTTCATCTCAGGGTGGATTTCAGTTATCTGGCGGACTGCTTCCTCGACAGCTATCTTTGGTTTAAGTGACCCAAACATAAGTGCCTCTGACTTCCATGTGTAAACGAGGAGGATTCCTCCCTTGACATCTTCAGGGAAGGCTGGGTCATCTTTAGGGTTGCTTGGGTAATAGAGTTGGCCAATGGGTAGGGTGGTCCTACTGGAGCCTCCGCGGATGTCATACTTTTTTGATTCCCAGAATCTCGTCTTACACTGAAGCATGATCTTTGTGGAGGGGCCATACCAGATATCGGATATTGCGTTGTAGAATCCATAGGGAAGTGGTGGAGTTTTGCTGGCATTCTGAAAATCGATTTGCCTGAGGATGTGTACGGGAGTTGTGACGATCACAGCATGACCAGTTTGGACCTTGCCAGATTCACCATCTGAGTAACCCAATACACGCACTTTCTTGTGTATGTTGTCATCTGATGAATCATACTCGATCTTATATACGGTGAAATTCTTCTCAATTTTCCAGCGATGATGAGCACCCCGACTGTTGTTGGCTCTCTCAAAAGCATTTGGCAGCTCAGACATGCCATCTTTGAAGTGGTGCATGTGTGGTGACCACCACTTCCCCATCTGGTCTCGTAGGTACTGCACCAAGCTTTGGTCTAGCTGCTCTGTGTATGTGAATTGCATGTAGGCTGTGATGGCCGCTTGGGGCCATGGCAACAGGTAACCAAGCTTGTCCAGGTCTGGAGTGATGGAATCTTTAGGGATGTGAGAAATAATGCTAGCCTGGGTACTGGTCAGGAAGGTGCTGAGAGAGAAGGAGCTCCAGGTGTCAATCCATTCTTGCCAAATAGCGGCTTGCTCCTTTCGATCTTTTTTTCCAGCCAAGCATATACGCAGTTGGTCAACGATAACTTCAGTGGTGCGATCATAATAATCACCTGTAAGAGAGAGAGAGGATTGAACCTTAAATCTATAATTTTTTAAGGCTCATCTACATTGTTTGTATGCATGGTAATCTAAGCTACATATAGTTGGACATATACATACATATATATATATATATATATACATCACTGGTCGAAGCCAAAATGGCCCTTGACCTCAGCATGAAATAACAGAATCAATCATGGCAGACAATGTCCCAAACTTGTGTGTACATGGAGTGATAAAGGTGATTGTGGGTATGTGCATGGAATAACAATAAGATAATAAAAGTTGTGGCAGGAATACGATCAGAACAATACATACACAGATAAGCACCACTGACAACACATAGCACTGAACACCACTAACCACCACTGACAGTACATAACATACACTAAATTGGGTATATGTCCAACAAATACAAGAATACCCTCCTTGAAGTGATAGGGTATTGTGAGCAGACTGGGCCAAGGTGTATAGAGAAGTGGACACAATGCAATTGAGATTAATTTGGTCATTTACAGCGAAGGAGAGTTTGGAAGATCTATACAGTTTTCAAAGCAATAAAAGTACTAAAACAATCAATGTACCTACCAATATCCTTGATCTCATACTTGGCTTTGCCCCCAGTTCTTTGGATCCTGTCATCCCACCCTGGCCAGAATTCGCTGGTTTTTGTCGGCTTCCAGTCTGTATAGAGGATCAAACCAGAATTTTTAGTATTTGTATCATACTTTGTGAGTGTTTCAAAAAGTATATCTCGATCAGTACACAGTTGGTCCATTGATATCAGTCATCATTATCATGGTAACATAAGTATGGTACAACTGGTTGCTAAGTAACAATATTTGCAAAATCCACCTGTACCATGACTTATTAATGATGTGATGCCGTGATGTGTTTATGAGGGGAAGTTGTCAATGAAGAAGTACAGGGGAACCTCTCTATAAAGGACACATTGGGACCAGCTAATTTGTCCACTGTAGAGAGGTTGTCCACTCTTTAGAGGTGAAAATGTATTAGCACTATAGGAAAGTCTACTTTTGGTGCCTTTGTTACCTCCTTACAAAGGAAATGTCCTTTGTAAGGAGGTAATTTCTATGGTGTCCTTTGTTGGGAGTGTCCTTTGGAAGAGGTTCCACTGCATATTATCATTAATCCTTGGATGGTACGAATGGTATATAAACTAGAAATCATATACTTAACATGATCCAAAATACGTAAGTGGTTAAATTCTGTTTTAACAGTCCTCAGGTATTTACTGTTTCACTATGATATTATGTAAACTGTTTTGAAAATTAACAGGAAACACACAATTTTTGGTATACCAAAAACCCAAATTTGGGGAGTTAGTCATCTCCCCAAATTTGGGACATACACAAAACAAGCAACATTTATGCAAGATCAGAAGATTCTTTGGGAATATCTGATACCCAAGCCTACGTACTTTGATCATAAGCAGGTTGTCATTCAGATAGCTAGCAACTGGAATTAGTTCAAAACATGTCTCAACATAATTATCACCACTCTAAATTTCGGCTGTTTCACATCAGGTTTCAACAGTAAACATGTATGTTTACTGTTGAAACCTGACAAAAATGATGAAACAGCTGAATATGCAGGTTGAGGCTTAATCAGAATTTAACCATCTAATTCGGAACATGTTACTTATACTAGTGATGACTCTATAGCGTTTGTGCTATTTGATGACCAGAGCAGAAGACTGATTGAGTAATAACTACAACATTGGTAATAAGCTGATCCATATACATATAAAACCTAATTTTTCATATAACTCAGAATAGCTTACAACCATTGACTGATCTGAGCCATCCTGCATGTAATTTTGTTATAAAAATTCATTATTTCAGACTTTAGTATGCATGGCTCATGTGATTACTATAGTAACTTCTTTATAGTGATAAATATTATGCTGAAAAGGAAAATAATCATGATCACAAAATAAGCTGAGCTATTCACCTTTAATTCTGATTTTTTCCGCATTGTAGAACTTCAGGAAGGCATTGTCGTCACTGTTCACAAATTGCTGTTTTTCGAGGCCAAAGAGGTTGCCATAGTAGTCTGGGAGGAAATGGGTCGGATTCCTTGCCTCAGGTCTGCATGGCAGTCGCATTGCACCAGCTGCAGGGAACAACAGACAAGTCAAGTTTCAATTCAATTTTAATTCACTCCTGACATTGTCAATTATACAAAATTAATTGTTACTGTAGCTTTGTCCTTAGACCTCTCGAACGAGTGTGAACTCTCGTTTGTTAACTATAGCTCACTCAATGCTAACGTGGCTATCACGCATGCCAAAAGTGTATACGGTACAGTCTGTTGCGCGATTTTCCGCAGTAGTTCGGTACTCACCATCGGCATACAATCCCTTAGCAAAGTTCCCTCCTTGTTGGTGCGTCCTCTTTATCCCAGCGTCACCGCCGATCGTCTTCACTCGTCCCCCAACTCGATCCTGCGTCTCCAATATCGTCACTTTGTGTCCGACCCTTGCAAGCTCGTGCGCAGCCACGAGGCCAGCCATTCCCGCTCCGACAATGATTACGTGCTTTCGATTGCTGGTCTGTTCAACATGCGCGTTATCGATGGATTCCATTGGGGTTAAGCCCTGTCCGTACTTTTTGTACGCGTACGCCAATCCCTTTCTAGCAATGTCCATCAACAACGGTTTCAGGAGGTCGCTCTGCTGCAAGGGTTCCTCGACCTCGGCTACCCAATGCATGTCAATCGGTGTAGAAGTAGTAATGTCTATATAACCGACATCCGGATACTTTCCTAGGTCACCCGTCAACCAGTTGGGCTCAGCTGCGATCCTGCCGTGCTCGTGTATCATTGCTGCCATTTCCACTCTCGAGTTAGTGACTGGACTGACTGTATTCTGAAGCGAAATTTATACCCTGCCACACGCGGAATACGAGTGACGTCATGACCGTGACGCTACGAACTGGGTTCGAGTAACCTCAATGCTGTGATAGATTATCGAGAAACTTAGGAGTATTCTTTTAGAATGAATAAAGTGAACTAACTGAATACCTATTTACACACATACAGTGATGAATTATTATCCTTGAAGCCCTGGGACATTGGATGAGCCAAGAAGGTAAACCATCATGATAAATACAAAGACATACATTACAAGTGATACAGCAATCCAAGTACAAATGCACACGAATATACACCAATCCTCCACTATTAAATTAATATGAACACCTGTTCCCATAACATACACAGGTAAGTGAACAACATAGTACTCCTTGGACCACACCCCAGGATACATATGTGATATAGGGTATTCTTGAGAATAATTTCACAATGCTACTAGCTGTACACACATCATTACTAGCTGTACACACACCACTACTAGCTGTACACACATCACTACAGTAACTAGCTGTACACACATTACTACTCACTGTACACACATCACTACTAGCTGTACACACACCACTACTAGCTGTACACACATCACTACTAGTTGTACACAGTCATATCACTACTAGCTGTACACACACCACTACTAGCTGTACACATATCACTACTAGCTGTACACACACCACTACTAACTGTACACACATCACTACTATCTGTACACACACCAATACTAGCTGTACACACACCACTACTAGCTGTCACACACCACTACTAGCTGTACACACACCAATACTAGCTGTACACAAATCACTACTAGCTGTACACACATCAAAACTAGCTGTACACACACCACTACTAGCTGTACACACACCAATACTAGCTGTACGCACATCACTACTAGCTGTACACACATCAAAACTAGCTGTACACACACCACTACTAGCTGTACACACACAAATACTAGCTGTACACACACCACTACTAGCTGTACACACATCATTACTAGCTGTACACACACCACTACTAGCTGTACACACATCACTACAGTAACTAGCTGTACACACATTACTACTCACTGTACACACATCACTACTAGCTGTACACACACCACTACTAGCTGTACACACATCACTACTAGTTGTACACAGTCATATCACTACTAGCTGTACACACACCACTACTAGCTGTACACATATCACTACTAGCTGTACACACACCACTACTAACTGTACACACATCACTACTATCTGTACACACACCAATACTAGCTGTACACACACCACTACTAGCTGTACACACACCACTACTAGCTGTACACACACCAATACTAGCTGTACACAAATCACTACTAGCTGTACACACATCAAAACTAGCTGTACACACACCACTACTAGCTGTACACACACCAATACTAGCTGTACGCACATCACTACTAGCTGTACACACATCAAAACTAGCTGTACACACACCACTACTAGCTGTACACACACAAATACTAGCTGTACACACACCACTACTAGCTGTACACACACCACTACTAGCTGTACACACACCACTACTAGCTGTACACACACCAATACTAGCTGTACACACACCACTACTAGCTGTACACACACCACTACTAGCTGTACACACACCAATACTAGCTGTACACACACCACTACTAGCTGTACACACACCACTACTAGCTGTACACACACCAATACTAGCTGTACACAAATCACTACTAGCTGTACACACACCACTAATAGCTGTACACACACCACTACAAGCTGTATGTTTGTGCCTGTAGTGGTGTGTGTATAATTCTCTAAGTTCCTTCCAATGAATTAATCAAGTTAACATGGTGTATATTGGAGTGGGCGTGGTGCATTCTATGATATAAACAGGCAAACTTGCTGTGATGTAGGATAATCATCTTTTAGTGGACTGTCTGCTTGTAAGGTGCAAGATAAAGTTTAGCGCTATGTGTGATATTGTCTTCGACGTGATTGTTGTTGGTGGCGGTCCAATAGGATTGTCAGCAGCTTATGAGTGCATCAAGAGAGGTAAAACAGTCCTCCTCATCGAGCAGTTCAATTTCGGTCACCAATATGGATCAAGTGCCGGATTGACTCGCCAGTGGCGCACCTGCTACTCGGAGTACAACCTCTGTAAGTTGGCCGTTGATACCAGTCCGCTATGGGACGATCTCATGAGCGAGAATGAGCTAAACGACCCATCCATATTGACCAAAACGGGTGTGTTATGGTTTGGTCAAGCTAAAGGCAATGAATCTGAAGGAAATATAGACGGTGCAGTGAGAAATCTTAGAAAGTTGGACCAACAGTTCGAAGAGCTAGACAAGACAAGTCTCTACGCCAGGTTTCCGTTCATCGCCCAAGCCGTCGATGATTTTGACGATCCGAAAGGCTTATTCGTTCAGGATGGAGGTACTATCCACGTACCTACACTCGTCGAGGGCTTTGTTAAAGCATTAAAAGCCAAACAGACGTTCCAATGTCGCGAAGGGGAGCGTGTAACGAGTATTGATTACACGTCGAGTGACTCTATTACCGTGTCTACAGTGTCAACCGATAACGACAAGAGGAAGAGTTCTCACACAACCAAGAGAGTGATTCTAACACCAGGCACGTACGTTAATAACGTTTTGTCCGCTTTGGAACCTGCCTACCCATATTACATCAACTTAACGATCTATCTGTGGTGCACTGCCTACTTCCGTGTGGAGAAAGTCTTGCCAAAAGACGATCCGCGATTATGGCCCACGTGGTATTTTTTCGGTAAACCAAAGCCACCAGTAGACGGGGTGGCTGATTCAAGCAGTTACTACGGCTTTCCAAGCATGCGCTTGAAATCCGATCAACAAACTCAATATGCACGAGCGGCGCCAGCGTTCACGTCACAGTCTAAATTCGACTTCAAGCGCTATCCTCCAAGAAAAGAAGAGAGACCAATAGACTACGATGCCTTGGATTTCACCAGTGATTTCGTTAAGAAGTCGATGCCCACCGTCGACCCTAGGCTAACCCATAGGCTGGAGTCCACTTGTATTGCTGGTTTCGCTGAACTTACAGAGGAAAGCGAACAAGGAGACCCAGGTTCCGGATTTGTTTTGGATTTCGTGCCAGAAACCGGAAACCGTATTGTGCTGGCCACCTGCGGCTGGGCTATGAAGTTTGTGCCCATGTTTGGCAAAATACTGGCAGACCTGGCTATTGACGGCAAGACTGAATACCATAAAGAAATCAAACCGATGAGTATCGATCGAGGAATCCTACAACCAATTTTTGAAGAGTCAAAACTTGACCCAGTCCTCTCACATGTCCAGCGGGCTGCCAAGTTCAACAAAATTTGGTGCTAATTAGCACTGAAACCTCAAGTAGTCATTTATTTTATTAATCATTGGATGTACTATTATAGTTTACCATAGCGAGTGTGCTTTACCCATTTATTCAAATTAACAAGCATAATTACAAGCACTTATATTGTCTCAGCACTACTATAATAATATACCTGCCGTAATTTTAAGTTTTGGGGTTCTGTGAATGCAACTACACCTGTAAATGGGAACTGACTGATGAGATTGGAGTACCATACTCAATGCATATGAGAGTAATATAAGTCTTAAGTTGTGAGCCTATATGGACACACAACTACCAGCTGTACACACATCACTACTAGCTCTACACACACAACTACTAGCTGTACATACGCCACTACTAGCTGTACACACATCAAAACTAGCTGTACACACACCACTACTAGCTGTACACACATCAAAACTAGCTGTACACACACCACTACTAGCTGTACACACACCACTACTAGCTGTACACACATCACTACTAGTTGTACACACATCACTACTAGCTGTACACACATCACTACTAGCTTTCTTTTTCATTCCACTCTCCCAGACCAGACAGCAGCATTGATTACATTACATGCTTAAAGTCACCTCATGGGTTGTGAGTTGTAAGATGAACACTTCATGGTCACATGACCACAATGGGATGTCAAGCACTATTGTGGAATAGCCAGTTGACATTGAGTAACAACTGTCTGTACACTAAACAATAATCAATGTACTCCATCTTTCAACACAATTGTACATCACAGGAAATGGACTACAATGTTATGATCTTTCCTGGTTTTCTCCCACAGAAGATCTGTAGCTATAGTAAACCGATGTCAGGACACTCAGTGTACACCAGTCACATATCACATGCATATCACATGCATATCACACCACTATATATGGTGTCAACTGGGAGCACACAGCTGTACACATCTTATAGAGTTATATCTCCACCATTCTACAGTTCTGGACATTATAGAAGTGAACTACAAAACACAAGCAAAGTGTAACCATTGTATGTGAGACGTCATATGAAATGATCATCCATTCTGACATGACACACAAACACATCAAACTCGTCAATGATACACAAACAGAACAAATTCAAGTATAATTATTAAGCACTTGTAGCACATATAACAGCTACTGCACATTGCTCCACACAAAACATGTACAAATAATAGTCCATTACATGGTGGATTCCATGCAACCCTCCTCTATGGTTGTCCTGGTTACTCCCCACCCTCCTCATCTCCCCCCCAGTCTCTGGAGATAGCTCTCCACCATGTTCTTCAACTCCATATCATCGGGATGTCTGTCCATTATTCTGATCAGACCATTACTGTCTTTAGCTTGAAAGGCAAAATCTATTGCCTTCTTTGGTTTACTGGAGGGGGAGGGGCAGGAGGTGTGGTCAGTACTGAACTATTGTAGCAATGAATACATCATGCACATAAACACACACACACACACACACACACACACACACACACACACACACACACACACACACACACACAGAGCACATTATAGTAATCCCCTAAAACTACACATTACAATTTCTCCTCTTCAACTCAATATCATCGGGATGTCTGTCCATTATTCTGATCATGTCATGCCATGTATTACTACCTGACTGACTGCCAGTAACTATAAATGTATATACATACATATACACATATTATGTATGTATATACATAATATCCAGCAAACTTATATTATATAATATATATAATATATATATATACCCTACGTATATAACCCTAACCCACATATACGTAATATACAAGTGCATACATACAAAGTTTCCCACTGGTGTCCATGTACTTTTGAGTCAGTTGTATAAGGTGGTGAAGGGCTTCTTGGGGGGAGGGGGGTTGTGGTGAGAAAGGTGAACTAATTTGTGTAATCTAATAATAATATTATTGTTGGCAAAACAACCACAGTTCGATTAGTAATGATAACCTCACAAGTTAGAGCAACAACTACTAGCTGTACACACACCACTACTAGCTGTACACACATCACTACTAGCTGTACACACACCACTACTAGCTGTAAACACACCACTACTAGCTGTAAACACACCACTACTAGCTGTACACACACCACTACTAGCTGTACACACACCACTACTAGCTGTACATACACCACTACTAGCTGTACACACACCACTACTAGCTGTGTGCGTGTGTGTGTGTGTGTGTGTGTGTGTGTGTGTGTGTGTGTGTGTGTGTGTGTGTGTGTGTGTTTGTGTGTGTGTGTGCATGTGTGTGTATGTATATACATAAGTTATGTTACAGGTGATGGTTAGTTGTACACAGGATGCAGGTGTGTCCTAGATAATAGAGAACAGATGAGGAATGTAAGTTTTTACACCATTGCTTATAGATGACAAATATTACCATCCCATATAACAAATTATAGTGCTTGGTTCGTTTGTCCGAACAATAACAATGTGGAATACCAATGGTAACCATGACAATTCTCCAACATGTGCACACACATCACTTCTAGCTGTACCACCACCAGAACTACATGTCTCCATCTCCTCCACATACCAACACTTTCTCTCATGGAAACAATAACAGGATACGTTGACTCTGAGTGGATCATTAGAGAACCCTGTCTATGCTGCAGGTTGGCACCCAATTACTTTTTTGTGTGTGTGTTTGTGTGTGTGTGTGTGTGTGTGTGTGTGTGTGTGTGTGTGTGTGTGTGTGTGTGTGTGTGTGTGTGTGTGTGTGTGTGTGTGTGTGTGTGTGTGTCTGTGGGTAATGAATCAGTTGACTCCACCTGGGGTAAGGCCTACTAATTTGGTGCTCTCACTCTCTGGTTTGAGCTGTTTACTGTTGCCCCCAATTATCTGACACAAACTTGACACAATAATTAATCATGTTCAGTCAAATGATCCTTTACATGCTGGAGTACATATATAGTCCTCCTTATTATTACTATGGTTGTCATGGTTACTCCCCACCCTCCTCATCTCCCCCCCAGTCTCTGGAGATAGCTCTCCACCATGTTCTTCAACTCCATATCATCGGGATGTCTGTCCATTATTCTGATCAGACCATTACTGTCTTTAGCTTGAAAGACAAAATCTATTGCCTTCTTTGGGTTACTGGAAAGGGAGGGGCAGGAGGTGTGGTCAGTACCAAACTATAGGAGGTGCTAATGTGGACCACATACAGATGACACATGAACAAGCATGCACATAGCCATGAGACAACATGCACCCAGTTTCCTTGACAACAATAGCTAGGTACATATAATTATACATGAAAACTATAATATGTACAGTGGTGGTGGTGGTAGTAGTGGTAGTAGTAGTAGTAGTAGTAGTAGTAGTAGTAGTAGTCAGTAGCATACCACAGGCAATGGTAGCAGTCAGCTGCTGAAACTATTGGTGTGATAAATCCTATATAGCTAGTGAATTCCATTAAACTTCATGAGACTACACAATGTAATACACACTCGGCGATACAAATTACTGTATCAATATAATGTGATTCAGCAAAACCTGCTATAACAGTACACTATGCCTACAGGTATGCAGACCTGGATGATAATAGCTTCACACCATGAGATCACATGCCATGGATTACATAATTAGGAAGAGCTGCACCATCCCATTGATGAGGGGTGACCTACAGTTCAAAAGGAGGAGAGTCCACCACACAGGGGGCGGGGTTACAGATCAGAACATCTCCTTATTCGGTCACATGTAGCATAACCTCAGATATTCCCAAAGGACCCTTACAATAATAAACATGACTCACCTCCAGAGGTGGGAGGAGTTCTTAGATTAGTAACAGAATTCATAGAATTCCTGAATAATTCAAAGCTCGAATGGACCACCTGTGAAAGCAAAGGTGAATTGGTAACCAGGAGATATTGTGGTTGATCTGAAATGACACAGGCACACTATTGTAACAGTAGCTCTGATGGGTAGACTACAATGAGAGTGAACATGTCACTGGTACAACACAACATGCATCCTCATCTATTGTGACAGCACATCACATTATACCAACAGCCATTATATCCTAGGGATGCATATCCTATGTACCCCTAGCTATCATGTAAAAGGTCAGAAAGTGGCTCAACTGGATACATGTTGTTTGATATCAACTTTAGGAAAGAAACACAGGAAATTGGTCACTTGTAGTGAGTATCAATGGCCCTTGTATCCCATACAAAGGATCCATTCCCTGTGTAGCCTTTCTAAGGTCGATCACATCAAACAGCATTATCTATAGTATAGTACAATGTTACTGGTATGTAATGGTGACAAAACACTGGAGGGTAATTAAATTACATATCAACACACACAACACACGGGTGAGGTGACAAAATACTATAATACTACAATCCTCAACACCAAATAAGAGACACACTACATCAGTATTCACATGTTCAGCATTTGAATGGAATAATAACAGCCTTCAAAGTTACACATTATCACCAAACTACAATCAGTATTCGTAGACAGGGGATCACAGTTTGAACTGGACTAAGAGTATACTACCTTCAAAGCAGCTAACGAACGGACAACACACAAAGTAATCAAGCAAACTATACCGGTCCAACTGAAACTTACAGAGAGATGGGGTGACACGGGGTGATTCGGAACACCGGGATAATGTGCCAAACGTAAACACAGCGGTCCAAGTACAATCATAGGAAACGGACTACAACAACGTTAGCATCACTTATTGTCTTCTTGCTTCGAGTCTTCGAAGAATCTACGTAGTTCTTAAGCAGTGAGCAGACGTCAACACCCGCTACTTACCCGCCAGTGTTCACCAGGGAGGATGTCACGTGGTTATCACACTGTGAAAATGGCTTCCAAGTTTGTTCATAGTTTCATAGTCCCTAGGCCTCTCTCTTACTGCTATCTATGGTTTGTTACTGTCATAAGTTACCTTTAGTAGTCCATTCATTTTAGATAATTGTTATGAGCTCAACCTACCTTCACTTTCAATTCCACATTAGAGAACAGAGCTATCTCTACCATTCTACAGTCTCATTCACATCTTATAGAGTTATCCCTACTGCAGTTCTGGACATTACAAAATCGAACTACGAATGTGCTCACAAACACAGTGTAACAATTGTATGTGAGGCGTCACATGAAACGATTATCCATTCTAACATAATTGTCAATGATACACAAACAGAACAAATTTAAGTATAATTATTGCGTACCTGTAGCACACATAACAGCTACTGCACATTCTAGATTCAAAGAACAATCAATGTAGCACCATAGCACATACAGTCATAAAGACACGTACGATGCGAATGACCTAATACCACAATGCGTACCTGTAGCACGCATAACAGCTACTACACATTGCTCCACACAAAACATGTACAAATAATAGTCCACTACATGCTGGATTCCATGCAACCCTCCTCTATGGTTGTCATGGTTACTCCCCACCCTCCTCATCTCCCCCCCAGTCTCTGGAGATAGCTCTCCACCATGTTCTTCAACTCCATATCATCGGGATGTCTGTCCATTATTCTGATCAGACCATTACTGCCTTTAGCTTGAAAGGCAAAATGTATTGCCTTCTTTGGGTTACTGGAGGGGGAGGGGCAGGAGGTGTGGTCAGTACTGAACTATTGTAGCAATGAATACATCATACACATAAACACACACGTACGACACACACACACACACACACACACACACACACACACACACACACACACACCCTAGTTTCAAATACAGCTTCCACTTTCCTTCAATAGGAGCTCTCTCAGCATATCGCTCTGCTTCGGTCACATTCTTCTTGGACAAGCAAGCATCAACAAATGGCTGCAATTGAAGAAGAAAGAGGATCACAATCAATCTATATGTCCATACATACATACTGTATGACATGTGTGTAGGTGCAGGTACACTATTGACAGACTCTAGCTTGCTCTCATAGTAATACTCCAACTCATCACAGCAACCATCAGCTAATTCTTACAGTATACCACACAAGATCATGTTGACAATGTGTACACTATGGTGTGTGTAGACTGAGTGTATATGACTGGAATGAGTGGGGGGACTGTCCAATCAGGACTAGAACTGCGAACAGTGCACCATTGGATATTGGGAAGGACATCCCATTGTGTTCACGTCACACAAACACACATGTATAAATCCACACATCACATACATGTTAGTACACACACACACACACACACACACACACACACACACACACACACACACACACACGCACGCACACGCACACACACACACACACACAACACACACGCATGCACACACACACACACATCACACACACACGCGCACACACACACACATACGCATGCACACACACACACACACACACACACACACACACACACACACATCACACACAACACACACACACACACACACACACACACACACACACACACAGCACACCACACGCACGCACGCACGCACGCACACACACGAGAAGCAGCTTCAATGTACTGTTCAACGCCATCCATTAGCTCCTCCCTCTTGGTGACGTACTCGATGCACTCATAAGCCTTGCTTCCGTCCCCCTTGATGAACTCCAGGTATGCATCCAGCAGAACTGCACCTGAAGCCATGGAACCGAGCATCCCCACCTTCTGACATGCCTCTGAGTAGAGGAGGGTGGGGCTGTGAGCAGAGTGGGTGGGGCTTGTGAGCAGAGTGGGTGGGGCATGTGAGCAGAGTGGGTGGGGCTGTGAACAGAGTGGGTGGGGTTGGGAGCAGTGTGGGTGGGACATGTGAGCAGAGTGGGTGGGGCATGTGAGCAGAGGGGGTGGGGCATTTTGGTGGAGTCAGTAAGATGGGAGTGTGGTAAATCATTAGGAAAGCAGATAAATAGAATGAAAGTTAAATAGAAAAGGAACACAGTGAAACAGGTTTAGTTCCTACAACCTGGAGTTGAGAGTTCTTCAAATACATGGGAGCTAACAACTCAAAGTACACCCACATGTGTGAATACAGCAGTATACGTACACACAGTAGGAAAACCTGTACTGTCTACAACAATACATACGTACGTATGTACATACGTACATACGGCAGCATATCCACAATGGGAGAACACCTGGGTAGTAAACACATACTGTACACAGGTGATGAACACTCAACAGTGACCAAATTAGAATCAACAGATGTACAATAATCTGGTGTTCGAAATAAACCCATCTTACCTAATGTTGAGCAACCGAAGGCTTTATTAATACCCAATACTGTAATAGAGAGTATAACCATTGTATCTGTGGTATAATTAAAGCTTACCATATCTGGACATCAACTGCATAGTGTTCTCTTTGTATATACGATCCGTTTCAATACAAACGTTAACGCAACGGTCCAAGTACAATCATGAGGAACAGACTACAGCAACGTTCACATCACTTATCGTCTTCCTCCCTCGAGTTCTCAAAAGATCTAGCAGACGTCAACACGCACCATTTACCCGCCAGTGTTCACCGGGGGGGGGATGTAACGTGGTTATCACACTGTAGAAAATGGCGTCCAAGTTTGTTACTGTCATAACTTACCTTTAGTAGTCCACTCGGTTTAGAATTGTTATGAGCTCAACCTACCTGAAGCTAGATGTGATCAAATACAGTAGGTTCTTCACTTTAAATTCAATCCTTGTAGGGGAGTCAGATAATACGTAGAGGAGCATATCTCTTTAGCCTAGCATTAACAAACCGACAACTATAATCAGAGTAGTGAGCAGAGAGTGGCAAGCACTATTGTGCAATAGGCAGATGACATTGAGTAATAACTATCTGTACAATAGGCTATCTGTACAATAATGTACTTAATCTTCCAACACAATTGTACATCACAGGAAACTGACTACAACAATGTTATGATCTTTCCTGTTCTTCTCCCACAGAAGGTCTGTAGCTATAGTGAACAGACATCAGGCCACTCAGTGCCTGTCAGTCGATCACATGCATATCACATGCACACCACACCACCATATATGGAGTCAACTGGGAGCACACAGCTGTACACATCTTATAGAGTTATCCCCACCATTTTACAGTTCTGGACATTACAGAAGTGAACTGCAAATGTGCTCACAAACACAGTGTAACCATTGTATGTGAGACGTCACATGAAATGA
Source organism: Chondrilla cf. caribensis (assembly GCA_964020155.1). Classification (NCBI taxonomy): domain Eukaryota; kingdom Metazoa; phylum Porifera; class Demospongiae; order Chondrillida; family Chondrillidae; genus Chondrilla; species Chondrilla cf. caribensis. The sequence continues at coordinate 434,262 of OZ026558.1, read as the reverse complement.
TTGTCCATTCTAACATGACACACACGTCAATGACACACAACACAACAAACCCTCCTCATCTCCCCCCAGTCTCTGGAGATAGCTCTCCACCATGTTCTTCAACTCCATATCATCGGGATGTCTGTCCATTATTCTGATCAGACCATTACTGCCTTTAGCTTTATTAATATCCAATACTGGTAATAGAGAGTATAATCATCATCATTAGCATCATAAGAGGACAGTTGCCAACCATCTAAAAATAATACATCTACATGGACCCAGATTGACTCTTTTTCGAGGCATAGATTATCAGTAAGGGATGAATAATAATAGTTTTGTTTGTAAGGTCATGTGTATTGATATCCAGGGCCATTTCCACTTACTCCATCTACAAGGGGTGGGGTTTACAGGACAATATTGGGTCACATCTAACATCAGGTGGGTTGATCTTATTATATTCCCAGTGGACCACCAGAGGTACCTCAGACTACTGGGAGGGGTTAATTAGTGAGGATATTCATAGGATTCCTGGAACTAAGTCAGCTCCTGTGAAGATGGGAGCGTGATAGAAAGAGAAAGAGCAGATAAATAGAATGAAAGTGAAATAGAAAAGGAACACAATGAAACAGCTTCAGTTCCTACAACCTGGAGTTGAGAGTTCTTCATATACACAGGAGCTAACAACTCAAAGTACACCCACGTGTGTGAATACAGTAGTTTGTGTACACACAGTAGAAAAACCTGTGCTATCTACAACAATACACATGTATGTACCATGTACCTTAAAACTACAAATGTTAGCCAGCACTAACTGAGGAGTGATAGTCAGCAATATATCAATTACCGATGACAAAACAGTGAAGGTCAATTAAATTGAATGAACAATTAAAAATCAATTGCACAATAACAAATAGGAGATACATTACAATGTGGGCCAGATGGACACCTTCAAAAAGTTATAGTGCTAAGGTATGGTTTAGTGTCTACCACTAGCTGAAATTTGAATCAACAGATGTGCAATAAGGTAGTTATAATCTGGTCTCTAAAATAACCCGTCTTATTCTAATATTCATTCTTAATATTCATTCTTAATATTCATTCTTATTCTAATATTGAGCAAACGAAAGCTTTATTAGATCAATTGGGATATACGAACACGCATTAATACCCAATTCTGGTAATAGTGAGTATAATCATTGCATCTATTGTATAATCAAAGCTGATCATACCTGGACATCAGTTGCATCATAGACGTTGATTAGGGTATCTTTGTATATACGATCCGTTTCAATACAAACGTAAACACAGCGGTCCAAGTACAATCATGAGAAACAGACTATAACAAGGTTAACATCACTTATCGTCTTCCTCCCTCGAGTTCTCGAAATATCTACATCTCAGCAGACGTCGACACCCGCCATTTACCTGCCAGTGTTCACCAGGGAGGATGTCACGTGGTTATCACTAGTCTGGCAAGGGTCGGCTACGCCAGACTGTTTATATATCACACTGTAGAAAATGGCGTCCAATATTGTTACTGTCATAAGTTACCTTCGGTTAAGAATTGTTATGAGCTCAACCTACCTGAAGCTATATGTGGTCAAATACAGTAGGTTCTTCACTTTCATCCTTGTAGGGGATTCAGATAATACGTAGAGGAGCATATGTCTTTAGACTAGCATTAACAAACAACAACACATACAGTAACTCATACAGTAACTATTACATACAGCTAGTAGTGGTGTGTGTAGAGCTAGTAGTGATGTGTGTACAGCTAGTAGTGATGTGTGTACAGCTAGTAATGGTGTATGTACAGCTAGTAGTGGTGTGTGTGTACTGCTGGTAGTGATGTGTGTACAGCTAGTAGTGATGTGTGTACAGCTAGTAGTGGTGTGTGTACAGCTTGTGGGTTAAGGTAGGTTATCAACTTGAATAAGGATTCATTGAGGAATATACGTAATATACGATGGTGATGTCATCGTGATTGACCTTCTGCATGTCATACCTTCGGCAGCAGGTATAAAAGGCAGAGTTGTAGCTGGGAAGTCATTGTCTTGATCTATGTACAAGTCTGATTGGGATCGATATGTCTACGGCGTACAAAGTTCAGTTCTACAACAAGAGTGGTAATCCTTACCACATGGCCGTTTACAAGAAGTTTCCTGCCTCAATTGTTAGTGTTGCCTGGCAAGTTCGAGGTGTACCCCCTGAATCCGGCCCTTCCAATGTTGACTTCACTCTGAACTACTCTGTCTCATTGAGCAACTGGGATCCTGATAATGGAACGTTTACGGGTTATAAAACAATACCTGCTGAACTCGGTTCCATTTATGAAGCCTTTCTCAATGAGGGAGTACCTGACATTCGACCTATTTCAGGTGGAAGATTGGTTGAATTTGAAAAATATAAATTGCTTTCAGATCAGGTGTTGGTGAGGAACAGCACTCATCAACCTCTAACCTTCAGCTTTAACATTGATGGAAAAGTAGCAGGAGGACTGAGTGGTGTAGATGGTGGGGAGCAAGCCATCTTTGAATCAACTCCAGAGTACTATGTGAGTGCCTACAGAGAAATCAAAGAGGGCCAGGAGCTGGATATGGGAATAAGAGTCGGAGACCCCGTTGAACTCCAATTTAAGGAAGGCAATACCTATTCGGTGACAGTGTCCGAGGAAGGAGGCAAGGTCATACTTGGCCAACCTCAGCCAGTGGGGAATTAGAGAATTGTGTGTAGTTTAGTAGCGTGGACTAGTATAACATAGTTGAGTATAGCGTGGACTAGTGTAGCATAATGTAGTGTTGTGTAGTTGGATAGAACCAATGACAATAGGCAGTAGCATTTCTCCTGTTAAAGGAATTATTATAATATCAATGATCAGTATTAGACACTTCAGTTTTCTGGTCAATGGCACTTCAATTTGAATGTAATATTAAAAGGTATGGTACTAGTGATATGATAATTACATTCAATATATTACATGATAGAAATACTGTAACAGTAATTTTATATAAATTGATAAATGGGTTAAAACAATAACATATATGCATAATAAAGATAATATAATATTACAGATAATATGATATACATTCACAATTAAATAAATATATTATACATAATATGTTATATGTATATATACAAATCCAGGTATGTACATATATTACACATAATTGCAATTAAAATAATATAGTCATTACCCATTGAATAAAAAAAGCACTTAGTACCATCTCACATACCTCGTGGGAGAGTGGGCGTGTCAACCTGATATTTTCAACTAGTCTAGCTGGGGATGTGAGCTACCTTATGAAACACTTCCCATCTCTTTGTGTGCTTTGTAACTCTTGTTATTCAAAGTGGTGCTATGGCCAAATTTTGGCCATAGCACCACTGAGTCAATGTATGGGAGAGAATATGAGAAAAAGCACTTAGCACCATCTTGCATACCTCGTGGGAGAGTGGGCGTGTCAACCTGATATTTTCAACTAGTCTAGCTGGAGGTGTGAGCTACCTTATGAAACACTTCCCATCTCTTTGTGTGCTTTGTAACTCTTGTTATTCAAAGTGGTGCTATCACCAAATTTTGGCCATAGCACCACTGAGTCAATGTATGGGAGAGAATATGAGAAAAAAAGCACTTAGTACCATCTTGCATACCTCGTGGGAGAGTGGGCGTGTCAACCTGATATTTCCAACTAGTCTAGCTGGGGGTGTGAGCTACCTTATGAAACACTTCCGATCTCTTTGTGTGCTTTGTAACTCTTGTTATTCAAAGTGGTGCTATGGCCAAATTTTGGCCATAGCACCACTGAGTCAATGTATGGGAGAGACTATGAGAAAAAAAAGCACTTAGTACCATCTCACATACCTCGTGGGAGAGTGGGCGTGTCAATCTGATATTTCCAACTAGTCTAGCTGGGGGTGTGAGCTACCTTATGAAACACTTCCCATCTCTTTGTATGCTTTGTAACTCTTGTTATTCAAAGTGGTGCTATGGCCAAATTTTGGCCATAGCACCACTGAGTCAATGTATAGGAGAGAATAATTATGAGAAAAAGCACTTAGCACCATCTTGCATACCTCGTGGGAGAGTGGGCGTGTCAACCTGATATTTTCAACTAGTCTAGCTGGGGGTGTGAGCTACCTTATGAAACACTTCCCATCTCTTTGTGTGCTTTGTAACTCTTGTTATTCAAAGTGGTGCTATGGCCAAAATTTGGCCATAGCACCAATGAGTCAATGTATGGGAGAGAATATGAGAAAAAGCACTTAGCACCATCTTGCATACCTCGTGGAAGAGTGGGCGTGTCAATCTGATATTTTCAACTAGTCTAGCTGGGGGTGTGAGCTACCTTATGAAACACTTCCCATCTCTTTGTGTGCTTTGTAACTCTTGTTATTCAAAGTGGTGCTATGGCCAAAATTTGGCCATAGCACCACTGAGTCAATGTATGGGAGAGAATAATTATGAGAAAAAGCACTTAGCACCATCTTGCATACCTCGTGGGAGAGTGGGCATGTCAACCTGATATTTTCAACTAGTCTAGCTGGAGGTGTGAGCTACCTTATGAAACACTTCCCATCTCTTTGTGTGCTTTGTAACTCTTGTTATTCAAAGTGGTGCTATGGCCAAATTTTGGCCATAGCACCACTGAGTCAATGTATGGGAGAGAATAATTATGAGAAAAAGCACTTAGCACCATCTTGCATACCTCGTGGGAGAGTGGGCGTGTCAACCTGATATTTTCAACTAGTCTAGCTGGGGATGTGAGCTACCTTATGAAACACTTCCCATCTCTTTGTGTGCTTTGTAACTCTTGTTATTCAAAGTGGTGCTATGGCCAAAATTTGGCCATAGCACCAATGAGTCAATGTATGGGAGAGAATATGAGAAAAAGCACTTAGCACCATCTTGCATACCTCGTGGAAGAGTGGGCGTGTCAATCTGATATTTTCAACTAGTCTAGCTGGGGGTGTGAGCTACCTTATGAAACACTTCCCATCTCTTTGTGTGCTTTGTAACTCTTGTTATTCAAAGTGGTGCTATGGCCAAAATTTGGCCATAGCACCAATGAGTCAATGTATGGGAGAGAATATGAGAAAAAGCACTTAGCACCATCTTGCATACCTCGTGGAAGAGTGGGCGTGTCAACCTGATATTTTCAACTAGTCTAGCTGGGGATGTGAGCTACCTTATGAAACACTTCCCATCTCTGTGTGTTTTGTAACTCTTGTTATTCAAAGTGGTGCTATGGCCAAATTTTGGCCATAGCACCACTGAGTCAATGTATGGGAGAGAATAATTATGAGAAAAAGCACTTAGCACCATCTTGCATACCTCGTGGGAGAGTGGGCATGTCAACCTGATATTTTCAACTAGTCTAGCTGGAGGTGTGAGCTACCTTATGAAACACTTCCCATCTCTTTGTGTGCTTTGTAACTCTTGTTATTCAAAGTGGTGCTATGGCCAAATTTTGGCCATAGCACCACTGAGTCAATGTATGGGAGAGAATAATTATGAGAAAAAGCACTTAGCACCATCTTGCATACCTCGTGGGAGAGTGGGCGTGTCAACCTGATATTTTCAACTAGTCTAGCTGGGGATGTGAGCTACCTTATGAAACACTTCCCATCTCTTTGTGTGCTTTGTAACTCTTGTTATTCAAAGTGGTGCTATGGCCAAATTTTGGCCATAGCACCACTGAGTCAATGTATGGGAGAGAATAATTATGAGAAAAAGCACTTAGCACCATCTTGCATACCTCGTGGGAGAGTGGGCGTGTCAACCTGATATTTTCAACTAGTCTAGCTGGGGATGTGAGCTACCTTATGAAACACTTCCCATCTCTTTGTGTGTTTTGTAACTCTTGTTATTCAAAGTGGTGCTATGGCCAAATTTTGGCCATAGCACCACTGAGTCAATGTATGGGAGAGAATAATTATGAGAAAAAGCACTTAGCACCATCTTGCATACCTCGTGGGAGAGTGGGCGTGTCAATCTGATATTTTCAACTAGTCTAGCTGGGGGTGTGAGCTACCCTATGAAACACTTCCCATCTCTTTGTGTGTTTTGTAACTCTTGTTATTCAAAGTGGTGCTATGGCCAAATATTGGCCATAGCACCACTGAGTCAATGTATGGGAGAGAATTATGAGAAAAAAAGCACTTAGTACCATCTCACATACCTCGTGGGAGAGTGGGCGTGTCAACCTGATATTTTCAACTAGCCTAGCTGGGGATGTGAGCTACCTTATGAAACACTTCCCATCTCTTTGTGTGTTTTGTAACTCTTGTTATTCAAAGTGGTGCTATGGCCAAATTTTGGCCATAGCACCACTGAGTCAATGTATGGGAGAGAATAATTATGAGAAAAAGCACTTAGCACCATCTTGCATACCTCGTGGGAGAGTGGGCGTGTCAGCCTGATATTTTCAACTAGTCTAGCTGGGGGTGTGAGCTACCCTATGAAACACTTCCCATCTCTTTGTGTGTTTTGTAACTCTTGTTATTCAAAGTGGTGCTTTGGCCAAATATTGGCCATAGCACCACTGAGTCAATGTATGGGAGAGAATTATGAGAAAAAAAGCACTTAGTACCATCTCACATACCTCGTGGGAGAGTGGGCATGTCAACCTGATATTTTCAACTAGTCCAGCTGGGGGTGTGAGCTACCTTATGAAACACTTCCCATCTCTTTGTGTGTTTTGTAACTCTTGTAATTCAAAGTGGTGCTATGGCCAAATTTTGGCCATAGCACCACTGAGTCAATGTATGGGAGAGAATATGAGGAAAAGCACTTAGCACCATCTTGCATACCTCGTGGGAGAGTGGGCGTGTCAACCTGATATTTTCAACTAGTCTAGCTGGGGATGTGAGCTACCTTATGAAACACTTCCTATCTCTTTGTGTGTTTTGTAACTCTTGTTATTCAAAGTGGTGCTATGGCCAAATTTTGGCCATAGCACCACTGAGTCAATGTATGGGAGAGAATAATTATGAGAAAAAGCACTTAGCACCATCTTGCATACCTCGTGGGAGAGTGGGCGTGTCAACCTGATATTTTCAACTAGTCTAGCTGGGGATGTGAGCTACCTTATGAAACACTTCCCATCTCTTTGTGTGTTTTGTAACTCTTGTAATTCAAAGTGGTGCTATGGCCAAATTTTGGCCATAGCACCAATGAGTCAATGTATGGGAGAGAATATGAGGAAAAGCACTTAGCACCATCTTGCATACCTCGTGGGAGAGTGGGCGTGTCAACCTGATATTTTCAACTAGTCTAGCTGGGGGTGTGAGCTACCTTATGAAACACTTCCCATCTCTTTGTGTGCTTTGTAACTCTTGTTATTCAAAGTGGTGCTATGGCCAAATTTTGGCCATAGCACCAATGAGTCAATGTATGGGAGAGAATAATTATGAGAAAAAGCACTTAGCACCATCTTGCATACCTCGTGGGAGAGTGGGCGTGTCAGCCTGATATTTTCAACTAGTCTAGCTGGGGATGTGAGCTACCTTATGAAACACTTCCCATCTCTTTGTGTGCTTTGTAACTCTTGTTATTCAAAGTGGTGCTATGGCCAAATTTTGGCCATAGCACCACTGAGTCAATGTATGGGAGAGAATATGAGAAAAAGCACTTAGCACCATCTTGCATACCTCGTGGGAGAGTGGGCGTGTCAACATGATATTTTCAACTAGTTTTCTCGTCAATGGCACTTCAATTTGAATGTAATATTAAAAGGTATGGTACTAGTGATATGATAATTACATTCAATATATTACATGATAGAAATACAGTAATTTTATATAATTGATAAATGGGTTAAAACAATAACATATATGCATAATAAAGAAAATATAATATTACAGATAATATGATATACATTCACAATTAAATAAATATATTATACATAATATGTTATATGTATATATACAAATCCAGGTATGTACATATATTACACATAATTGCAATTAAAATAATATAGTCATTACACATTGAATAAAAAAAGCACTTAGTACCATCTCACATACCTCGTGGGAGAGTGGGCGTGTCAACCTGATATTTTCAACTAGTCTAGCTGGGGGTGTGAGCTACCTTATGAAACACTTCCCATCTCTTTGTGTGCTTTGTAACTCTTGTTATTCAAAGTGGTGCTATGGCCAAATTTTGGCCATAGCACCACTGAGTCAATGTATGGGAGAGAATATGAGAAAAAGCACTTAGCACTATCTTGCATACCTCGTGGGAGAGTGGGCGTGTCAACCTGATATTTTCAACTAGTCTAGCTGGGGGTGTGAGCTACCTTATGAAACACTTCCCATCTCTTTGTGTGCTTTGTAACTCTTGTTATTCAAAGTGGTGCTATGGCCAAAATTTGGCCATAGCACCAATGAGTCAATGTATGGGAGAGAATATGAGAAAAAGCACTTAGCACCATCTTGCATACCTCGTGGAAGAGTGGGCGTGTCAACCTGATATTTTCAACTAGTCTAGCTGGGGGTGTGAGCTACCTTATGAAACACTTCCCATCTCTTTGTGTGCTTTGTAACTCTTGTAATTCAAAGTGGTGCTATGGCCAAAATTTGGCCATAGCACCAATGAGTCAATGTATGGGAGAGAATATGAGAAAAAGCACTTAGCACCATCTTGCATACCTCGTGGGAGAGTGGGCATGTCAACCTGATATTTTCAACTAGTCTAGCTGGGGATGTGAGCTACCTTATGAAACACTTCCCATCTCTGTGTGTTTTGTAACTCTTGTTATTCAAAGTGGTGCTATGGCCAAATTTTGGCCATAGCACCACTGAGTCAATGTATGGGAGAGAATAATTATGAGAAAAAGCACTTAGCACCATCTTGCATACCTCGTGGGAGAGTGGGCATGTCAACCTGATATTTTCAACTAGTCTAGCTGGAGGTGTGAGCTACCTTATGAAACACTTCCCATCTCTTTGTGTGCTTTGTAACTCTTGTTATTCAAAGTGGTGCTATGGCCAAATTTTGGCCATAGCACCACTGAGTCAATGTATGGGAGAGAATAATTATGAGAAAAAGCACTTAGCACCATCTTGCATACCTCGTGGGAGAGTGGGCGTGTCAACCTGATATTTTCAACTAGTCTAGCTGGGGATGTGAGCTACCTTATGAAACACTTCCCATCTCTTTGTGTGCTTTGTAACTCTTGTTATTCAAAGTGGTGCTATGGCCAAATTTTGGCCATAGCACCACTGAGTCAATGTATGGGAGAGAATAATTATGAGAAAAAGCACTTAGCACCATCTTGCATACCTCGTGGGAGAGTGGGCGTGTCAGCCTGATATTTTCAACTAGTCTAGCTGGGGATGTGAGCTACCCTATGAAACACTTCCCATTCCTTTGTGTGCTTTGTAACTCTTGTTATTCAAAGTGGTGCTATGGCCAAATATTGGCCATAGCACCACTGAGTCAATGTATGGGAGAGAATATGAGAAAAAGCACTTAGCACCATCTTGCATACCTCGTGGGAGAGTGGGCATGTCAACCTGATATTTTCAACTAGTCTAGCTGGGGGTGTGAGCTACCTTATGAAACACTTCCCATCTCTTTGTGTGCTTTGTAACTCTTGTTATTCAAAGTGGTGCTATGGCCAAATTTTGGTCATAGCACCAATGAGTCAATGTATGGGAGAGAATATGAGGAAAAAAAAGCACTTAGTACCATCTTGCATACCTCGTGGGAGAGTGGGCGTGTCAACCTGATATTTCCAACTAGCCTAGCTGGGGATGTGAGCTACCTTATGAAACACTTCCCATCTCTTTGTGTGTTTTGTAACTCTTGTTATTCAAAGTGGTGCTATGGCCAAATTTTGGCCATAGCACCAATGAGTCAATGTATGGGAGAGAATATGAGAAAAAGCACTTAGCACCATCTTGCATACCTCGTGGGAGAGTGGGCGTGTCAGCCTGATATTTTCAACTAGTCTAGCTGGGGATGTGAGCTACCTTATGAAACACTTCCCATCTCTTTGTGTGCTTTGTAACTCTTGTTATTCAAAGTGGTGCTATGGCCAAATTTTGGCCATAGCACCACTGAGTCAATGTATGGGAGAGAATATGAGAAAAAGCACTTAGCACTATCTTGCATACCTCGTGGGAGAGTGGGCGTGTCAACCTGATATTTTCAACTAGTCTAGCTGGGGGTGTGAGCTACCTTATGAAACACTTCCCATCTCTTTGTGTGCTTTGTAACTCTTGTTATTCAAAGTGGTGCTATGGCCAAATTTTGGCCATAGCACCACTGAGTCAATGTATGGGAGAGAATATGAGAAAAAGCACTTAGCACCATCTTGCATACCTCGTGGGAGAGTGGGCGTGTCAATCTGATATTTTCAACTAGTCTAGCTGGGGATGTGAGCTACCTTATGAAACACTTCCCATCTCTTTGTGTGCTTTGTAACTCTTGTTATTCAAAGTGGTGCTATGGCCAAATTTTGGCCATAGCACCACTGAGTCAATGTATGGGAGATAATATGAGAAAAAGCACTTAGCACTATCTTGCATACCTCGTGGGAGAGTGGGCGTGTCAACCTGATATTTTCAACTAGTCTAGCTGGGGGTGTGAGCTATCTTATGAAACACTTCCCATCTCTTTGTGTGCTTTGTAACTCTTGCTATTCAAAGTGGTGCTATGGCCAAATTTTGGCCATAGCACCACTGAGTCAATGTATGGGAGAGAATATGAGAAAAAGCACTTAGCACCATCTTGCATACCTCGTGGGAGAGTGGGCGTGTCAACCTGATATTTTCAACTAGTCTAGCTGGGGATGTGAGCTACCTTATGAAACACTTCCCATCTCTTTGTGTGCTTTGTAACTCTTGTTATTCAAAGTGATGCTATGGCCAAATTTTGGCCATAGCACCACTGAGTCAATGTATGGGAGAGAATGAGAAAAAAAAGCATTTAGTACCATCTTGCATACCTCGTGGGAGAGTGGGCGTGTCAACCTGATATTTCCAACTAGTCTAGTTGGGGGTGTGAGCTACCTTATGAAACACTTCCCATCTCTTTGTGTGTTTTGTAACTCTTGTTATTCAAAGTGGTGCTTTGGCCAAATTTTGGCCATAGCACCACTGAGTCAATGTATGGGAGAGAATATGAGAAAAAGCACTTAGCACCATCTTGCATACCTCGTGGGAGAGTGGGCGCGTCAACCTGATATTTTCAACTAGTCTAGCTGGGGATGTGAGCTACCTTATGAAACACTTCCCATCTCTTCATATGCTTAGTATCATCGTGCATTGCTCATGGGAGAGGGTGTGTGTCAACCTGATATTTAGACCAGACCTAGCTGTGGATGTAAACTAACTTATGAAACAATCTTCATCTCAGGTTTGTACTCTGTGTGTGTATGTGTGTGTGTTCTTTGTTTTCTTTGATGTCACTGTGATGTATATACGTGCACCACTGCTTCAACAGTAATGTTTTCTTTTCCCATTTAATTTGACACTTATGCTACTATTGTGACTCCTTTGTAATTGTGACAAATATATGCATGTGTGTGAGTGTATGTGTGTGTGCTAACATATACGTACATGATATGAGCATCTAAATAAATACTGTGTGTGCGTGCTATGGTGTGTGTGTGTGTGTGTGTGTGTGTGTGTGTGAGGCGCATAGTCTCTTGTCTATCTAAAGCCATATAAATTAAGCACATATGCAATGTGTGTACTCTGTCCATAGACCATGTAGAGTCTATGCTCTGTCAATCTGTCAGGCATATGATATTATTGTTTCGACGGTTACAACGTTTGGTTTCTTTTGCAAATGATAGTACCATGGCCAGAGCTGCTTCTATGGTCCGGACAACCCTCAACTGCGGGGTTTCAGTAGCTAAGCCAACCTCTGTGCGTAAGAGCTACACTCGAGAATCCAAGCTGGAATCGAACTTCTATTGCAACAGCTATTTGTACCAGATGTCAAAACATTTCGCTTTGAACACTCTTGTGAAGGAACACAACTTCTTCACATTCCGGTAACCTTGATTTTGCTACATTCTCTCCTGCCTGATACATGCTAAGAGCTATACAATGCTCTGGGTGTCAATAGGCACCACTCGTTGTATAAGCGTATACCATTTGTTAGGTGCAAAATTCCTTTCCACTTACTGTCATAAGCGCATGCGCTTAACAGCCAATCTCTCTATGATATGCATAATATATGAATGTATATACCATAGCGTACACATTGCCAACATGATCTTGTGTGCAGTATAGGGTAAGAATTAGCTGTTAGTTTGCTGTGATGAGTTGGAGTATTGCTATTTGAGTAAGCTAGAGTCTGTCAATAGTGTACCTGCACCTACACACATGTCATACAGTATGTCATGTATGGATGGACATATAGATTGATTGTGATCCTCTTTCTTCTTCAATTGCAGCCATTTGTTGATGCTTGCTTGTCCAAGAAGAATGTGACCGAAGCAGAGCAATATGCCGAGAGAGCTCCTATTGAAGGAAAGTGGAAGCTGTATGTGAATATCATCAGCGTGTACATTATGCTACATACTGATGTGATCGTTTGGGGAATCCAACAGTCCTCATCTCCAAATGAGTCCATTTCTGCATTTTGAGCATTGTAATCACTTCTGACCAAAGATTCAGTTAATACCAATTTGAGACCAATACATATTCAAGCAGTGAAATATTTTGTGATTTTGTTGTGGCGAGTTCGACAACAGCCATTTTCCTGTCTTTAATATCACCAATAGAAAGGTAAAACAGGAAATTGGTCATTTGTAGTGGGTATCAATAGTTTTAGTTGTTGGATCCCATACAAAGGATCCATTGCATGGTGACAAAACCGTGAATAAAGATTGAATAATGTACAATAAAATCACACAACACACAAAGGTGACAAAATACTATAATACTGTAATCCTCAACACCAAATAAGAGACACACTACATCACACATTTTGCATTGGAATGGAATAGCCTTCAAGTGCATACAACATCCTACCACCAGTATCCATACACAGGGGACATAAGGATTAACTGGACCAAGTGTACACTGCTTTCAAAGCAGCTAAATAACACACAACACGTGGTAATTCAGGACACCAGACTAATGTGGGAGGGTGTAGTCTGGCGTAGCTAGGCCCATCCCTCTGGACTAACAAAAATGGAGGGCAAAGGCCGGCTACACCAGACTGGGATGGGTGCCTTCAAACGGTTATGGTAAAGGTAGTTGAAAATCTGGTGTCACATACTGCGGTCTAAGCACAATCATAAGGAGCAGACTACAACAAGGTTAGCATCAGTTCTCGTCGTCCTCCCTCGAGTCCCCGAAGGATCTAGAGCAGACGTCAACACCCGCCATTTACCCGCCTGTCAGGGGGTGTTTATCAGGGAGAATGTCACATGGTTATCACACAGCGGAAAATGGATTCCAAGATGCTACTGTTATGAGAAACCTTTAGTAGTTCATTTAGTTCAGAAATACAGTCAGTTCGATCTACCCGAAGTTAGATGTGATCAAATACAGTAAGTTTCTCTACTCTAAATGCCACTGCCTGTGGGGGAGTCAGATATAATGATATGCACAGGAGCTTACCTCCAGCTTAGCATTAACGAACAACTGATGAGGGGAGTAATGAGTAGAGAGCGGGAGATTTCAGTGGCAGTATATGCACACAATAGCTGACACAGATCATAATACGTAACTTATTCATGGATTCTAGCTGATTCTCATTTCAATATTCTCTTATCACAGGCCTACTTCTTCCATATGAGAATAAGTCCATATAATAATAAGTCCGTATAATCTCAGACATAATGATTTCATGCAGCAGCATTGATTGCATTACATACTGTAAGTTGTATAATGTACACATTATGTTCACATGACCACATTATAGGTAGATTACATTAAGTAATAACTTTCCATACAATTAACAATAACATACTTTATCATTCAACACAATCTTACATCACTGAAAACAGACTAAACAATGTTATACGTAGTCTTTCCTCGTTAACTTCCACAGAGGACCTGTGAATTTACACCATATGTCATTCTTCTCCATGTAGTGATGTACACTTTGATCCAAAGACCTATATAGACAATGACTGGCAGTGGGTGGGGAATGGACAAGCTGGTAGGACCAAACTCAACTACATCAAGGAGGAAGAAGAAGGGCCTACCAATAAGCAATATGTGGGGGCAATCTTTGATTATTCGAGCTCAGCAAGTGCCTACATGCAAAACGAAATTGCCGCAAGCACAATTGAAGCAACCATCTCTACCACCCCTGCAGTTCCCCCACCAGAGTTTAGTCCCGACTTCAAAAAAGATGAAGCTCTGCTTTATGCACAGCTAAGCCAACTTGCCTATCAGCCATACTCAGAAGTTATTCAAGAGCTTCAGGAGTGAAAATCAAAGTATCCTCATAACATAAAAACATGATGATTATTGTATGTGATGTCATACAGAATAGTTTCAACATAATACTACTAATGTTGTACACATTAGAGACACACAAATACAACAAACTCATGTATAATTATAATAATATTATTATTACCTGTATGAACACACATAAAATCTACTACACATTGCTCCACACAAAACATGTACAAATAATAGTCCATTACATGCTGGATTCCATGCAACCCTCCTCTATGGTTGTCATGGTTACTCCCCACCCTCCTCATCTCCCCCCAGTCTCTGGAGATAGCTCTCCACCATGTTCTTCAACTCCATATCATCGGGATGTCTGTCCATTATTCTGATCAGACCATTACTGTCTTTAGCTTGGAAGGCAAAATCTATTGCCTTCTTTGGGTTACTGGAAGGGGAGGGGCAGAAGGGGTGGTTATACAGGGCACATACAGAGATTATTTCATGGGGAGTGTTTCATATTGAGTTCATGCCACCAGCTAGGTCTGGACCAAATATCAGGTTGGCATACACCTACAGCTATGCCAGAAGATGTTCAGTGTCAGCGGTCCTACTCAAATTACTTTTTGCATTGTGAATGTTTTTAACTATGGAGTGCTAGCACACTATAATACTGTATATAGTGTATGAAGGAGACGTATGCAGGTGTGTAGGCCTATACGTGCAAGTTAGCTCTGGCATAATGTATGTGAAGTTAGCCTCTATATCACTCAATTCAAATCAAGGTCACGTTCAGATATCACTCAACACTGTGCACAGCTCTAAGACTGGTAACAGCACATACACACATACATGAATACACAGCAACAGTTGAAGTCTGATCCCTAAATCATGCATCGATCACACAAGTGCTGTTAGCACTAACCAGTAAACAAAACACTGACAACAAACTATGCACCTAGTCTGGCTAAGGTCAGCAGGTCACATGTGAACAGTGAAACCTCATGGTCGTGAATCTTATGCTATGTAAATATATAGCTATAGGCAATACTAGGTAAGATTACAATACTAATCTTGTCAGGTTCATTTCAGTAATATTATGGAGATGTTCTGTATATGTAGATCAACTGAGAGCCGGGTGTATTGTATGACAGCTACAGCACCCTATAGATCTCAATCTGTCAGTAATAGCAGTTGTGACAAACAGAATTCATCCTGTACATGCATGTACATTATTACCGGCCATATGTACATAATATGAATACTATAATAAAAAGACTTCTTAAATGCAATCAATTATCAAGTTTTATTTATTATTATTATTTGTAATTATAATATATATCAGATTAACGATGAAGGTTACAAAAAGAATTAAGTTGAACTATTGCATACGGCCAACAGTTAGTTGGAATGTGGTTTCTTCTTCCCTTCATCCTCGTTCCGAGCGTAAAACTGGTAGGCTGCCCGTAGACCAGACTCAAGTGCACCCTGGATCCACCCGGAGGCAAATGAAATGGCCTCTCCAGCAAAATAGAGGTTTTGCCAAGGATACATGAGCCCATTGACATTCCTAAACTGTGTAGGCTTCAGAAGACAATAGGCTCCCTGGGCTGAGGGTTCGTTGTACCATGGTTCGATAGCCCAAACATTGTCATACTCATCTTTCATCTCAGGGTGGATTTCAGTTATCTGGCGGACTGCTTCCTCGACAGCTATCTTTGGTTTAAGTGACCCAAACATAAGTGCCTCTGACTTCCATGTGTAAACGAGGAGGATTCCTCCCTTGACGTCGTCAGGGAAGGCTGGGTCATCTTTAGGGTTGCTTGGGTAATGGAGCTGACCAATGGGTAGAGTGGTCCTACTGAAGCCTCCATGGATGTCATACTCTTCTGATTCCCAGAATCTCGTCTTACACTGAAGCATGATCTTTGTGGCGGGGCCATACCAGATATCGGATATTGCGTTGTAGAATCCATAGGGAAGTGGTGGAGTTTTGCTGGCATTCTGAAAATCGATTTGCCTGAGGATGTGCACGGGAGTTGTGACGATCACAGCATGACCAGTGTTGTCCGTGTCAGATTCATCAGGTGAATAACCCGATACACACACTTCCTTGTGTATGTTGTCATCTGATGAATCATACTCGATCTTATATACGGTGAAATTCTTCACAATTTGCCAGCGATGATGAGCATCCTGACTGTTGTTGGCTCTCTCAAATGCATTTGGCAGCTCAGACATGCCACCTTTGAAGCGGTGCATGTGCGGTGACCACCACTTCCCCATCTGGTCTCGTAGGTACTCTACCAAGCTTGAGTCTAGCTGCTGTGTGTAGGTGAATTGCATGTAGGCTGTGATGGCTGCTTGGGGCCATGGCAACAGGTAACTGAGCTTATCCAGGTCTGGAGTGATGGAGTCTTTAGGGATGTGAGAAATAATGCTAGCCTGGGTACTGGTCAGGAAGCTGATAAGAGAGAAGTAGCTCCAGGTGTCAATCCATTCTTGCCAAATAGTAGCTTTCTCCTTCCAATCAATTTTTCCAGCCAAGCGTATACGCAGTTGGTCAACGATAACTTCAGTGGTGTGATCATAATAATCATCTGCAAGAGACAGAGGATTGAACTTTAATCTATAGCTTTTTAAGGCTCATCTACATTGTATGTATGCATGGCAATCTAAGCTACATATATGTCCAACAAATACAAGAATACCCTTCTTGAAGTGATAGGGCATTTGTGAGCAGATTGGGGCAAGGTGTATAAAGAAGTGGGCACAATGCAATTGAGATTAATTTGGTCATTTATAAAGGAGAGCTTCGAAGATCTACACAGTTTTCAAAGCAATAAAAGTACTAAAACAATCAATGTACCTACCAATATCCTTGATCTCATACTTGGCTTTGCCCCCAGTTCTTTGGATCCTGTCATCCCATCCCGGCCAGAATTCGCTGGTTTTTGTCGGCTTCCATTCTGTATAGGGGATCAAACCAGAATTTTTAGTATTTGCATCATACTTTGTGAGTGTTTCAAGAAGCATATCTCAGTACACAGTTGGTACATTGATATCAGTCATCATTATCATGGTATAACATACGTATGGTATAACTGGTTGCTAAGTAACACTATTAGTGATGACTCTAGTGTGTGTGTGCTATTTCATATCTATCATATCTCAGTACACAGTTGGTCCATTAATATCAGTCATCATTATGGTAACATACGTGTGGTATAACTGATTGCTAAGTAACACTATTGGCAAAATCCACCTATACCGTGACTTATTAATGATGTGATGCTGTGATGTGTTTATGAGGGGAAGTTGTTAATGAAGAAGTATGTACGTATCCTTGGATGGTACAAATGGCATATGCTAGAAATCAGGATACACTTATATTAGTGATGACTCTAGTGTCTGTGCTATTTGATGACCAGAGCAAGAGACTGATTGAGTAATAACTACAACATTGGTAATAAGCTGGTCCATATACAGTGATATTCAACCTAATATTTCATATATTAACTCAGAATAGCTTATAACCATTCCCTAGTCCAAGCCATCCTGCATGTAATTTTGTTTCAAAAATTCATTATTTCAGACTTTAGTATGCATGGCTCATGTGATTACTATATTAACTTCTTTATAGTGATAAATATTATGCTGAAAAGGAAAATAATCATGATCACAAAATAAGCTAAGCTGTTCACCTTTAATTTTGATTTTTTCGGCATTGTAAAACTTCAGGAAGGCATTGTCGTCACTGTTCACAAATTGCAACTTTTTGAGGCCAAAGAGGTTGCCATAGTAGTCGGTGAGGAAATGGGTCATTTTCTCTGTGTCAGTCTCAGGTCCGCATGGTAGTCGCATTGCACCAGCTGCAGGGAACAACAGGCAAGTCAAGTTTCAATTCAACATAGAATTGGACATTGTCAATTATACAAAATTGTTACTGTAACTTTGTCCTCAGACCTCTCGAACGAGTATGAACTCTTGCTTGTTAACTAGCTCAGTCAATGAGGAAGTTTGCTGACATGCAATTACGCATGCCAAAAAGTGCATAATTTAGTTTAGTTTTAATTGACTCCAGGCAGAATGGTGACTTATAATGTTTTGTTGTTGATCTGATTTTCTTTTTTGATATATGATGTGTGCTTCATAGGACATTCTGTCTAGTGCTATGCACGTGGCCCGTTAATAATAATGATTGATTAATGATTGATATACGGTATAGTCTGTTACGCGATTTCCACAGTAGTTCGGTACTCACCATCGGCATACAATCCCTTAGCAAAGTTCACTGGTTGGTGCGTCCCCTTTAGCCCAGCGTCACCGCCAATCGTCTTCACTCGTCCCCCAACTCGATCCTGCGTCTCCAATATGGTCACTTTGTGTCCGACCCTTGCAAGCTCGTGCGCAGCCACGAGGCCAGCCATTCCCGCTCCGACAATGATTACGTGCTTTGGATTGCTGGTCTGTTCAACTTGAGCGATATCGATGGATTCGCTAGGGGTTAAGCCCTGACCGTACTTTTTGTAAGCGTACGCCAGTCCCTTTCTAGCAATGTCCATCATAAACGGTTTCAGGAGGTCGCTCTGCTGCAGGGGTTCCTCGATCTCGAGTCTCTGATGCCCGCCAATCGGTCTAGAAGTAGTAACCTCTGTATCATCGATACCCGGATACTTTCCTAGGTCACCCGTCAACCAGTTGGGCTCAGCTGCGATCCTGCCGTGCTCGTGTATCATTGCTGTCATTTCCACAGTTAGTGACTGGACTGACTGTATTCTGAAGCTAAATTTATACACTGCCACACGCAGAGTACGTGTGACGTCATGATGGTGACGTTATAACGAGACACATCACAAATATTGTAGCTATACACACACCACTACTAGCTGTACACACACCACTATTAG